>BROE01000005.1:4607880-4623245 GCA_036571765.1 Plecoglossus altivelis | reverse complement strand
GTGTCTGTGAGTGTGTGTGTCTGTGAGTGTGTGTCCTTTTCTCCTGACCTCAACATTTTACTAGTCATGTTTTAACTAACACTGGCATATGGTCTGTGTCTGCTGATAAGGGCTGCTCCATCTTTTATGGTTTGTTTGGCTTTAGACAAGTGAGGGCGGAGGGAGGGAGGGAGGGAGGAGGAAGAGAGGAAAGGAGAGGGATGGAGGACGGAGGTAGGGAGAGAGAGGAGAGGACAGAGGAGAGAGGAAGAGAGGGAGAGTAGAGGACGGAGGAGAGAGGGAAGGAGGGAGGGAGCGAGGAGGGAGGAGGGAGGGAAGGAAGGAGAGAACGGAGGGGGGGGGAGGAGAGCAAATTCCTGAAGTGCAACCAGGCTGGCGTGATTCTGCTGTTTAATGTAAACATTGAGCTTGGGGAGGGGAGGGGTTGCTGACAGACTAGCAGGATGATTCATGAAAGAGTGATACTGGAGAGAGCAGAGAGTAAGCAGACAGAGACCAGAGAGAGAGAGCAGACAGAGAGAGAGCAGACAGAGAGCAGAGAGTAGCAGACAGACAGCAGAGAGAGCAGACAGAGAGAGTAGCAGACAGACAGCAGAGAGAGCAGACAGAGAGCAGAGAGTAGCAGACAGACAGCAGAGAGAGCAGACAGAGAGAGTAGCAGACAGAGAGCAGACATACAGAGAGCAGACAGACAGCAGAGACAGCGCAGACAGAGAGAAGACAGAGAGGGAGTAGCAGAGAGAGTAGCAGACAAGAGAGCAGACAGAGAGCAGAGAGCATAGACAGAGAGCAGACAGACAGAGAGAGTAGCAGACAGAGAGCAGACAGACAGCAGAGAGAGTGCAGAGAGAACAGACAGCAGAGAGAGTAGCAGAGAGACAGACAGCACAGAGAGCGCAGAGAGAGGTAGCAGAGAGAGACAGACAGCAGAGAGAGTAGCAGAGAGAGACAGCAGAGAGGGTAGCAGAGAGAGAACAGACAGCAGAGAGAGTAGCAGAGAAAGACAGACAGCAGAGAGAGTAGCAAAGAGAGACAGACAGCAGAGAGAGTAGCAGAGAACAGATAGCAGAGAGACAGACAGCAGAGAGAGTAGCAGAGAGAGACAGACAGCAGAGAGAGTAGCAGAGAGAACAGACAGCAGAGTGAGTAGCAGAGGTCTGTGAGGTTGATCTCCATCCGAGGCCAGTAGTCCCTGGGTTTGGGTAAACAGAGTGCGTTGTGCCAAACAGAAATTCCTCTCTCCAACTCCAACTGCTGAACGGAGAGAAGATAAAGCGTGTCTTATGCTTCCTGTCTCTGATACCCTCTCCTCTCATCCTCAGCCGCGTGTCCACTATTGTTGACCATCTTCGATTTACAGGCGTGTAAAATGGACTACTAGTAATCCTTAGTCAGTCACTGTGATGTGACAGTGATGTTGTGGTGTTAGAGCGACATCTTGTGGTTGATAGTGGTATTGACGTCGACCAGCATGACGCTTTACATCAGAACGAACTTTGATGAGATTTTGCATGAGGTGTGAGGCAAGGAAGTTACTATAATATGACAAAAGGCACACGAATGCACAAAAGAATCAACGAGTTGCTTGAGTATACAATATACCCCTTTTAAAGTTGTTAAATACAAATGTTAGTACAATACACAGTTTGAAAAACTTAGAATATGTAAACAAATACCTTACAGTTACAAAAATATCAACAATAAATACATTTAGCAGTACTAACATTACAATTCAGTGCTAATTCCATGCTTGATGTCAGAATAGGTTCCTTTCATGCCTTATCTACATGGTTGAACAACTCCATTTCCAAAAGTTTGGAACGTTGGGTAAAATGTTTCTAGGAACAGCAATGGATTTGCAAATCTTATAAACTGATCAAGTTGATCATTGAAAACATCAAATGAATGTTCAAGAATGTTCAGCGGCTGAGCATAAAAAAACTGGCGAGATTCTAGGTTTGAAATCATGGCATGCGATCAGGAACATCTCCAGAACTTCCTGTCTGTGAACACAGTTAAACGTACCGTCCACAAACGCAGGTTCAAGCTCCATCATGCAAAGGAAGAAGCCATATGTGAACCATGATCTAGAAACACTGACATCTTCCCTGGGCTAAAGCTCATTTTAAAAGGACTGAGGCAAAGTGTTGTGGTCGTACGAATTGAAATTATTTTTTGAAACCATGGACATTGCATCCTCTGGACTAGAGAGGAGAGGGTCCGTCTGGCTTGCTGTTAGCACTCAGTCCAAAACCCTGCTTCTCTGATGGTACTGGGCTGAATTAGTGCTAAAGCTTGCACACCTGGACAATGGGCAGGTTGCACACCTGGAGAATGGGCAGGTTGCACACCTGGAGAATGGGCAGGTTCCACACCTGGAGAATGGGCAGGTTCCACACCTGGAGAATGGGCAGGTTCCACACCTGGAGAATGGGCAGGTTCCACACCTGGACAGGCACCACCATTGCCACCACCTTTACATTCAGTATTTACGTCACAGTACAGTATTCGCAATTTGTATCACATTAAAACGCAAATCAGATAACAGCCAATGTCTGTCAACATTCACTGGACGATCCCACAAGGATCGTCTCTACGACCGTAAAGGTGAAATGCAACCCAAACTAAGTCTCATTAACATCAGTACCCATGAGTTGTGCGTATACTACCATGGATAGAGGTAGCTTCACTGGCGTACAAGGCGTGAACTTCAGAGAGATTCCAAGTGACGTACAAACAGATTTGGTTGACACTCTCCCTTTTGCTCCAGTCCTCAAAGGACAGGCCTCCTTCACAGACTGTTCAACAGCCAACAGCGCACAAGTACTGGGTCCCCAAGGACAATGCAACGGCGTGTGTGTTAGACACAGAGTCATCCTGGATCTGGACAGACGTTCCGCTGAAGGTCCGTCCACTTGAGTCCGTCTACAGATGTCCCTGACGGTATCTCCGGCAGACTGGCAGAAGGCATCTTTGGGGGCAGGAGAAAAAGGGAGGGAGGGGAAGAGGATGAGGAGAGGGAAGTGGGAAGAGGATGAGGAGAGGGAAGTGGGAAGAGGATGAGGAGAGGGAAGTGGGAAGAGGATGAGGAGAGGTAAGTGGGAAGAGGATGAGGAGAGGGAAGTGGGAAGGAGGACATTGAGATGGCAGAAGAGCAGACGGCTTGGCGACCATATGATATACTGTTCTAGAGTCTAACTAAGCAAAAGGTTTCAAGGGTTCACTTGGTGGACAATCTACCTGATAGACAGACATGATCCGATAATCCCCAGGAACATGATGATGCAGACTGCTACAATTGTCACCATGTCGTGAGAGGAGACAGGTGGGCCTATAGACGCAAAGGGCAAAGGACACACAAGCATTTACAATCTCTTCAAACTTCCTCAGCACATTTGTTGCCAAGACCCGTTCCGGTTCGTAGCACAACGCTAAGGAACATCGGCCCCACCTGCTCAAAGCAGATGGACTCGTTCCTGTACTTGGTCGCTGAACAGTTAACAGGCTACTCACAGACAGAGAGTTGGTGTGAGGTGACACCACCACATGTGCAGGAAAGATCTTCCAGGCCAGAAGAGCAGTTGAACTCCAGATTGCCAGTGATGTTGAACAGCTTGGTGTCTGGGTCCTGACTCCAGTTCCCAGGCAGGACCACGGCCCAGGTCCTATTCAGAGACAGGTTGCTGTTCCACTGCACCTCGTGGCGTGGATAACCCCCGTAGCAGGAGCACGTTGCGACACAATTCGACCTGCAGCCTTCAGTGACCCGAGGGTAAACTGGTTTGCTGTACTCAGCTGATAAAAGAGCGAGCGAGAGAGAGAGAGAGAGAGAGAGAGAGAGAGAGAGAGAGAGAGAGAGAGAGAGAGAGAGAGAAAGAGAGAGAGAGACAAACAGAGAGAACAGTGAGAGAAGAGAGGAGAGCAGGACAGAAAGGTAGAAAGTGAAGGAGATTCAGAGAAAGAGAGACGTTACAGAGTTATTGGGGAACAAGAGAGACAGTGAAAGACAAACAAAAGAAGAAACAAAAGGGGGGAAAATGGCTGAGTCAGTAAATTTAGCAGACATGCTTGTGAGTTTTACTTCCTTAACAGGGCTCCGAATTCAAACTAGCAATAGGACAAGGAAGCTGGAACATGAATGAGCATGGGGGTATTCCCCTGGAGATAGACTGCCTCCTTGTTTGCGAAGTGTTTTTTTTTATTTAACTCTGAAGTGTTTGTAAGCACAGTCCCAGCACTGACAGGTCGATGAAACAGTGAACCATGTATTTCACCACTCGACTACATCCTTTCCCGCTCTACCCCCCCCAAACAGTAACATTACAACCTGTAACATCTCGTTGAGCTTCACGGTGAGCCCCGAGTGCTTACCTGTGACGGTGAGATTCATATAGGTAACCTCCTTGACGACGTTGTCGTATTCGATCTGGCACTGATACTGTCCCTCATCTGTAGGTCTTATATCCGTCAAGGTCATCGCCCTCTGAGTGTCGTTGACGTGCGTGCGCTTGGAGTACTCCGGATTGACAACCCTATTCATTCTCCGGTGATACCCGCTCACGAAACGCTGAGGATGAGACCCTTGGGACGGATCCTTGTTGAAGTATATGTAGTTCAGGGGAATGTCAGGTTGGGAGGGGCACCTGAAGGTCACCTGCCCGCCAACCACTCCATGGATCACCTCAGGTTGCAGAGCATCACCTGTGAGAGGTCGGGGGGCGGGGAAGGGGTAAAGGTCAGATTACAGGTAGGCGGCGGGGGAGAACAGGCATCCTATCCAAAACGACAGGATAATAATCCATTAATCCATGACATGGTTCTCCAAATCCAATCCTGGAGAGCTACCAGCCTGTAGGTTTTCACATCAACTGCTTATAAGGTAGCTTCATTCAGCTCGTCATTCAGGTCATTTGTAGAATCAGGTGTACTAAATTGAGGTTGAAGGGAGCACGGTCTGGATGGTAGCCCTCCAGGAACAGAGACCCCTGATCCATGCGGTAACCACAGAGCCCTCCAAACCAAGCACATTAAGGTGTGAGGTAGAGGGGTGGTTCATTAGTGACGTGGTGTGAATACAGCGAACTGGCACCACCAGCAGTGGAGAGTAGTTGTTCAGTTAAGGCGGCAGCGGACACTATGCGATCTCTGAACGATCTGTGTAAAACCGATTTAGCTCTCTGTAGTATTTTTTGACCTTGTTTCTTGAATGCTTCCCCCTCTCCCTCATCACATACACTCATCACACACGGCGGTACACGTTTGTTAGTTCTAACTAGAGGCGCAGTTCAGTATTTGGATGTAGTTCTTTATTACTCCATTCACAGACGTCTACACCGATGGAGTATAGGTATCTCGTAAGTCAAAATCAGGAATGGGGTGGGGATTAAAAGTGACACTTGCAGTTACTTTACAATCCAGTGAACGTGCTCACGCTTCACGGCTTTTACTTAAAGGTAGCGAGGTAAGTGTTACGTGAGCCATGTTTGATATATACAAAGTCGATCTGACCCTGCGTGTTCAGCGTAAGTTTTATGGGACAATAATGTCAACGCGTTACAGATATGCCTCGTGATATGCGTGGGTGTTGTCTGTCTGGTCGTGGTAAATACTGGTAGTCCCACGGTAGACTTCGGAATCTTGTTTGTAACAAAGCAGCCTATCGACCATTCCGAACATTTTAACACCGAACCGGTTTTAACCTCACAACATTAAAAAAAAATTTTTTTATTGAAAAGTATCGACATGTTAGTGCAATACTAGTACAGTAAGTATAGCAGATCATCAGGACTGTCCACAGGCAGTTATAGGAAACTGCGTGAATTACTCTAATACTTTAGTAGGATTATAGTGGTTTGGTTTATATAGTGGGCTATAAATCATTTATTGTTATAACTTATAAATAGTCCCATTTTGTTAAAAAAAAGAAAAGCACATTCGGAAAATCCAATATTACTTACGGTAAAACAGACATCACCGAAACTTGTCGTAACTTTCTAATGTAAGTGTAACCAAATAATGACCATTCTTTAGTAATCCATCGAGATGATAGAGTTTATTCCTTGACAATGTAGCTTGTGTTCTAAATCCAGAAACTCAATGCCTCAAATCATGACAGGGATTTCCAGCGTGACGTTGCCCGTGAGGGTGACGAATATTAAAATGACGTTGTAGTCAAGGAAAACAAGAGACAAGGTAACCAAGTCACTGACAAATCTGGTAACAAAAATCTGACAGTGTAGAGAAACTTCCTTTTTTCTTATGAATGCGGATATATCAAATTATACCGTGGTCTGGACACAAGTGTACTACTTTTGATCAGTGAGAAAATTAAACAATGCTACCTCTATATGTTAATTTAAAAAAAAATCCCCTTGCAGCCGCGTACAATTGCACACACCCAAAGAGACACACAAGGAAGAGTTTGAGGGCTGAAACCGTAGCAACTGATCAACAACAATAAAATAAGAAAAACATTTACAGTAAATGACGGGGATTTTGTGAAGCCGTCTCACCTACAAAAGGGATAGGCATGCACATAACTTTCCCTGGTGTATTAACTGAAAGTAAGTGAGAGATGGCTCCAAGCAGCCATCTCCTAACCACGGTCAGCCCACGGCAATAGGATACTTCCCTAAAAAGGGAAATCTTTACAATGACACGTTGATGTTTGATGTTGAATAGTTCATCAGATCAGAGATTTATTTAAATGGTTTTTAGGTAGGTCTATTCGTCTTGGATGACATCCTACGTGGTGGGGTGCGCAGCTCCAGAATAACGTAAAGGTTACTAGGTTATAGCTGAGTGACGATGAGTGAAAGCAGACCTTTGTGAAATGAATTCCATGGCACAGATCTCAAATGATCTCAAATGATCTCAAATGATCTCAAATGATCTCAAATGATCTCAAATGATCTCAAATGATCTCAAACATTAGTTTGGACCTCCAGAAGGTACGTAGATATGTCACAAGCATTCGTTTGAAATAATCAGTAGGCTAGGCCTCTTGTATAGTGCGCTTGGGAAGATGTTATTGTAATGCTGCTCGGGACATTACAAGCGGCGCATATCCCTCCAAAAGGAGGATGTGTACAGGCACGAGAGTTCTTTTGAAGTGTTTGTGTTATGATTAATTTATGACCCGTTTGATTGGGGAACATGTCTGTCTTAGTAAGCAAGTCCATAGGTTACGGGGTGGAAGTTTGGCAGCTTTTTGATAGACGCTAGAAGGAATTGAAATCTTACCCGCTGTGCACAGGAATTATATATATCTTATAGATATATACGTATATCTCTCTCTATAGATAAACAGAAACCAATCAAGTAATACGTATGTATGTATGTATGTATGTATGTATGTATGTATGTATGTATGTATGTATGTATGTATGTATGTTTAAATACATGTATATAATAAAATAAAGTTACTTCATATGTTTCTGTTTAGTCCTTTCTTTTTACTTAACGTATTTTAACGTATTTTATCTTTAGTTTAGCTTTCATTGTTACACACATTATTATTGATCACGAACGTCAGCACCAGTCTCCACACGAAAGACCTGCGTCTGGTAGATCGACTACGACAACGTGTTGCTTCTCTCTCCAAGTTAGTAGGATGCATTTTACTGAGGTGTAAATTAAATGTGGGATATATATATGGTAAATGGTGGTAAATAATGTTATATTGATTTATAAGAATGAATGAAATGTTAAACGCTTTGTTTACCGTGACGGTGCGTAACTGGGCAACAACGTTCTCTTCCGTTATATGACGTCTTCATAATATGTCCCGGAACATGCATACATGCATACCTTTTTGCTACACGCTCAAAAGCATGTACTTTTACATACAAAAAAGTACATGCTTGTAGTATATACCGTAGTATAAGCATGCGAACTGGGACGTACAGCAAATGTGCCTTTCCATTCACGTGACCGTGCGTCCAACGTAACATCTACGTATTCTACGTACCGTGTGTATGTAAGTGCCTGCGCACGTTATCTAGTTGCAATGGCAACTACGTTACAACAATTTACACTAATCGCAGCGATATGGGCAATCCAGTTTAGCATTGATACAATAACTGTCATATTTCTTCGAGCTACTGCAAACATCCTCTATACAATTAAGACCATTCATATGGACGTCTTATGACAGCATCTGTCTAATCTACCCATGTTAACTTGTAAGTATTTAGCTGGCTGGCTAATGCTGGCTAACTACAATTAGCCAAGAGAGCTAGCTGGCCATCTTAGTTTGCAGGTTTGCAAACAAGGCATCTTACAGTATACGCACTACTTCAGTCCTGACGTCCTTTTATCTCTAGCAGGGAAAATATCTAGAGAGCTATTTACCTAGTTGGTGTTTTCTTGCTCCTGTAAATATAAGTTGTGTGCCAGAACCACGGTGGCTGAGGAATGAAGTGGACGTGGGCTAGCTAGCTGACAAACTTCAGCTACCCGCTGTACTGTAAATTAGCCAGAGATGAATAGAGTGAGTCATAACCTGTAAAAATGTAGCAAGCTAAAGTTATTTAATATGTTTATGTTTCATATATGTTCTATGTTTGCACTTCCCTGCCACAGCAAATTCTGTGCTTGTATATCTTGCATGGCGAATAAAACCAATTCTGATTCTGATTAAAAAACCGAGGTGCGTTGTGTGTTGTAGACAGCTAGAGCTAACCACATTTGTGTCAATCTGTTGAAGTTTTTTTGTGGTGCTTTTCCAAATTGATATCATAATCATTTAACCAGCATTGAACTTGAACAGGTCTGAAAAATGCCAAACTCTTCAGATGACGTCCGTAAGCAATTCATCCTCATTACAACCGGGAACTTCTATGCTCTGAAGCCGCCATCTTCACTTGGCGACTCTCAGGAGCTCAGTAACTTTTTGGACGATGGCAACGAATTCCTACTTGCAGTCAGCAAACATGGGAGTGACCTGCTCTTGTCAAATAAGGTGACACTCCCATTGGGATAGAGTATGGTGGTTTGAGCTCGACTTTGTTGTAGGTATTAGAACATTCTAAACCTGACCTTTTCACTCCAGATTGAGGCTGGGGACAGCAATGAGAAGGTGCTGGTGTTCTTCAAGCTACGGCCCACCGTCATAACAGCGGAGAACCTGCACCAGAACCTTCTGGTGTCATCCATGTTGGACTCTCCCATCAGCACTCTCTATCAGGCAGTCAAACAAGTCTTTGCCCCTGTTCTGCTCCAGGTGAGTGTGTCCCACCCGAGTCTATCTCTCGGCCTAGGAGTTGTTGTAAGGAACGTGCTGTGACTGTGCTCCCCCCTTGCCCCATCAGGATGAGCGGTGGAGCTCTGCCTTTGATCCCAAACTGGCGGGTCTGCTGAAGGAGTTGGAGCGCGGCCTGGGGACGGTCGTTCGAGGCTCTCAGCACTCAGCCAAGAGGAACAACCAGGAAGAGGATGTGTTGGGTGGGGACACACAAGCGTGCACAGACGGACACAAGCAGACACAGATACAGACAAACAGACAGACAGACACAGATACAGACAGACAGACAGACACAGACCCTGACAGACACAGACCCTGACAGACACAGACCCTGAAAGACCCAGACAGATCCTGAAAGACCCTGACAGACACAGACCCTGACAGACACAGACCCTGACAGACACAGACCCTGACAGACCCTGAAAGACCCAGACAGACCCTGAAAGACCCAGACAGACCCTGAAAGACCCTGATAGCTACAGGCAGACCCTGACAGACCCCTGACAGACCCCTGACAGACCCCTGACAGACCCTGACAGACATGTACATATGCAATGTTGTTGTGTGTCCCTGATGTAGTCTCCTTTGCTGTCTTGGTTGTCCTGTGCAGGGATCCTGACCCCAGTGGATGAGTTCCAGTACTGGACTGATCTCTGTGAGTCTGGACAGAGGAGCAGTGTGAAAGAGAGAGCTGCACACTTCTGCGAACTCTTCAAACCCATCCAGAAGGTACCTAGATATGTCACAATCACGCCAGTATCATGTTGTCTTCTTCAAACACTTCTAGTCAAAAGTTTGGACGCACTGTGCTAGTAATTTGAATGGGAGGGTGTGTCCACACTTCTGACTAGTAGTGTGTGTGTGCATATGTAAAATCATGCAAACTTTATTCTATCCCTTTCTTTCTCTTTCTCTCCCCCTCTTCCCCCCCCTCTTCCTCCCCCCCTATACCAGGAGTATGCTGGTCTGGGAGGCGCTGTCTCTAGCCCGATGCCTCGTACGAGCTTGTGGAGGTTGAGCACGAACACGCTGGATTAACCTTTGGAAAACAGACCGACCATTGAACCTGACAAATGAACGTCTATTTTTCTTGGATACACTTTCTTTCTTATTCCAGAACCATGTAGTCCAGTAGTTCTAAACCCTGGTTCTGGCTCCAACGCACCTGATTCCAATGGTCGTTCCCAAGCTTCTGCAGAGCTAGTTAACGACCTGATCATTGCAATCAGGTGTGTAGCAGGTACAGATCTATAACAATGCTAGTCAGGGGGTCTCATACACCAGAGTTGAGAACCACTTGAACAAATTGTATTCAATTTAATATGAGTCCAAATATAATTACGTTATTTTCAAATTTAACTCCGCCCCTCCACCACACACTTTCAACTTTATCCAATCAACTCCTGGCCTACAGGACAGTACCCAATCAGGATGCTGGACACACCAGCTTATGTTGTCACGAAACGCTGGATGACCTTTGGAAACAGACCGACCATGACCCTTACCCAGAAGCCCGCATGCTCAGACTGATGGATGTCATTGGTACGCCACACACTCACAGTTACACTCATGTATGGAGGCAGTTCACTCTAAACAAGATTGCAGAATTCCAGGAATTTTTTTAAAGATGGCAACTCTTCACGGTAGTACATGGGAATTAATGGTCATTTATGAGAACAAACGGAAAACAAGCAGAAATGCAGGAAAGATAATAAAGGGGAAGTGAAATGTAGTCCAAAAAATATCCAGCATCATAATCTTGGTTAAAACAACCAGATTTAATGCGAAATCATTTGTAATTTGACAGTGCACTTCACTCACTGCACACCCTCTGGTCCTATGGTTTCATTCAAATCACAAGTTCACCCAGTGCTTGCTTCTTAAGACGATCTAGCCACAGAGCGACAGACAAGGAACTGATACCTGGATGACATAGTTATTGTGCAGATGCGTCATTGGGGTTCCTCTCTCTCCGTGCAAAACATGTGAATTTCTCTCAGTACACTAAACTGATATAAAAGATGGAGGTTAGATTATACACTGGATTGTACAATCAGTGTGTGTGTCTGTGTGTGTCTGTGTGTGTCTGTGTGTGTCTGCGTGTGTCTGTGCATTGTGCATTGTGCACGTTTGCCAGGGGGAGCGTTGGCTAGGTACGTCCAGAGGAAACTGAGCAGTCTCAGGCTCTTTGAGGGGCCGTTCGCCCCAGCGAGAGAGAGCCTGAGGGTTGCCGTGGCGATCTGTGAGCAGTGGGTGTCAGCCTGCGAGCACCTGACCGGACAGGTGTGGAAGAGGTACACCCCTCACCCCTGGAGGGGCGAGCAACACCGACCCCAGGCCCTCCGCTGTCTGTGCCAGCGGCTGGAAGAGGTCAGTGTCCCTCTCCGTCAGGCTCATGGAAACAGCTCACTTCGGCACCGTTTTCTCTTGTTTTCCACCACAGAATAATACATTTCCTCATTTGGCTCTCTGGAATTCACTTACCAAACACGTCTGTCTTCGAAATGGTCAAACCTTTAGACAGTAATGACGTGTGTGTGTGTCAGGTTGTGACTCTGCGCACAGTGCATGAGAAGATGCTGCGTCTGCTGTCGGCAGGAACTCAGCAAGCCCTCGCCCCGACTCAAGTGTTTGAGTCCTTCTCTGGCCTCAATCCTCTACACTACAACCCCTACACTGAGGTAACACTCTACACTACAACCCCTACACTGAGGTAACACTCTACACTACAACCCCTACACTGAGGTAACACTCTACACTACAACCCCTACACTGAGGTAACACTCTACACTACAATCCCTACACTGAGGTAGCACTCTACACTACAACCCCTACACTGAGGTAACCCTCTACACTACAACCCCTACACTGAGGTAACCCTCTACACTACAACCCCTACACTGAGGTAACCCTCTACACTACAACCCCTATACTGAGGTAACACTCTACACTACAACCCCTACACTGAGGTAACACTCTACAACCTAAAATCCCTACACTGAGGGTAACACTCTAAACACTACAACCCCCTTACACTGAGGTAACCTCTATAACAAACTACAACCCCTCACTGAGGTACCCTCTAACACACAAACCCTTATACTGAGGTACACTCTACACTAACCCTACACTGAGGTTACCCTCTACACCTACAACCCCTACACCGAGGTAACACTCTAACAACACAATCCCTAACGGAGGTAGCAGAGCCTTCTGGTGTGTGTGCGCGTGTGTGCGTTTGTGCATGTATGCGTGTGGTTTTTTAAGTATGTGTATGTGGTCATGACAGGATACATATGTGTCCTTTTCTAGCCTCTGTGGAGGGCGGCGGTGAGTCAGTTTGAGCGAGCTGTGGCTCCCGCCGAACAGGAAGTAGCGGGCAAGCTAAAGAGCTATATCGCTGACGTACAAGAAAACCCACATCAGGTACTTTCACGCTGAGGGTGACAGTTGGCCAGCTAGCTTGCTAGCCAGGCTAGTACAGAGCAAGGCACAAGCCTACGAGGTTTATCCAAGTCAGGATCCATTGTGCAATTTCATGCCTCTAACCATTGTTTCCAGATGGAATTGTGAGTGTTTGATGTAACAGATGTAACTGTGGTTTGGGTGCTGTGATCTGGCGTGTGCAGCTGCTGCAGGTGTTTCAGAAGCACAGAGAGCTGATCAAACGTCCCAGCGTGAGCAAAGACTGGCAGACAGAGAGAGAGCCCTGGCCTGGGGCCAGACTGCTGGAGTACAACAAGGGTACATCTAACATCCAGCACTGAACACTTCAAACTACATGACCCATCATCCAGTACTGAACACTTCAAACTACATGACCCATCACTGAACACTTCAAACTACATGACCCATCACCCAGTACTGAACACTTCAAACTACATGACCCATCATCGTAACACCCAGCACAGAAGACCTAACGTCAGAAAGCCTTCTCACCCTATTTCCCCAGTTCCATATTACCCAACACCTAACGCCTCACCCTTTCTGGCCCAACAGGACTGCGGACGGACTTTGAGAGCCGTTGCCATGGCGCTCCGGGGGAGAAGTGTGGCCCCTTGGCAGGAAGGAACCTTCCAGAAGTGGTCAACAACATAGTCTGGGTCCGCCAGCTCATGCACAAGGTGCGGGCGCGCCTCAAACTGGATGTTGTGATTGGCTTTTGGGTTAACCACCATTTTGTTTTTAAGATGGTCGTGATTTCTCTGACCTGTGTGTTTGTCTGTGTGTGTTTGTCTCTGTGTGTGTGTGTTTGTTTGTCTGTCTGTCTGTCTGTCTGTCTGTCTGTCTGTCTGTCTGTGTGTGTGTGTGTTTGTCTGTCTGTCTGTCTGTGTGTGTGTGTGTGTGTGTGTGTGTTTGTCTGTTTTGTGTGTGTCTGTCTGTGTGTTTGTCTGCGTGTGTTTGTCTGTGTCTCTGTGTGTGTGTGTGTGTGTGTGTGTGTGTTGCTCCCTCAGGTAGAGGACTCCATTAGGATAGCACAGACCCTGCTGTCTGACCTGTCTGGGTCGCGCTCCTTCCTGCGCTTCTGTGACGACCTGCTGGAGGTGCTACGGTCCTATGAACAGGAGCAGTTTGAGGACTGGTCCAGGGACGTCCTTTCAGGCCTGTCTGACCCCAAGGCTGGCATCAGGTACGCCCACCTATTCCTCCCTATGCCCCCCCCTGACCTTACCTCAGTATCCCTGCCCACGACCCCCCCTGACCCTACCTCAGTATCCCTGCCTATGGCCCCCCCCTTCCGAGGCTGCTTGTTCCTGAGCTGCCCCCCTGCCTCTCCAGCCTGCAGGCCAGCAGCCGGGTGATGGAGCTGGACCACGTGGACGGCAAGCTGAAGATCCACTACTCAGAGAGGTTGCTGACTCTGCTGAGGGAGGTGAGGCAGCTGGCTGCTCTGGGCCTTCCTGTCCCAGCCAAGATCCAGCAGGCTGCCAGCACCGCTGACAAGTTCTACAGACAGGCCCTCATCCTGAAACAGGCAAGCCACACACACACACGTCATATTGCCATGGGCTGTCGTCCTGCCGTCGTCCCATCGTCTGTGTTGAACTGGTCCAGACTGTTTTCCAGTTCTTTGAGCCCTGCAGCAGAGATCCAGATGTCTTGTGTTGTGTTGTCAGGTGGCCCACTTCTACAACACCATCGACCAGCAGATGATCCCCTCCCAGAGACCCATGATGCTGAACCATGCCCTGGCATTCGAGCAGGTCATCAAGGTACCTGGAACTCTCTACACCTGCTTCTGTGTGTTCTCTGTGTTTCTGTGTGTGTTCTGTGTGTTCTCTGTGCTTCTGTGTGTGTTCTGTGTGTTCTCTGTGCTTCTGTGTGTGTTCTCACTGGTTCCGCCTGTGTTCTGCAAGCAGCAGAACCCTCGTTCTCAGTCCAGAGAGTCGGGAGGGAAGGTGCACATCACCTGGGACAACCCCAAAGAGCTGGAGGTGTACATTGCCAAGCTGCAGTCATCAGCAGAGAGGCTGTCCACCGAGAACAGGAAGCTACGCAGATGGCACACTGACTTCACAGACAAGGTGCCACCTCCTGTGTCCTGCTCGCTCTGGGTGTGTGGCCACACCTGCATGTGGTGGTAGAGAGGTGACTGTGTGTGTGTGTGTGTGTGTGTGTCAGGTGGTGAACCTAATGAACGTGGACCTGCTGAGGCAGCAGCAGCGCTGGAAGGACGGCCTGCAGGAGCTGCGGACCGGCCTCGCCACGCTGGAGGCCCAGGTAACCATGGACACGGGGCGGAGCGACGGGAGGAGGGGCAGGATTAGAAGTGCTGTGTTCCCTAAACCTGTTCAGGGGTTGATGTTGTGTGTGTGTGTGTGTGTGTGTGTGTGTGTGTGTGTGTGAGAGCAGGGCTTCAGTCCGGGGGACATGCGTGCATGGAGGCAGCATTGGAACCACCAGCTGTACAAGGCCTTAGAACACCAGTACCAGACTGGTCTAGAAGCTCTCAACAAGAACCTGCCTGACATCAACATAGACCTCACCTTCAAGTATATAGCCTTCTCCTGCTCACTGCCTGTTTCTGTCTCTCTTGTACTCTCTCTTTCTCTCCCTCCCTCTCTTTCTTCCTCTTGTCTCTCTCTCCCTCACTCTCTCTCTTTCTTTCTTTCTTTCTTTC
>BROE01000005.1:4594678-4606033 GCA_036571765.1 Plecoglossus altivelis | reverse complement strand
TCCCACACTGACACCTCAGTCCTGGACGCGAGTCCCACACTGACACCTCAGTCCTGGACGCGAGTCCCCCACTGACTCCTCAGTCCTGGACATGAGTCCCACACTGACACCTCAGTCCTGGACATGAGTCCCACACTGACACCTCAGTCCTGGACGCGAGTCCCCCACTGACTCCTCAGTCCTGGACATGAGTCCCACACTGACACCTCCCCAAGGCTGGACAGTTGTTTGAATCCACAGTCGTTTTATTTCAAGCTCAAGCTCATTAGCGAAGTCGTGCTGCTTTAAGCTTGATTGCAGTGGGAGAAATGCTACTGTCTGCATACATATGAGTGTGCTTATGAACCTGTGTGTATATGTATATATGTGTGTGTGTGTGTATATATATACATGTGTGCGTGTGTGTGTGTGTATATATACGTGTGTGTGTGTGTGTGTAGATCCTGCCGCTGTTCCAGGCTGCGGAGGAGAAGAACCGTCTGCTGCGGGCTGTGGCAGGAGGAGGCCTGGACTCTCTCTCCACCCTGAAGGCCAGGTGGGACAAGCTGGAGCTTATGATGGAGAGCCACCAGCTCATGATCAGGGAACAGGTACACACACACACACAGATACATACACATACACACACACATACATGTACACACACACACACACACACACAGACATACTGACACTCTATATCTCTCTCTTTCCCTCTCTTTCTCTCTCTTGGTCCGTCTCTCCCTCTCCTCTCTACCCCCCTCCCCCCTCTCTCTCTGTTTCTCTCTCTGTGTCCCCTCACCTCCTTTCCTCCCCCCTCTCTCTCTCCCTGGCCTAGGTGGAGGTGATGAGGAGTAATGCAGAGAGCCGTATCCGGGCGTACAGGCTGGAGCTGGAGAGGTTCAGGGCCCGCTGGGACCAGCTGAAGCCCAGGGACGAGGTGCTGGAGACGGGCGACCACGCCGCTCTGCTGGCCTGCGTCCAGACCATCCAGGACAAGAAGCAGGAGTTCCAGGAGCTGGAGCTCACCCGCATGCGTCTGCTGTAAGACACGCACACACACACACATACACACACACATACACACACGCACACATGCACACATGCACACACACACGGATGCACACTCTCTCTAACAGTAAGGCATCACTGTGCCCGTGCTAGTGAGGACTGTGGTCACTTTAACGTGGAGGCCCCAGACCTGTCTCTGGCTGAGGAGACCCTGCAGGACCTGGAGCAGAGCTCCAGCATGTGGGCCCTGTACGAGGAGTGGCACCAGGGCTTCCAGGAGAAGGCCCAGGAGGACTGGATCACCTTCAGGTACAGGAGGCTGCGCCTAGCCGCTGTGTGTGTCTGGGAGATGTTTGCAGGTGAAGGTGTTGTGTTCTAGGAATTGCAGGTGAAGGTGTGCTGTGTCTATGGAACGATGTTTGCAGTGCAAGGTGTGTGTGCTGGGAGATGTTTGCATGTGGAGTTGCTGCTGTCTGAGATGTTTGCAGGTAAGGTTGTGAAGTAGTGTTGTGAGGTAATGTTTACAGGTAAGGTTGTGAGGTAATGTTTGCAGGTAAATGGGTGTGTGTGTCTGACGAGATGTTTGCAGGGAAGCTGTGTGTGTGTGTCTGGGAGATGTTTGCAGGTGAAGGTGTGTGTGTCTAGGAGATGTTTGCAGGTGAAGGTGTTGTGTGTCGGGGAGATAGTTTTGCAGGTGGAGTGTGTGTGTGTCTGGGAGATGTTTGCAGGTGAAGGTGTGTGTGTCTAGGAGATGTTTGCAGCGCTAAGGTGTGTGTGTCTGGGAGATGTTTGCAGGTGAAGGTGTGTGTGTCTGGGAGATGTTTGCAGGTGGAGGTGTGTGTGTCTGGGAGATGTTTGCAGGTGGAGGTGTGTGTGTATCTGATATCAGCAGGTGGAGGTGTGTGTGTATCTGATATCAGCAGGTGGAGGTGTGTGTGTCTGAAGGGTGGAGGTGTGTGTGTCTGGGAGATGTTTTGCAGTGGCAGGTGTGTGTGTGTCTGGGACTGTGTGTGTGTGTAACATACATGTGTGTACCGTACATGTGTGTGTGTGCTTACATGTGAGTGTGTGTGTGTCTGGGAGATGTTTGCAGGTGGAGGTGTGTGTGTCTGGGAGATGTTTGCAGGTGGGTGTGTGTATGTTTGCGTGTATGTGAGAGAGGGAAAAAGAGAGAAAGAAAGAAAAAGTGTGTGTGTGTGTCTGTGTGTGTGTCTGTGTGTGTGTGTGTCTGTGTGTGTGTGTCTGTGTTGCAGGAGTAAAACCTACCTGTTTGAGGAGTTTCTCTTCATGTGGCAGGACAGACTGAGGAAGATGGATCAACACACCACCATGTCTGTCAAACTGCAGGGGGAGGTGGACAAGTACAAGGTGAGGGAGGGAAGGGAAGAGAGAGGAGGAGAGAGGGAGGCAAGTACGAGGTGAGGGAGGGAAGGGAGGAGAGAGGGGGACAAGTACAAGGTGAGGGATGGAAGGGGGGGGAGAGGGGGACATGTTCTAGGTGAGAGAGGGGGAGAGAGAGGGGGGGAGCGGATAAAAGAGAAACTGGGGAGGAGAGAGAGGAGGGAGGCACGGAATGCATCTCTCAGTATGCAGCTGAGTTCCGATTCGCACTTTATTATTGAATCAACAACTTCAAAAAAGAGCCCGCTTTTTACCGTGACTACTGTTGCTAAGCCCTGAGCGGCACAGAGGGGAGACGCATCCCCCCTCAGCCAGCTGGTGCGACCCACGTCTCATCAAGCTGCTCCACAGCACAGCGCTCATTATGCCCCAGATACATGACAAGAAATGAAATGAAAGCTACATTGTTGATTGGAAAGTGTAAAAAGCCAAGTTAACAAGGCACATGGTGGCAGACTGTCTAATGTGCTCAAGAGGGAAGCAGGGGATGACCTGGGGATCAGGAAGCTGTGCTCTCTGCGGTCAGAGACAGAGAGAGACGGAGCCCAGCCAAGGAGAACCAGGGGGAGGAGATGCGCTTAGGAACCACAGGGGCGCATCCTATTTCTAGGTCTGACTTCCTACACAAGTGAAACTGAGGGAGGCCCGGGAGGGCCCCCCCAGTCTCTGGGCTTTCCAGGGGTTTGTGGGCATTTGTCCTTTTATAGTTCTGTAAACAGCAGCTGCCTTCTTTTCACCCTCTGTGCTGTCCAATATATTTATATACACTACGTATGTACGTATCCATAAACGTATGTCTGCTGCATGTTCGAATGGATACAGAATTAGCTTTGGAATTACGTACATATTTCTTAACATGCAATACAGACAAATGGTAAGAGTCATGGACGTGTGCGTGCGTGTGCGTGCGTGTGCGTGCATGCGTGTGCGTGCGTGTGCGTGTGCGTGCGCGTGCGTGTGCGTGCGTGCGTGTGCGTGCGTGTGCATACAGAGCGTGATCCCAGTGCTGAAGTACGTGCGAGGGGAGCAGCTGTCCCAGGACCACTGGCTGGATGTGTTCAGACTGCTGGGTCTGCCCAGAGGCACCACCCTGGAGAGGCTCACCTTCTCAGACCTGCTCAGTGTGGCCAGCACCATCACTGACAAGGCCTTGGAGCTCAAGGTACACGCACATGTACCTGCTACACACATGTACACCTACTACACGCATGTACACCTGCTACACACATGCACCTACTACACACATACACCTGCTACACGCATGTACACCTGCTATACACATACACCTGCTACACCCATGTACACCTGCTATACACATGCACCTGCTACACACATACACCTGCTACACGCATGTACACCTGCTATACACATGCACCTGCTACACACATACACCTGCTACACACATACACCTGCTACACACATGCACCTGCTACACACATACACCTGCTACACACATACACCTGCTACACACATACACCTGCTACACACATACACCTGCTACACACATGCACCTGCTACTCACATGTACCTGCTACACACATGTACACCTACTACATGCATGTACACCTGCTACACACATGCACCTGCTACACACATGCACCTGCTACATACATGCACCTGCTACATACATGGACCTGCTACACACATGCAGTGAGTGACACCGTGTGTGTGTGTGCGTGTGTGAGCAGGACCTGAACAGCAGGGCCCAGGCTGAGGTGACCATCAGGGAGGCTCTGAGAGAGTTGGACCTGTGGGGGGCCGGAGCCTCCTTCACTCTCACTGAGTATACAGACAGCAGCTCACACACACTCACACTCATCAAGGACTGGAAGGACATCGTCAACCAGGTACAACACACACACACGCGCCCAGACAAACGCACGCACACACACAGGTGGGATCACTTCCTGTTTCCTGTTTCAGGTGGGAGATAACAGATGCCTGCTGCAGTCTCTGAAAGACTCTCCGTACTACAAGGGATTCCAGGACAAGGTCAGGCTACACACACACATCATACCACACACATACACACACACACATCATACCACACTCACTCACACATCATACTACACACACACGTCATACCACACACACTCACTCACTCACTCACTCACTCACTCACACAGACACATAATACCACACTCACACACACACATCATACCACACACACACACTCACTCACTCACTCACTCACTCACACAGACACATAATACCACACTCACACACACACATCATACCACACACACACACATCATACCACACACACACACACACACACTCACTCACACAGACACATCATACCACACACACACACACACACACAAGCACATTCACTCTCACACACACACACAGACACGTTACAACACAACACCCACCCCCACAGCAGCCCTGAGCGTCCCTGCATCCGCAGGTGAGTCTGTGGGAGGTGCGTCTGTCAGACCTGGATGAGTACCTCCTCAACCTGAACGCCATCCAGAGGAGGTGGGTGTACCTGGAGCCTATCTTCGGACGTGGAGCTCTGCCCCGCGAACAGACCCGCTTCAAACGCGTCGACGAGGACTTCAGGTACTGAAGCACTGGCTGTCTAGGCACCTGTCTGTTTGCGTGTGTGTGTTTACACTGTGTGTGTGTGTTCACACTGTGTGTTCACTGTGTGTTCACACTGTGTGTGTGTGTGTTCACACTCTGTGTATGCGTGTGTGTTCACACTGTGTGTGTGCGTGTGTGTTCACACTGTGTGTGTGTGTGTGTTCACACTGTGCGTGTGTGTTCACACTGTGCGTGTGCGTGTGTGTTCACACTGTGTGTGTGTGTGTGTGTTCACACTGTGCGTGTGTGTGTGTGTTCACACTGTGCGTGTGTGTGTTCACACTGTGTGTGTGTGCAGGTCTATCATGGCGGATGTCCAGAGAGACAGCAGAGTGGTGTCTTTGTGTTCTCGAGCTGGAATCAGGAACTCCTTGGTCTCTATTCTAGACCAGCTGCAGCGTTGCCAAAAATCCCTTAACGAGTTCTTGGAAGTAAGAATGCTCATCTCTCTCTCAGACATATACACACACACACACACACACACACACACACTCTTCATCTGTCTGCTAAATGTCAATAACAAGCAGAATAGATACCAATTTGTGGCGTTATTGCAAAAGTAAGAATTCAACGTGTGTGTGTGTGTGTGTGTGTGTGTATGTGTGTGTGTGTGTGTAGGAGAAACGTTCTGCGTTCCCCAGGTTCTACTTCATAGGGGATGATGACTTGTTGGAGATCTTGGGTCAGGCTACCAACCCCACTGTCATCCAGTCTCACCTCAAGAAGCTCTTCGCTGGTGAGACACACGCACACATATACACACACACACACACACACACATACACGCACACACACATGTTTATGCACTCATGTATGTGTTTGCGTGTGTGTGTGTGTCTAGGGATCAACAGTGTGGAGTTTGACGAGCAGGACCAGCACATCGTGGCCATGCGTTCTCTGGAGGGAGAGCTGGTGCCTCTTCAGAAGCTCATCCGCATCTCCAGCCAGGTGGAGGTGAGCGAGGGTGGGGGCTGCTTCATACTCACACCTAGCTGTCTGCTGCTGAAGGCTGCAGGACCTCAACATGGGGTGTGTGTGTGTGTGTGTGTGTGTGTGTGCGTGTGTGCGTGCGTGCGTGCGTGCGCGCGTGCGTGCGTGCGTGTGCGTGTGTGCGTGTGTGCGTGTGCGCGTGTGCGTGTGTGTGTGTGTGCTCTCCAGGTGTGGCTGAGCGAGTTGTCAGCTGAGATGAAGGCCACGCTGAAGCAGCTGCTGTTTGACTGTGTGTCTGCAGGGAAGAAGGGAGCAGTGGACCCCTCACGTTACCCCTCCCAGGTACCTCCTCAACCCTGAACGACTCCTGTTTGACTCCTGAATGACTCCTAACCCTTGAATGATCCCTAACTGGGGAATGCTGTGTGTCTCCTGGACTTCTGTGTGACTGTTCTAAGTGACTCCTGGATAACTCCTGTGTGACTGTTCTAAGTGACTCCTGGATAACTCCTGTGTGACTGTTCTAAATGACTCCTTGATGACTCCCGTGTGACTGTTCTAAATGACTCCTGGATGACTCCTGGATGACTCCTGGATGACTCCTGGATGACTCCTGGATGACTCCCGTGTGCAGGTGCTGTGCCTGGCTGAGCAGATCCAGTTCACTGAGGATGTGGAGAGGGCTCTGAGGCAGCAGACCCTGCAGCAGCTGGAGCAGGAACTGGCTGCCAAGCTGGAGCACTACACCAGCATAGACACCAGCTCAGAGGACACCACCAACACAGGTCTGGGTCTGGGAGTGTGTGTGTGTGTTTGGGGGGGGTCTGTGTGTGTGTGTGTGTGGGTCCTGTGTGTGTTAGTTGTGGGTGTGTGTTAGTTGTGTGTGTGTTAGTTGTGGGTGTGTTAGTTTGTGTGTGTGTGTTAGTTGTGGGTGTGTTAGTTGTGGGTTGTGTGGTCCTGCGTGTGTTAGTTGTGGGTGTGTTAGTTGTGTGTGTGTGTGTGTTAGTTGTGTGTGTGTTAGTTGTGTGTGTGTTAGTTGTGGGTGTGTTAGTTGTGTGCGTGTGTTAGTTGTGGGTGTGTTAGTTGTGGGTGTGTGTTAGTTGTGGGTGTGTTAGTTGTGGGTGTGTTAGTTGTGGGTGTGTTAGTTGTGTGTGTGTGTTAGTTGTGTGCGTGTGTTAGTTGTGGGTGTGTTAGTTGTGGGTGTGTTAGTTGTGTGTGTGTGTGTGTTAGTTGCGGGTGTGTGTTAGTTGTGGGTGTGTTAGTTGTGTGTGTGTGTTAGTTGTGTGGGTGTGTTAGTTGTGGGTGTGTTAGTTGTGTGTGTGTGTGTTAGTTGCGGGTGTGTGTTAGTTGCGGGTGTGTGTTAGTTGTGGGTGTGTTGGTTATGTGTGTGTGTTAGTTGTGGGTGTGTTAGTTGTGGGTGTGTTAGTTGTATGTGTGTGTTAGTTGTGTGTGTGTTAGTTGTGTGTGTGTTAGTTGTGTGTGTGTGGGGGGGAAGCCGTGTCAAGACAGAGGTCCCACGAGGACAGCTTAATCAAGATGCTGTCCTTGTGTTAAGGAATTCCCCTCAGTGCTCAAACCTTTTCTTTTTCTGTGGAGAAAGAACAATCGTAAAAAATGTTCCCTATATGGAGACGTCCTCTGTTATGCTGCTCTTCTGTACAGTTAAGTTTCAAAATGACAGCAGATCTTCATAATGAAAAATAATGTGGTAATAATGGTGGTCTGGGTCTGTGGTGTGTGTGTGTGTGTGGGGGGGTCTGTGTGTGGTTGGGGAGGGGGGGTCTGTGTGTGGGATGTGTTTTTGTGTGTGTGGGTTGTGTGGTCGTGCTTGTGTTAGTTGTGGGTTGTGTGGTCCTGCGTGTGTTAGTTGTGTGTGTGTGTTAGTTGTGTGGGTGTGTTAGTTGTGTGGGTGTGTTAGTTGTGGGTGTGTTAGTTGTGTGCGTGTGTTAGTTGTGGGTGTGTGTTAGTTGTGGGTGTGTTAGTTGTGTGTGTGTGTTAGTTGTGTGGGTGTTTGTGTTAGTTGTGTGTGTGTTAGTTGTGGGTGTGTTAGTTGTGTGCGTGTGTTAGTTGTGGGTGTGTTAGTTGTGTGGGTGTGTTAGTTGTGTGCGTGTTGTGTGTTTGTGTGTGTTATTGTGTGCGTGTGTTAGTTGTGGGTGTGTGTTAGTTGTGGGTGTGTTAGTTGTGTGTGTGTGTTAGTTGTGTGTGTGTTAGTTGTGGGTTGTGTGGTCCTGCGTGTGTTAGTTGTGTGTGTGTGTTAGTTGTGTGTGTGTGTTAGTTGTGTGTGTGTGTTAGTTGTGTGTGTGTGTTAGTTGTGTGTGTATTAGTTGTGTGTGTGTGTGGGGGAAGCCGTGTCAGGACAGAGGTCCCACGAGGACAGCTTAATCAAGATGCTGTCCTTGTGTTATGGAATTCCCCTCAGTGCTCAAACCTTTTCTTTTTCTGTGGAGAAAGAACAATCATAAAAAATGTTCCCTATATGGAGACGTCCTCTGTTATGCTGCTCTTCCGTACAGTTAAGTTTCAAAATGACAGCAGATCTTCATAATAAAAAATAACAGAAATAAATTGCTGGAATTCCCCTTTTAACATCCAAGATCTAAAATTGCAGCAATCAGCAAAAATAATAGGGAGACTTCTTTCTCTTGTGAAACATCGATGTGAATTCCAGAAGAAGAAAAAAACGTTCCTGAAAATGTTCTAGGATTTTCCCATCACAATTGTTTTGCATGGATAACTGGATGGATGTACTCACATACAGACAGACGGGCTATAGACATACATGAAAGAAGTTACATCAATCCCAGTCCTGCAGGAAACTTGCCCAGCCAGACACAGGTCCTAGCCAGACACAGGTCCTAGCCAGACACAGGTCCTAGCCAGACACAGGTGCTAGCTAGACACAGGTCCTAACCAGACACAGGTCCTAACCAGACACAGGTCCTAGCCAGACACAGGTCCTAGCAAGGCACAGGTCCTAGCCAGACACAGGTCCTAGCCAGACACAGGTCCTAGCCAGACACAGGCCCTAGCCAGACACAGGTGCTAGCCAGACACAGGTCCTAGCTAGACACAGGTCCTAGCTAGACACAGGTCCTAGCTAGACACAGGTCCTAGCCAGACACAGGTCCTAGCCAGACACAGGTCCTAGCCAGACACAGGTCCTAACCAGACACAGGTCCTAACTAGACACAGGTCCTAGCAAGGCACAGGTCCTAGCTAGACACAGGTCCTAACCAGACACAGGTCCTAGCCAGACACAGGTCCTAGCTAGACACAGGTCCTAGCTAGACACAGGTCCTAGCCAGACACAGGTCCTAGCCAGACACAGGTCCTAACCAGACACAGGTCCTAGCCAGACACAGGTCCTAACCAGACACAGGTCCTAGCTAGACACAGGTCCTAACCAGACACAGGTCCTAGCTAGACACAGGTCCTAGCCAGACACAGGTCCTAGCCAGACACAGGTCCTAGCTAGACACAGGTCCTAGCCAGACACAGGTCCTAGCCAGACACAGGTCCTAGCCAGACACAGGTCCTAACCAGACACAGGTCCTAGCCAGACACAGGTCCTAGCCAGACACAGGTCCTAGCTAGACACAGGTCCTAGCCAGACACAGGTCCTAGCCAGACACAGGTCCTAACCAGACACAGGTCCTAACCAGACACAGGTCCTAGCCAGACACAGGCCCTAGCCAGACACAGGCCCTAGCCAGACACAGGCCCTAGCCAGACACAGGCCCTAGCTAGACACAGGCCCTGGCAAGGCACAGGTCCTAACCAGACACAGGTCCTAACCAGACACAGGTCCTAACCAGACACAGGTCCTAGCCAGACACAGGTCCTAGCCAGACACAGGTCCTAGCCAGACACAGGTCCTAGCCAGACACAGGTCCTAGCCAGACACAGGTCCTCACATCATGTTTCCTCCCCCCAGAGTCCAGCGTGCTGCAGCTGAAGCTGAAGGCTCTGATCCTGGATGTGATCCACAACATCAGCGTGGTGAGGGAGCTGGGCCGGACTGGGGTGAGCAGCCCAGAGGCCTGGAGCTGGAAGAGGCAGCTGCGTTTCTACCTGAACCAGGACAAACACTGCATCCTCCACATGGTGGATGCCTCCTTCAGCTACACCTACGAGTACCAGGTGACATGTAGGGCGCACACACACACAGGGTGATGCACACACAGGGTGACACACACACACACACACAAGGAGACACACACACAGGGTGACGCACACACACTCACACCCAGGCACACACCCAATACATTTCCTGCCACAATACTCAAGTCAACGTAATTACTAATGAGTATCTGGGAATTAACCTAATCTATGTGTGCGTATATAGTGCCCCCGTGTGGAGATACATTTTTTATATACATGAGTATATTTCTCTCCACACGGGGGCACTGCTCACCCAGAGATACTATCTAGTATGTGCTCTCGCTACTGCAGTCCCTCTGCAAAGCGATGCTCCCCTCCGTCATCCTCCCTCTCTCATCCACCCTCCCTCATCCCTCTCTCCATCCCAGGGGAATGCAGCTAAGCTGGTGCACACCCCCCTGACAGACAAGTGCTACCTGACCCTGACCCAGGCCATGAACATGGGGCTGGGGGGTAACCCCTACGGCCCTGCTGGCACAGGCAAGACTGAGTCTGTCAAAGCCCTGGGGGGCCTTTTTGGACGACAAGTACTGGTCTTCAACTGTGATGAGGTAGACACACTGGACACACACACACATGCACACTGGATCCACACACAGACACTGGGCACACACACTGGGCACACATGCAGACACACACACAGACACTGGATACACACACACTGGCCACACAGACGCACACACACCGGGCGTGCACATACACACACACACACTGGATCCACACACAGACATTGGGCACCTAGGTAGACCCTTTCTATGATCTTAGGGAAATCCAGCATGTGTGTGTGTGTGTGTGTGCGTGTGCTTGTGTCCGTCCAGGGGATCGATGTGAAATCTATGGGCCGGATCTTCGTGGGCCTGGTGAAGTGTGGAGCGTGGGGCTGCTTCGATGAGTTCAACAGGCTGGAGGAGGCTGTGCTCTCAGCCGTGTCCATGCAGATCCAGGCCATCCAGAACGCCCTGAAGAATCACACACACAGCTGTGAACTGCTGGGCAAGGAGGTGGGCAACACACACACACACACACGCACTCGCACACACACTCACGCTGAAGATACACCCTCTTTATTGAGTCCATTTAAGGGTCTAACTCTCCTCTCCCCTCTCCCCTTCCCTCTTCTTCTCTCCCTCCCCTCTGTCCCTTCCCCCCTGTCTCCCTCCCCTCTGTCCCCTCCTCCCTGTCTCCCTCCCCTCTGTCCCCTCCTCCCTGTCTCCCTCCCCTCTGTCCCCTCCTCCCTGTGTCCGCCCCTCCTCCAGGTGGATCTGGACCCTAACTCGGGGGTGT
>BROE01000005.1:4567838-4587202 GCA_036571765.1 Plecoglossus altivelis | reverse complement strand
TTTCCCTGTGTGTGTTTCCCTATGTGTGTTTCCCTGTGTGTGTTTCTATATATGTGTGTGTTTCCCTATATGTGTTTCCTTATGTGTGTTTCCTTATGTGTGTTTCCCTATGTGTGTGTCCCTATGTGTGTTTCCCTGTGTGTGTTTCTATATATGTGTGTGTTTCCCTATATGTGTTTCCTTATGTGTGTTTCCCTATGTGTGTGCTCCAGGTGCTGAGCTGGGCCAGAGAGAGCCCTCCAGACCCCAGGAAGCCTCTGGATACCTTCTACCATGCTGAGTCTGGCCGGCTGTGTGCTTACACCCTGCAGCGGCCAGAGGGCCTGAGCCTGGATGAGCTGACCCACACACACACGCTGCCCGTCATCCAGACTGCAGACATGCAGCGTGGCCTGCACTGTTTCACCCACTGGCTCTGCACCCCGCACAGACAGCCTTTCATTCTGGTGGGACCAGAGGGCTGCGGCAAGGGGTGAATACTCACACTTACTGAACCTGCTGCGCGCACGCACACTCACACCTACTGTATATACACACACACACACCTGCTATGCACACACACACCTACTGCACACACGCGCGCACACACACACCTATTGTATACAAACTCACTCATACCTACTATATACACCCGCACACGCCTGCTATACACACACTTACTGTACTTACTGCATACACACACACCTGCTTTACTCACACTTACACATACTGTACGCATACTCACTCACTCATTCACACACACACACACACACACACTGATTCAGGTAGGACCAACACTACTGCATGTGACTCATACACGCGCACGCACACACGCACGCACGCACACGCACACACACACACACACACACACAAACACACTTTCATAGTTATCTCAAGGCTGGTTTTATTTAAGAGGTGACCTTTTCCTAGAATAGCAGCGACTACAGAGAGGCACAGAGGAGCTTGAGTGTGTGTGTGTTTGTGTGTGTTTGTGTGTGTGTGTGTTTGTGTGTGTCTTTGTGTGTGTGTGTGTTCAGTGACTTGTTGAATCTACAGTAATTGCTTTTGTCCCTGGGGGGCGGAGCCAGCTTGTGATTGGCTTTTACACTCCACTTGAGCCCTGAACTTAGCCTCGCCTCGCTGAAAGGTCACAACGTCATGGAGACGCTTGTGTCCTCCCCGTCCATCTGACATAAGAACATCAATTTAATTTCCTCAGCCCCTTGTTGGCGTATACAAACATACCCACATGCACACACCTACACACTTAAACACACATGCACACTTACACACCTACACACACAACACACACCTGACACAGCAATGCACACACCTACACACATGCACACACCTACACACTTAAACACACATGCACACACCTACACACATGCACACACCTACACACTTAAACACACATGCACACACCTACACACTTAAGCACACATGCACAAACTCTCTTTCCCAATTACGCCTGTCTTTGTTTGCACCCTAACAAAATGTCTCAGTGTGCCCTTGGGTCTGTTCTCACAAACACTGTTAACCAGGCCCTTAGTAACACCGACCCTGTTAAATACAGATTTAACACTTCTCCTCCCACCTCCTTCCCACCTCCTCCCTTTCTTCTCCCTCCTCGCCCTCCTTCCCCTTCCTCTTCCTCCTCCTCCCCCTTCCTCCTCAACCCTCCTTCCCACTTTGTCCCTCCTCCTGCCTCCTCCCCTCCTTCTCTTTCCTCCTCCCTCCTCACCCTCCTCCTCCCCCCTCCTTCCCACCTTATCCCTCCTCCTCCCTCCTCTGTCCCCTCTTCTCCTCTTGCCCCCTTCTTCCCACCGTGTCCCTCCTCCTCCCTCCTTCATGCTCTTCTGCCTCCTCCCGCCCCTCCTCCCCTCTCCTCCCCCCTCACTCCTCCCCTACACCTTCCCTCCTCCCGTCCTTCCCCCCGTGGCCGCCCTCTGCTCCTTCCTCTGCCTCCTCCCTTCCTCTGCCCCCTTCCTCCTCCCCCCCATCCTCCTCCCGCTCCTCCTCCTCCCACCTCCTGCCACCTCCACTTACAGTCTAGAAACGCTCTGACCTTCCCTCAGCTTCTTGTCTTTGATACTGAGATCACACGTTCAGCAGCTTACTGTGTGTTTCTTGTGTGGTGTGTGGTGTATGTCTGTGTATGTGTGTGTGCAATGTGTGTGTGTGGGGGGGGTGGGGGTGGGTGCAGTCGCTGAATGTTTTTTTTGTTTGTGTGTGTGTTTGTGATGTGTGTATGTGTGTGTGCATAGGTCCCTATCAGTAGGTGTGTGTGTGTTTGTAACTCTCTGTGTGTGTGTTATTATCTGTGTGTGTGTCTCCTGTCCGAATGTGTGTGTGTGCCCTGGAGTGTGAGTGTGTGTGTACATGTGTGTGGTGTGTGTAGTGTACCAGTAATGAGTCTGATGAGTCAGTGTGTATGTCTCTTGTGTATCCGTGCGTGCCGTTGTGTTCCTGTGTATACGATGACTGGGCATTCTTCATCAAGTATCCGGTTGTTCAAGTCATTGTAGTCGCCGTGTCTGGTGTGAAGATACTGTGTGAAGTGTGCTGATCCGTTTCATGCTGTGTGTTTGTGTTGTTGTGTGTGTGTTGTGCCTCCGGTCCCCCAGCATGGAATGCTGCTTCGTGACGACGTACACGCGCTTCCCGTGGGGGCTGCGCTCCACCCAGAGAGTGGCGGTGGTCCACTGCAGACGCCGCATGACGTCTCCCCGCCACGTGCTGGCAGAAACTGGGCCAACCTTGCCTGCTGCTAGCTCCCAACACGGGTCGAGCCTACCGGCCCAAAGACTGTGAGAGCCTTGCTCTATCTCAAAGACATTCAACCTGCCCCAAGCCAGACAAGTGGGGAACCAAAGAAGCATCATCATAGCTTCCTTGTCTACGCTACAGTTGCGAGAACACCACACTCACATCCCTTGTACCATCCATCCCCTTACTAGACCAAAACTACTCCATGTAGTCATCACCCATCTCTTTACAGACGTTACACACAACCAATGTTTACCACAGCTTCGCCTACAGACGAGCTAAAACAAACCTACACCTACCCATTCAACAGTATACACAGTATATTCCCCCCATGTCCACATCCACCACTACTAGCCGTAAACAACCACCAGTCACCATCACCCATACAGAGACGTAAACACACCCATTGTAACACCTCCTTAAACTCATGACAACAACACCAGTTACCGCATCCTTACAGAACGTAAAAGCCACACCATCTAACAACCTATACAGCAACCAGTTACATTTTAACAAACCATCTACCAGCAGGTACTGGAGCACAAAGCAACAGCACAGAAACAAGACCCGTTTATTGTGTGTTGAAATAAAAGACTTCTGTACTTTAATTTGACTGAATAAGTGTGGTTTTGGTCTTTTTAAACATGAGTATCTGTCCTTCGACTTGAGCGAAAGATGTGCGTAGTTTTGCCATCTCTGATGTACATGTTGAGTGTGCGTGCGTGCGTGCGTGAGTGGGCACTTGGTGTTGTGTGTGTGTGTGTGTGTGCACCGGTGCCCAAGCTTGGTGTTGTGTGTGTGTGTGCACCGGTGTCCAAGCTTGGTGTTGTGTGTGTGTTGTGCAGTGTCAAGCTTTGGTGTTGTGTGTGTGTGTGTGTGTGTGTGTGCACCGGTGTCCAAGCTTGGTGTTGTGTGTGTGTGTGTGTGTACACTTAGTGTTGTGTGTGTGTGTGCACGTGTGTGCGCGCTTGGTGTTGTGCGTGTGTGTGTGTGTGTACACTTGGTGTTGTGTGTGTGTGTGTGCACGTGTGTGCGCGCTTGGTGTTGTGCGTGTGTGTGTGTGTGTACACTTGGTGTTGTGTGTGTGTGGAGGTGTAGAGTGAGCCTGTGTAACCCCATCTCCACCTCTCCCAGGTGAAAGCTAAGTTCACAGTGGATGACTACAGTCACTACCTGTTCACTCCCTGCATCCTGACTCAGTGGGTCCTCAGCTTGCTCCGATACGACCTGACCGCAGGTGAGTCTGACCCCTGAACCCTGACCCCATCGCTAACCTTGCCTCTGACCTCACCACTCCATTCTAAATGGGTCTTCTAGAATGTTTTGCTGTGTGGTTTCCCTAATAAGGATATTTGTGTACGAGTGAAAATTGTCAATTCATGGGTTTTTTCTCTCCCCTCCAATCAGTGCTTTGTTCCGCTTCCTTCTCCTGTGTGTCTTCAAACCAAACTATTCAGGGACTAACTTTCATCCTGGGACAAGATGCTGTTCTGTTCTGATCGCTGCGCTCTTTCCTCCCTTTGCCCCTCTCTCCTCCCTCCATCACCCCCTACCTCCATCAACCCTCTCACCCCCTCCCCTCCCCTCACCACCTCCTCCTCTCCTCTCTCCTCTGTCACTCTCTCTCCCCCTGCAATGTGTGCCTGCTGTGATAGTGGGGCCAGTCATTTATTTGAATTAAAAGTGTGGATATAGACTTGTTTCCCCCCCCATCATGACTCATCATTTCCCCTTCCTTCCTCTGTTCTTTGTGCTGCTCACCTGTCTATACGGTACGTAACACCCTCGCTACCGTCCTCTGGAATTATGCTCTGACAGGTGTGTGTCTGGGAGCATGAGTCAGACTCTGACGGGAAACGCTTGTGTGTGGTGTGTGTGTGTTTTGAGAGAGAGGGAGGAGAGAGTGTTGTTTGTGTGTGTGTTTGAGAGGAGGAGGAGGAGAGTGTGTGTGGGGGTGTACGCTTGTTTGATTATGTGTGTATTGCATATTGACTGTCAGTTAGAATGAACATTTTGGTAATTGTGTTTGGTAGAAGTGTTTACGAGCAGACAGTGTGAGACGTGTGAGACAGTGACAGTAGAGAATGTTTTCTTGTGTGAAGACCTCTCTCTCTCCTGTGTGTGAAGACCTCTCTCTCTCCTGTGAGTGAAGACATCTCTCTCTCCTGTGTAAGACCTCTCTCTCTTCCTGTGTGTGAAGACTCTCTCTCTCCTGTGGGTGTGAAGACCTTCTCTCTCCTGTGTAAAGACTCTGCTCTCTTTCCTGTGTGCTGAAGACTCTCTTCTCTGTGTGAAGAACTCTCTATCTGTGTGTGAGCCTCTCTCTCGTCCTGTGAGTGAAGACCTCTCTCTCTCCTGTGTGTGAAGACCTCTCTCTCTCCTGTGTGTGAAGACCTCTCTCTCTCCTGTGTGTGAAGACCTCTCTCTCTCCTGTGTAAAGACCTCTCTCTCTCTCCTGTGTGTGAAGACCTCTCTCTCTCCTGTGTGTGAAGACCTCTCTCTCTCTCCTGTATGTGAAGACCTCTCTCTCCTGTGTGCAGGTAACTCCACGGTAACAGATAGCGTGCTGGAGGTGGTGTGCTACGAGGCCAGGAGGTTGTTCAGAGACAGGCTGGCCTGCTCCAAAGACCTGCATGCCTTCGACAACATCCTCTCCTCTGTCATCCGGGGGGACTGGGGAGCTGACTCCCTCGACAACACCAAGGGTGACACACAACACGCACACACACCATGCACCACACACACACACAACAACACCCCACACGCACACACAACACATGCACACACACAACAGCACAACACACACACACACACACACCACACACACACAGCACATGCACACACACCACAACACGACAACACACGACACACACTATGACAGACAACTGTTTTAAAACATGTTCATTGTTTGAGAGTATTTTATCTTGTGTGTGTGTGTGTGTGTGTGTGTGTGTGTTGTGTAACGTGTGCGTCATCTGCCCACTGTAGAAGGGTTCTATGTGACGTGGGGGGCGTCTGAAGGGGGGGTGCTGGCGTCCGGCCAGCCGCTGCCCCCCCACGGCAAACCTCTGGGACACCTGACCTCAGGTGACCTCCAGCAGGTCATTCAGAAGGTCAGCATCCCTGAGAGCGTGTCTCTTAATGCGTGTGTTTCTTAATGTGTGTCTCTTAATGTGTTTCTTTAGGTTGTCTACTTGCATGACTGATGTGTCTTATAGCGTGTTTTCTCATAGATGATCTTAACTTTATTCTGTTAGCCGTGTGTTTTAGCATGTGTTTATTGTGTGTGTCTTTTAAGCATGTTTCCGTATCAGGCAGCGGTCTGGCGGTGTGTGTGTGTAAAGCCCCCCCCCCCTCATCTGCAGGCGTGGTCCAGTATGGACGGGATAACAGGGAGCTGGACCTGCTGCTGTTCTGGGAGGTGTGTGACTTTGTGTCCCGTGTGGACCGGGTACTGACCAGACCAGGAGGGTCTCTGCTCCTGGCCGGACGCAGCGGTGTGGGACGCCGTACCGCCACCTGCCTGGTGGCTCACATGCACGGATACACACTCTACACACCCAAGATCTCCAGGGGATACACACTGAAGCACTTCAGCAACGACCTGAAGAGTGTAAGTACACACACGTTCACTCTCCACTACTCTGGGTCTGGTACTGTGGATGTACTCTGTGTGACTGAATCTAATCCAAAAGCCCTTTTTACAAGCAACGTCAAAAGAATGTAGGATTGTCCGGGGATTGTTCTTAATAAGACTTCAAGTGTGTTGTGTGTGTGTGTGGTGTGGTGTGTGTGTGTGGTGTGTGTGTGTGTGTGTGCGTGCGCAGGTGATGCAGCTGGCTGGTCTGGAGGGCCAGCAGGTGGTGCTGTTGCTGGAAGATTATCAGTTTGTCCACCCTTCCTTCCTAGAGATGGTAAATAGCCTGTCTTGCTAGGTCTCTCTCTCTCTCCTACTCTCTCTCACTATCTCTGTTCGGCTATTATCTCTGTCTTGCTCTTTCTCTCTCTGTCTCTCTTTCACTATCTCTCTCTTCTCTCTCTCTCTCTTCTCATATCATCTCTCTCACTATCTTCTCTCTGTCTTGCTCTTTTCCTCTGCTCTCTTCTTCTCTCTCTCTCGTCTTCTGTCGCTCTCTCTTTTGTCTCTTGCTCATCTGCAGTCAGCAATTGTATGTGTGTTTTGATTCCATAGTAAAGAGTGTGGTGTGTGTGTGTTGTGTGTGTGTGGTGTGTGTGTGTGTGTTGTGCGGGCGTGCGGTGAGGGTCCTGGTCTGTCTCTCAGAGGAGCTGGAGCCTCCTCTCCCCCCTCAAAGACTCCGCCTCCCAGGATGGCTTCACTGGACCGCTCTACAACTACTTCTCCTACAGTCAGTTATCATGTTTCTCCCATCCTCTCCCTCCCCCTCTCCTTTCCTCCTTGCCTCGCTCCTCTCCCTTCCTTCCCCCACCTCTTCCTGCAGTGTGAGTTATGCTGCAAGGATTAATCAAATTCGTCTCTGTCTGACGTAAACTATGAACATCAACTTCAACTTGTGTGTGTGCTGTGGTGTGTGTGGAGGGCGCAGGGCTCTAGAGGGACAGCAGTGGCCCAGGCCATATAACACTTCAGCAGTCTTCTCTCCCTCTCTCTGCCTTCCTTTCTTCCCACTCTTCTCTCTCTCTCTTCTCTCTCGTCTCTGAGTGTGTTGATGTGTGTTAATATGAGGGGCGGGTTGATGTGTGGGAGGTTCTCACTCTCTTATTCTCTCTCCCCTCTTTTCTTTCTCTTCTTCTTCTCTCTCTCTCTCTCTCTCTCTCTTTCTCTTCTCTCTCTCTTCTCTCTCTCTCTCTCTCTCTCTCTCTTTCTCTCTGTGGTCTACAGGGATTAAACAGAACCTCCACATAGTCTTAATTATGGACTGCACCAACGCTAACTTCACCATCCACTGCGAGAGCAACCCTGCTCTGTACCGCCAGTGTTCAGTGCAGTGGATGGAGGGATGGTCTGAGAGCAGCATGAAGAAGGTGAGAGGCAGGAAACGGACTGGAGGAAAGTCTTCAGCCCCCAATTTGGCTTATTCTAGAGGAACCAATCTCCCTGGACCCAATTATGTTGCTGCAAAACTGCTCGACCGAGAGCTGTGCCAAATATGGTCTTAGGAAGTCACATGGGTCCCCAGCATGTAGGGGGCCCTTGCTGGTGACTGACAGCAGGGTTAGGTGCAGGGTCTGGCTGGGGGTGTGCAGGGGGTGTGGCTAACAGGTGTCTGTCCTGTAGAATCCCGAGCTTGCTGTTTGGCCAGGTGGAGGGCGAGGGGGAGGGAGCGGAGGAGAGAGAGGAGAGAGAGACGCAGGAAGAAGGCTTCAGGTAGAAGCATCTACCCCCCCCACCCCACCCACCTCCAATCTCTGTTTAGTCTGGCTCTCCGTTCTTGAATTGGAACGGATGATTTGAATTTAAATTGAAAGTTCTACATTTTCTTCCAGTAATCCTTGTTTAATGTTCTCTTCCCCCCCCTCCACCCCTCCTCCCTAACCAGTGGGGGTCGGGTGACCTGTGCAGCTCTTTCCTGGCGGTGCATGAGTCATGCCGGGAGCAGGGAGCCACGCCCAGTCAGTACCTGGCCTTCCTGCACCTTTACACCTCCATCTACAGCAGCAAGCAGAGCCAGCTCACACTGAGACAACAGCACCTGCAGGTACACACTCAGGAACATACACACGGACGCACACACGCAGATACACACACACACACACACACACACACATTGAGGACAAGCTCATAACATACACAGGTTAGCATTCACGCACAGACGCGATACACACACACTCAGGAGCACACTCATTCATACACATGGACAGAGCACACATGTATCATATTGTTATAGCATTTGTGAGCAAATATGTAATTGGCTGTGTTCCTCCAGGCGGGCGTGTCCAAGCTGAACGAGGCGAAGGCATTGGTTGATGAGTTGAAAAGGCGGGCTGCGGAGCAGGAACTGTTAAAAACAAACAGCAGGAGGAGACTCGGCCTACAGGAGATAACCATCAATGCAGGTGTGTGTGCGATGTGTGATCTTGCATGGCTGTGAATACGTGTGTGTGTGGGCAGGTGTGTGTGTGTGTTGGGCAGGTGTGGTGTGTTGTGTGTGGTGGGCAGGTGTGTGTGTGTGGGCAGGTGTGTGTGTGTGTGTGTGTGTGTTTGGTGTGCGAGTTGCGTGACCTTGCGTGGCTGTGTTTTGGTGTGTGCGTGTGTAAGCAGGTGTGTGGTGTGTGTGTGTCTTGCGGTGTGTGTGCGCCGCGCGGTGCATGTGTGAGGGGTGTGTTTGTGTGTGTGATGATGATGACATGAGTGCGTGAATGTGTTTGATGTGTGTTTGTGTATGTGTTGTGTGTGTGTGTGTTGTGTGTGTGTGGAGCGGACAAGCTTTCTGACACCTCACTAAGCCTTTGGTGGTCAGGCTCGGCCATTTAATTTGCCAAGGCTGTTGAAGTGATGACTGCAAAGTAGATTCTGATGACAGCCAAAACACACACACACAGACACACAACATCACACACACAACACACACACACCCAGACATACACACACTCACACACACTGCACAACACACCAAACACACAGACATACACAACAACATCCACACACACACCGCTTGGTTGGTCCCCAACAACCTTTCATGTCCCTTCCACAAGTCATCCTGATTACGGATCAGACTGGCAAGCTTTTGAATCAGAAAGCATGTTTGTGTCTTTTGCTGTGTGTGTGTGTGTGTGTGTGAACTGTGTGTGTGTGTGTGTGACTGTGTGTGTGTGGACTGTGTGTGTGTATGTATACTGTGTGTGTGTCAGTGTGTGGGGTGTGTGTGTGGATGTGTGGTGTGACTGTTGTGTGGACTGTGGTGTATGGTGTGGTGTGTGACTGTGTGTGACTGTGTGTGTGTGTGTGTGACCGTGTGTGTGACCGTGTGTGTGACTGTGTTTGTGACTGAGTGTGTGTGTGTGTGTGTGTGATAATGTGGCAGTGATAGACAGGGACAAATAAACCCACAGGGACTCACGTCTCCTTCAGGCTGCAGCTCTCCTCTTCTCAACTCCAGCTCAACTTCTCTGACAAACTTTTCTCTCCTGTGTACCCGTGTGTTCTGCACTAACACACACACACACACACACACACACTCATACACACACACACACACGCCTAGCTTTTCTGGCCCCCTACTGTGCACATGTGATTCTTTTTGTATGTGTCTGTGTTTTGCATTAGTTTTCCAGGTGAGGATGGATGCAAAGATGAAAGAAGATGAACTTTGTTTTATTAGCTGAGATTTAACCCATCTCACTGCAGGGAGGGTGGATTTCTGCACGCAAGCAAAGGGAGGGGGAATGAGGAGGAAGGGGTAGGGTGGGGAGGAAAGGGAGGGGAGGGAGAGAGGAGAGAGGGAGGATAGGGGGAGGGAGGAGAAGGGAGAGTGGATGGAGGGATGGAGAGAGAGGGATGAAAAAGGAGGGAGACACGAGAAGGAGAGGTAGGGAGAGAGAGGGATGGAGGGGGAAAGGGAGTGAGTATGGGGGAGGGAGGAGAGGGTGGAGTGAGATCGGAGGGAGAGAAGAGAGGGAGGAATGAAGGAGGACGAGTGAAAGGGAGAGAGAGAGCTGATGAAGTGTGTCAGCTGTGTGTTTGGGGAGGGATAATGAGAGGTAGGATCATGCCTGTAGGCAGGAACCACCGTGTCCTGCAGAGCAGCAGAGGAGGAAGGAGGAGAAGAAGAGAGATCTGATGGAAATAGAGGGATGGAGCGATGGAGAGATGAAGGAGGAAGAAAGTCTGATGGAAGTGAGAGAGGAAGAGGGAAGTCATGATGGAGAGATGAAGGAGGGGGGAAGGAAAATTGGAGTTCTGATGGAGAGATGAGAGGAGGAGGAGTGGAGGTCTGATGGAGAGATGAGAGAAGGAAGAGGGAGTCTGATAGAAGATGAGAGGGGAGGAGAGAGGTCTGATGGAGAGAATGAGAGAGAAGAAGAGAGCGTCTATGGAGAGATGAGAGAGAGTGAGTCTGATGGAAGATAGAGAGAAGAGAGTCTGATGAGAAGAGAGAGAAGAGCTGATGGAGAGATGAGAGGAGAAGTGGAGGTCGGAGGAGAATGAGAGGAGGAGACACAAATGAAGGATGAAAAAGCAGGAGGACACAGTGGTCTTGTCGTGACTGATCCCATGGCTGAGCCTCTGCCTCAGTCAGCGGTGATCCCTCTCTCTCTCTCCAGAGACTGATCCAGGACCAGCTCTCCTCTGGAGATTACAACTCAGAGGCTATCTGGCCTCTGGGCCTTCTGATTGGGAACGATGTTTGGGTTTTGTAATGCGAAAGGGAGCGCTTGGTCTGTGGAGAGGACAAGGTAGGGTTGACAGGAGGGAGACGCCCTAATCAACACCTCTCACCCTCCTATGTCTCCTCTGCTCTGGGATGAGGTTTCACTGCAGATCAAAAGATCACGGGTTCAAATCCCCCGGCCCTTTGGGTGTGGATCAAAGCTGTCTGCTAATTGAATGCATTCCCCCTCCATGTGTGTGTGCGCGTGTGTGTGTGTGTGTGTGTGCGCGCGCTCTCCTGCTCCTACCCAGAACGCCAGCGACCAGAAGAGCGAGATGGAGAGGATCCAGAGTAAGATCTCACACGAGGTCTTGAAGATCGAGGAGCGGAAGGCCAAGATCGACGACGAGCTCAAGGAAGTGCAGGTAACCACGGAGATCTTTGACGGGCTTCCAAATGGCGTTGTCGCGAGATCGGGACAGACAGCACGTGGACGTCAGGACGTCTATACAGCAGACGCATGCACGCAGGTGACCCTTCTGACCTCTGACTCCCCCCCCCCTCCCCCCAGCCCCTGGTGGACGAGGCCAAGCGGGCCGTGGGGAACATCAAGCCCGAGTCCCTGTCGGAGATCCGCTCGCTGCGCATGCCCCCGGACGTGATCCGGGACATCCTGGAGGGGGTGCTGCGCCTCATGGGCATCTTCGATACTTCCTGGGTCAGCATAAGGAGGGAGGTGGGGGGGGAGAAAGAAGCGAAAGGGGTGCCGGGTGGGGGTTAGAGAGCGGGTGGGGAGTTAGAGGGGGGTGCGGGTGAGGGGGGTTAGAAGGGTGGGGGTGAGAGGGAAGGGGGAAGAAAAAGGAAGAGGACGAGAGGTGACAGGGAGAGCCAGTTTGACGGAGGACAGGGACATTAAAGGAGGATAAGGCTTCAAATGTTCATATGAGGGGAGCGAGTGAGTGTGTGTGTGTGTGAGTGAGTGTGTGTGTGAAGATAAGAAGGAAGTGTGCATGTGAGAGACAAGGACAGCGTGCCCTCAGGACTGGAAGTAAGACCCCTGAAAACACAGGAGAGCGATGAAGAGAGAGGAGGATCAAGCTGTGTAGCCCACAGAACTCCCTCTGTTCTGCTCCCTCTCTGCCCCTTGTTCTCCTCCCTCTCTCTCCCCTGTTCCCCTCCATCCTCTTCTTCTCCTCCCTCCCTCCCCCTCTTCTACTCCCTCCTTGCCCTCTCTTCTCCTCCCTCCCTGCCTCCGGTTCTCCTCCCTCCCCCTCTTCTCCTCCCTCCATGCCCCCTGTTCTCCCTCCTTGCCTCCCTGTGGAGTGCTGCTAACGACATGTTAAGAGTCCCCCTCCAGAAGGCCCTGTGTCTCTGGTCGTTTCCTCAGCCCTGCTTCACTCCAGGCTGCCTGGCTTGAGTCACGAGGCAGAGAGGCTCGGTGGAGGGGACTTCCATGGACCACGTTAATCTGGCTTGATGAGTTGTGTTAATTGAATGAGCGCAGACGGCACCGCGCTGTGTTTCCCAAGGCGTGTGCGTGCGTGTGCGTGCGCGTGTGTGACCAGGCACATGCGTGTCGGTGTGCGCAGCAGAGTATGAGTTATAAACTGGGTGATTTGTCACAGTTTGCCTTTAATTAGCAGCGTACGACTTTTTACTTCAATAACTTCAGGCTTGAATTAACATTAGCCGGCTCATATCACATTTAGTGCTTCTTTTCATCTCTGCTCCTCTCACCACTGCCTCCCTCTATCAATCCCCCCTCGCGCCCATCTCTCATCCTCCATCTCCCTGCTCCTCTCCTCTGTCTCTGCAGCTTCCTGGCTAAGAGGGGGGTGAGGGAGGACATCTCCACCTTTGAGGCCAGGAACATCCCTCATGAGATCCGGGAGAGCGTGGAGGAGCTGCTGCACAGGAACAAGGCCTCCTTTGACCCCAAGGTCAGACAGCTGGTCACAGACACCTAGTCTCCAAGGACAGCCAGCTAGCCTGCTAGCACAGACACTTAGCCTGCTAGTACAGCCAGCTAGTCTGCTAGTACAGCCACCTAGCCTGCTAGTACAGACACCTAGCCTGCCAGTATAGCCAGCTAGCCTGCTAGTCACAGACACCTAGTCTGCTAGTAGAGCCAGCTAGCCTGCTAGTACAGCCAACTAGCCTGCTAGTACAGACACCTAGCCTGCTAGTACAGACACCTAGTCTGCTAGTACAGACACCTAGCCTGCTAGTACAGACACCTAGCCTGCTAGTAGAGCCAGCTAGCCTGCTAGTACAGCCAGCTAGCCTGCTAGTACAGACACCTAGCCTGCTAGTACAGACACCTAGCCTGCCAGTATAGCTAGCTAGCCTGCTAGTACAGACACCTAGCCTGCTAGTACAGACACATAGCCTGCTAGCACAGACTCCTAGCCTGCTAGCACAGACTCCTAGCCTGCTAGAACAGCCACCTAGCCAGCTAGAACAGCTACCTACATTACTTGTTTAGATTCGTTTTTAAATGAACATGCATACATATGGTTGAGTGTGATGTGTATTCTGGGTAAACCGACCAGTTATCACAACAGCCCCTGACTGCAGGTAATAACATAGAATACAAACCTCTGTTGTTTCCGCCCTTGTATTCCCTCACAGTGGGACACTGATGATGATGTTGTTGTTGTTGTTGTTAGAACGCCAAGCGCGCTAGTGCGGCGGCCGCCCCCCTTGCAGCCTGGGTCAAGGCCAACGTCCAGTACTCACACGTGCTGGAAAGGATCCAACCTCTGGAGAGAGAGCAGGCAGGCCTGCTAGAGTAGGTCTCTCTCTCTCTCTGTCTCTCTCTCTCTCTCTCTCTCACGCACACGCACACGCATGTAAACACACACACACATTGTCTCAGATGTACGCACGCTCTCACATGCAGTGTGTGTTTTGCCAGGAACCTTCACAAGACAGAGAGCAGGAAGAGCAGGCTGGAGGAACAGCTCAGCTCTGTGGGAGAAAAAGTGAACGAGCTGAAAGACAAGTAGGCCACGCCCTCCCTCCCTCCATCTACACCTCTTTCCATTTATCCACCCCTCCCTCCATCCATCTACACCTCTTTCCATTTATCCACCCCTCCCTCCCTCCATCTACACCTCTTTCCTTTTATCCACCCCTCCCTCCCTCCCTCCCTCCCTCCCTCTCTCTCTCTCTCTGTCTCTCTGACAGCATGCCTTCAAACTAATTAGCTCACACTGGTGATAGTTACTGAAATACCTGGATGCCTCCTGGCTCCTCCCACCCACTCCCTAATCCTCCCACCTTCTGTCCCTCCCTCCTTCCCGTCCTCCCTCCCTTCTCCCGCTCTCTCCACGTCTATCTCTGTAGGTTTCAGTGTCGTACGACCGAGGCGGCTAAGCTGGAGGCAGAGGTCAGTAAGGCTCAAGAGACCATCCAGGCTGCCGAGCTGCTTATTCACCAACTGGATGGGGAACACATACGCTGGAACACACAGGTCTGCCTCTGCCTGTGTGTGTGTGTGTGTGTGTGTGGTGTGTGGCTGTGTGTGTGTGTGTGTGTTTTTGTGTTTGTGTGTGTGGGTGGGTGGAGGAGGAGGGAGAAGAGGAGAGGAGGGAGAGAGGGTAAGAGGGTAGAGTAGATCAGGGGGGATTTGTGTCCAGCTGTTCTGAGTCCCTCATGAGCTACGTTGTTTTTTTACTCCTCTCCCCGGCATCTGTCTGCGCCTTAATTAAAACACTCAATCTCCCCTCTGCTTCCCTGCAATACACACACACACACACACACACACACACACACACACACACACACACACACACGCTTCCTCTCCCTCACACGCACGCATACACACACACACTTCCTCACACACACATACTTCCTTTCCCTCTATCACACACACACACACACACACACACACACACACTCTTCCTCTCCCTCACACGCACACATACATACACACACACTTCCTCACACCCACACACTTCCTCTCCCTCACGCACACACACACACATACACAGTTCCTCACACAGATGCTTCCTCACACACACACATACACACACACTTCCTCATACACACACACACACACTTCCTCACACACACACACACTTCCTCACACACACACACACACACACTCTTCATAACACCCACATGCTCTGCCTCACACACACAAACACACACACACACACTTCCTCACACCTATTACACACACACACACACACACTCCTCACACCAACAAACGCTTCCCTCCTCACGACACACACACACACACAATACTCCATTTCCTCTCCAATAACACACAACACAACACACACTTCCTCACAGACACACACACACACTTCCCTCACACACACCACACAGCACACCACTTCCTCACACACACACTTCCTCACACACACACACACACACCACACACACACTTCCTCACACACAAACGCTTCCTCTCCCTCACACACACACACACACACATTTCCTCTCCATCACACACTTCCTTTCCCTCACACACACACACATACACACACTTTCTCTCCATCACACACTGCACCCCCACAGGCCTGCAGTAGGGCCTGCTTCACCTGCAAGTCACGTACCAATATGCACCCTCATGCATGGCTCACACTGCATTCAATTGCTGAATTGTGTTGCACATGGTTTAAATAGGCGAGTGGGTGTATGTGTGTGTGTGTGTGTGTGTGTGTGTGTGTGTGTGCGTGTGTGTGTGTGTGTGTGTGTGTGTGTGTGTGTGTGTGTATGTGTGTGTACGCTATTGATCCTAATGGGTGGGCCAATCAAAGTTGGAGTGGTCCTGGGTTTGGACTGTTTAGGCTCCACATGCCACAGATGGCACTTCACTGGCAGTTAGCCATGGGATCAGAGGACATACACACATACATACACACACACACACACAAACACACGCACACACACATACATGGACCATGTGTGTGTATATATATTATATATATTATAGTATATATATATATATATACCAATAATACATTTACCATTCATACACACACGGCCAAATCATATGAGTGTAGATAGGGGACCACGCAGTGTGTTTACAATACGCGTGTGTGTGTGTGTGCGTGTGTCGGCGTGTGCGCATGCGTCTGTGTGTCGGTGTGTGTGTGTGTGCGTGTGTCGGCGTGTGCGCATGCGTCTGTGTGTCGGTGTGTGTGTGTGTGTGTGTGTGTGTGTGCGTGTGTGTGTGTGTGTGTCGGTGTGTGTGTGCGTGTGCCAGGTGGCTGAGATCACAGAGGAGCTGGACACTCTGCCTATGAGAGCCATGCTGGCTGCAGCCTTCATCACCTACCTGTCCTCTGCTCCTGAGGGCCACAGGAGACAGTGTCTGGAGACCTGGATGAGGAGCTCTGGACTGCAGAGTAGGAGACACACATGCATGCACACACACACACGCACCCATATACACACACATATACACACAGACCACATGCACACATATATACACACACATATACACACAGACCACATGCACACATATATACACACAAACAACATACAAACACACGCACACATACACATATACGCACATACATACAAACACACACACACATATATACAAACAGACCACATACAAACGCACGCACACTTAAATACACATACATACACATATATACACACAGATGACATATACTGTAAACACATACATACACACACATACATATGACCTACACACACACAAACCACGCACACACACATACATGTGCATGCGCTGTGCTGGATGGTTGTGTGTGTGTGTGTTTCAGAGTTTGATCTGCGGTCCTTCCTGTGCTCTGAGAGCGAGCAGCTGATCTGGAAGAGTGAAGGCCTTCCTTCAGATGACCTGTCCATGGAGAACGCTCTGGTCATCCTGCAGGTGAGAGACAACACGCTCCTCTCTCCTGTCTCCCACTTAAGCGTTAGATCATACCCTCCAGTTGCCTCTGCGGTGGGGCGGCGCGTATCGTGTTCTGTCTATCCTGCTCGTCTCTCTGTCTGTGTGTGTCCCTGCTCCACTGTCTATTCCCTGTGCTGTATCTAGTCCTGTCTTCGTAAGTCTGTCTGTATCTCTGTCCGTCTATCTGTCATTCTACATGTCTGTCTCGAGAGACGTCCTGTCTAGATTCCTCTCTCCTCGTCTCTCAGTCTCTCTCAATCTCTCTCTTCTCCTCTGTCTCTCCTGTCTTCTGTCTGTCTTCTGTCTGTCTTCTGTCTGTCTCTCCTCTTCTGTCTGTCTGGTCTGTCGTCTGTCTGTCTGTCTGTCTCTCTTCTGTTCTGTCTGTCTGTTTGTCTGTTCCCTCTCTCTCTCTCTGTCTGCTGTCTCTGTCTGTCTGTCTGTCTGTTTGCCTCTTTCTTTCTTTTACGATCGCTCTGTTTTTGCCCTTAAACTCTGGTGCTCCATCCTGGACACACACGGACACAGAGACACACACACAGATATACACACATACAGATAGACACACACTCACGCACTCACATAGGCATACACAGAATGTCACAATCAACACACAGATATGACAAACATGGTGATAATTTTATCGGGAAAGAAAAATGCGTCACACACATGAATAAACACACAGACGCACACACCCTGTCCCTCCTTCTCCTGCCTGTGTGCTCTCCTTTGTGTGTGTTGTCATGGCGTGTTCACTCTTTAGCGAGTATATGATAGAGGGGTTGGTCATTCTGATGTGGTGTGCCTGTGTGGTCATTGTGTTTGCAGTGTGTGTGTGCCTGTGCTGTGATAGCCGTGCCTGGTGTGTGGTGCGTGGTGTGTGTGGTGCCTGTGATGTGGTGTGTGTGTCGTGTTGCCCCGTTGTGTGTGTGTGTGCGTGTGCCCGTGTGTGTGTGTGTGTGTGCGTGCCTGTGTGTGTGTCTGTGTGTGTGCATCTCCACATGCATCCCCAGTGTCCCTGTTCATCATCTCCTGTTTGTTTCTCCCTCTCATTGCTGCATTAAGATCAATGCTCTCAAGTCAAGGGTAAGAACCCAGCACACACACAACAACCCATTCATTTCGCTTCTTTCCCCCCGAAGCGCGTCTACCAGTTTGCCAGCTCCCCCACCAGCGCTCGTTGGTTAGCACATTTGTTTTCCCAGACCAGTGATTGGTCCTCTAGTCGTCTTAAAACGCCGCCCGCTCACATCCTCCTGAGATGAGGCTGAAATGGGTTTTCATAAAGATTGCGTTTTTTTATGTTTGTCCTTTATTCCTTTTCTTCTTTGTTTTTGGATTCGTACAAGTTGTTTTGACGACGCCAGGGCCTCTAGGAGGCAGTGAATCTCTGGCGTCAACACAGGAGTGAGCACTCTGAATGCAGAAAGGCATCCGTTCACAATGTTCACCAGGAGAAGACGGACTCTCACTTGAACTGGGAGTAAGATAGAGGCCGTTCCCTCCTGCTCTAACGCTCTAATGAACAGGCAGGAGGCATCTCTCCCATCTGCCCCCCACAAACAGAGAGAGAGAGGGGGGGGGGGTAAGAGACGTCAAGAAAGAGAGAGATGGAGAGACAATGAGCGTGACGTGAGAGAGAGAGGTGGGTAAGAGACGTAAAGAGAGAGATGGAGAGACAATGAGCGTGACGTGAGAGAGAGAGGTGGGTAAGAGATGTAAAGAAACAGAGAGATGGAGAGACAATGAGCGTGACGTGAGAGAGAGGTGGTTAAGAGACGTAAAGAAAGAGAGAGATGGACAATGAGCTGAGAGAGAGAGAGGTGGTTAAGAGAGACGTAAAGAAAGAGAGAGATGGACAATGAGCTGAGAGAGAGAGAGAGAGAGCGGTGGTTGATGTGCTCCAGTGCTGGGAGTACAGGAGGGATTTGGAGAGCTAAACAGAGTTCAGAGAGATGGATTGTGAGGAAGTAACGAAGCGAGGGACCATGAAATAGGACGGAGAGGAGGACAGAGATTTCACTCCTTTGTCCTGTGGCTTTGGTCTGTAACTCTGCTCTCCTATTGGCTGCCATGGCTGCTTGGAACTGACACACTGGCCAATCTGTCTGACAGGTGTGTTAGTGCAGCGCCCTTAGGAGAATGATGCACAAAACACACAACCGCACACACACACATACCAACAATCCCACGGAATGTTTTGACGGTCCAGGACTAAGTCTCTCTTTGACCGATAGGATCAGAGAGAAATAGAGCTGATAGGAGTTTTTGTTCACATAATCCTCTCCTCTTCTAACCTTCTACATGGTATGTGACTCTCTCTCCTCCACCTCTCCTTCCGTCTCTCTCCGTCTCTCTCTGTCTCCCTCTGTCTGTCTTTGTCTCCCTCTCTCTGTCTTTGTCTCCCTCTCTCTGTCTCTGTCTCTCTCTTCCTCTCTATGTCTCCCTCTCTC
>BROE01000005.1:4543925-4557418 GCA_036571765.1 Plecoglossus altivelis | reverse complement strand
CTCCCTTCCCCCTCCTGTAGCACCTCCCTCCCTCCTAGCTCCCCTGTCTCCCCCCTCACAGCACCTCCCTCCCTTCCTCGCCTCCCTCCCTCCCTCCCTGCCCCCTCCTCAGTGGTCCCTGCTTCCTGGGGCCTGCTATGAGCTCTGCCCCCTCCCTATACTGACCCCTGAACCCCTCCCCATTGAACTCACTCACACAGGATACCCAGAAGTCTTTGCGGGAGCAGTTCCCCTCCTGGGTTGATCAGGAGAGGCTGGAAGCAGTGGCCATGCTCAAGGTACATTCACACACACACACACACTCAAACACGCACTCTCTCTCACACACACACACACTCAAACACACACTCCTACACACCATCACACGCACACGCACACACCCACAGCCACACACCATCTTCTATCTCTGTTTGCAGTGATGCTCCTCCATCACTGCTCGATAATGACAAAGCCTGCTACACATGCTGTTAAGCCTCCCCCCTTACCTCTCCCCTCCACCCATCCATCAGCTTCTCCCCTCCTCCCCTCCCTCCTCCTATCCCTCTCTGCACGCATTGCCCCGCTTACGCATGTCTCTGTGTCTGGAGGACTCGGATCTCTGGCTCTCCTTCTCTCACAGTTCCAACTGCGAACAGGAAGTGCCGTCCTCCATTGCCAGGAAGATCACACCCTTCCAGCAGGTCAGCTGCCAATCAGTATCACCAATCAGCATCACCCAATCAGCTAAACCCAATCACTGTGTTTGCTCTCCCAGAGAGCTGATGTTTAGATTGGCTCCTCAGTAACTTTGGCTCCTGTGGTTTCTGTGTGTGCTCCGGCGACTCTGTGTGTCTGTGGTGTGTGTGTGTGTGGTGTGGTGACGTGTGCTCCGGTCCTGATGGTGTCTGTGTGCTCCGGTCCGCAGCACTGTGTGTCTGTGTTTGAGTCTGTGCTTGTGTCTGTGGGCCTCACGTGTCTGTCCGTGTTTGTGTGTGTCTGTGTGTGCTCCTGTCCGGTGTGTGTCTGTGTGGTGTATGTGTGTGGTGCAGGCTCACTGTCCTGTGCTATAGAGAGAACCATAAAACATGCTCTCGAAGCAACGCATAGCAACCAACCAAGGGTGGTGTCGTGTGTGTGTCGATGTGTGGTCGGAGGTTTTCTACCCTGCATTTGTGTCTGGTCTTGTACTGTCTGTTATGGTGACCGGTGCTTGTTGTGCGTCCGTCCGGATCCGTTGCTGTCTCTGTGTAGTACCTCCGTCCTGGTTGAGGTGTACTCTTGTGTGATTACCGCCTTCCTGGTGTGTGTGTCTCTGTGTACCTCCGTCCGGTTTGTTGTGTCTGGATCTGTGTGTCCGACCTGGCTGTAGTGTGTGCTGCCATCAACCACCCGTAGCCTCCTGCTATGTGTGCTATTGCGGGTTTTGTCCTCATTCTGTGTCTGGGTGTTGCTCTGTTAGGGGGCTGTGGTGCTTCTGCCCATGGTGGTGCTGTTGTGCTTCCGCCTGTGGGCCAACAACTGTGACATTACCCTGGTGCTTCCGCCCTGTGAACCTGTGTGTGTGGTTGTCGTGACTGTGCTTCCGCCCTGTGTGGGACTGTGTAGTGTGTGTAGCTTCCGCCCTGTGGGTGTGTGTGTCGTCTGTGTGGCGTCCGCCCGATGTGGTGTGTGTGTCTGTGTGCTTCCAGCCCTGTGGGGGTATGTGTGTGTGTCTGTTTCTCTGTCTCTGCACGCTGCAGGTACTCCTTGTTCAGGCCATCCGACCAGACAGACTGCAGAGTGCAATGAGAACACATGCTCAATGCCCCTTCACTCACAGCCTTGTAAGACTGCGTGTGTGTTGTGTCTGTGTGTGGCCGTGTTGTGTGTGTGTGTGTGTGTGTCCACCTATGCGTCCCAGAACCTCAATCACCACAGTTGAACTGCTCACTCACACACACTCACGTGGACTACATAATCAGTCACTCTCATGCAGCGACACACAACACATACACACACACACATACACAACACCATACACACTACCTATTCATGTATGAACTTGGCCTAGACCATGGGACAGAGTTGATAACGCTACAGTGATTAATAATTCAGTCATTACCTCATTTGTCAGCACCAGATTAACGCACACACACAACACACACAACACACACACAAACACACACACACACACCCACACCACACACACAAAACTCAGAACCTGAGAAAGACAGTGATTTTACTGATAGCGATGCAGGCTCATAGGGGACAGAAGCGATATGATTTGAATTGATTACCCATGGAGCACGGCAGCGCCTGCAGATGGTTTTCTGGACTGCAAAGGTCTGGGACCCACCCTGTCTGAAAGAGATACCCCTCAATCTCTCCCTTCTCCCTGTCTATCGCTCTCTCTCTCTCTTTCCCTCGCTCTCTTTCCCCCTCTGTGTCACGCCCTCTCCCATGTCTCTTCATCTCTCCCCCGTCCCTCTCTCTCATCTCTTCTCTCCCTCTCCCTTGATCTCTCTCCTCTCCTCATTTCCCCCTCTCTTCCCTCTCTGTCTCTCTCCCTCTTTCTCTTTCCCTTTTTCCATCCCTCCTTCCATCCATTCCTCGCGCTCTCTCTCTCTCTCTCTCCTCTATCTCTCTGTCTCTCTCGTCTCTCTCCCCTCCCCCCTCTCATCCCCCCTTCGCTCCCTCGCTTTCACACGTCTCTCCCTCTCTCTTTTCCCTCTGTCTACCTTTTCTCAACGTCTGTCACAAAATCTCAGTTGTGACTCAAGCTCCCCATTGTGCTCTTACGCACTGGAATACTCTTCGACCCCCCCTCCCCCCCCCCCTTCACCAACCCACTTCCCGTCCGAGTCTTTCTCCTAGCATGCGTTCATTGACCTTGGACTGACCGTCTCTCAGGCAAACGATGCCTGCGCTCACACAGACAGTCTACCTGTCAGTGAACATTGAGCTCTTACCGCTTAATGATGCGATTCATTTTCTTATTCCTGCTAATTGCGTGTTGGCTTACGGCAGCACCATCAATGACTCTGCTAATTGGTGTCATGTGAGATTAATGTGGGCCATTTATGTGTTTGTTCTGGTTAAGAGGCTCCAGCACAGGCATGTGTACGGACACTCCTCCTGCAGCTGCTGGTGTGTGATGGACTTCTATCTCAAACACGCTCGCACGCGTACTCGTGCGCACGCCGCACGCCGCACTCGTGGCACGCCACACGCGCTGGCAGGGGCCGTGTGGCAGGTGTGTGTTACATCCCTCTGAGGGAGGTTGTGTTGCTATCAGAGGCTACTGCTCCTTCTTCCTCTAACCCAGTAGAGTCTCACTGAGGCAGGGACATAGCTGCTGCTCCTTCTTCCTCTAACCCAGTAGAGTCTCACTGAGGCAGGGACATAGCTGCCGCTCCCTGATTGCTCTTCTGATACTTCCCCCCTCCCCCTCCTCTCCCTTCATCCTCCTCCTCCTCCCCCCTAATTGCTCTTTCTATCTCAGTAATGGTCTATTGATCTACTGTATCTCCTCCCCTGGCTGCTGCAACGTCTCTCTATTCTCCCGGTTACGCTGAACACAGGGGTCCAGATGCTGAACACAGGGGCCTGTCGCTGAACACAGGGACCTGTCACTGAACACAGGGTCCTGATGCTGAACACAGGGGCCTGTCACTGAACACAGGGGTCCTGATGCTGAACACAGGGGCCTGTCACTGAACACAGGGGTCCTGATGCTGAGCACAGGGACCTGTCACTGAACACAGGGGTCCTGATGCTGAATACAGGGTCCTGATGCTGAGCACAGGGTCCTGTCACTGAACACAGGGTCCTGTCGCTGAACACAGGGGTCCTGATGCTGAACACAGGGACCTGATGCTGAACACAGGGACCTGATGCTGAACACAGGGGTCCTGATGCTGAACACAGGGTTCTGTCGCTAAACACAAGGACATGATGCTGAACACAGGGGCCCAGATGCTGAACATAGGGGTCCAGATGCTTAACACAGGGACCTATTGCTGAGCACAGGGTCTTATCACTGAGCACAGGGTCCTGTCTCTGAACAGAGGCTGTCTCTCCACAGCACAGTTGCTGTTCACACACACACACACACACTAAAATAAATAATCAGGCACACCTTGCAGGACCAATTAACCTTGCCATACCATATGATGTTCGTCTCTGCCTCCCTCCCTGCCTCTGTTGCATATTCATGGTAGGATATTAGCTTGAAGCTCGTGGCTAAACCAGCAGTGTGTGTTCATGTGACATGCTCACCCACTGTGAAAAAAAAATCCCTTTCAAGCACTGGATCAAACTAGCACAGTATTGAGCTAGTGCATGGCCAGGCTAGCAGAGAGACAAGCTAACAGAGACAAGCTAGCAGAGTAGCTTTGGGCTAAAACCAATAAAATAGACTGGATTCTGCCAGCGAAAGCTAATCAGTCTCCTCTTCGGTCTCAGACGTTTCATGAGGTGAATTCTAACAGCAGCACGACCTTTCAGCTGCGCGAACTGCAGGTGCTATACAGCAGCAGGCTAGCCAAAGCTAATGGTTATGCTAAGGTTGACACGGACACTACGGCTAACAGGAATGCTAATGCTAGGTCGTTGATGACGTTGCATTTTTCGCTCTGGAGCTGTGAGCGTAGCATGCCAGTACATTGTCACTTGTCGTATTCATCTGGTCTCTAGACGGGCTAGATGCTAACTGGCTCTGATTGCTGGTCTGTAACATGTGAACGCTCAATGAACCCATTGATGAAGCTGATGGAAGAGTGTGTGTTTTTGTGTGCCTGTGAGTTTGTGTGTGTGTGTGCGTGTTTGTGCGAGTGTGTTTGTGTGTGCGTACATGCGCGAGCTGGCAGTGAGTCACTATGTTAATGAGCCATGGTCTCTAATCCTCTTAGAGCTAATCTCACCAAATCCCCATTCCAGCCTGGGCACCACTGTCAGACGCACTGTTACACACACACACACACACACACGGCACGCACATACATACCATACATACATACATATAAACACACAGCCTAGTCTCCCTTTGGCTTTAATAGATGAGTCAGATTGACAGTGGGGGGGAGTGTGTGGTGTGAAGGTGGGCCAGAGAGGGCCTGGACGGTGGCGGTGACGGGGTGGGGGGGCAAGGGGGGCAGGGGGGGGGGGGTCTCAGAACAGTAGCCATCTCCCGCCACCACATCACATGCTGCTCATGAGCTCTTGGTGGGATACACTACGCACGCACACCACACACATACCACACATCTACACACACACACATACACATACACACACACACACATACACATTACACCCACACACACACATACCACATACACCACACACACCACAGTACCACAGGAGAGAGGAGGGAATTAATAGGCAATTGGTCACGCTGGGTCCGTGAATACACAGAACAGCAATAAACAGCCGTTAGTGTGTGAGTGTGCACGCTCCGTGCAGTTGGACGTCTTGTAGGAAGTCATGTAACTGATCTATTGTTGCCCTGGCAACGCTTTAAAAAGGTCTCTGGAAGGCATTGTACCCATGTACAGAGGTGTATGTGTGCGCATGTGTGTGTGCGCATGTGTGTGTGCGCATGTGTTGTTGGTTTGGGTGCGGGGGCGCGAGCAGATGAGGTAGCGGCACATAAAATATAGTCTATAAATCAATACTTTTCCAGCAGGATTAGATGGTAAAACCCTCTGAGATTAGGCTGGCCCACCCACACTGACTAACCACACAAACACTCACACTGAACACACACACTGACTAACCACACAAACACTCACACACTGAACCACACACCATACCACACAAACACTCACACTGAACACACACACTGACTAACCACACAAACACTCACACTGAACACACACACTGACTAACCACACAAACACTCACACTGAGCACACACATTGACTAACCACACAAACACTCACACTGAACACACACACACTGACTAACACACACACACAAACTCACACTGAGCACACACATTGACTAACCACACAAACACTCACACTGAGCACACACATTGACTAACCACACAAACACTCACACTGAGCACACACACTGACTAACCACACAAACACTCACACTGAGCACACACACTGACTAACCACACAAACACTCACACTGAGCACATCCACACACTAAACACACACTGAACTCACACTGAACACACACTGACTAACCACACAAACACTCACACTGAGCACACACATTGACTAACCACACAAACACTCACACTGAGCACACACATTGACTAACCACACAAACACTCACACTGAGCACACACATTGACTAACCACACAAACACTCACACTGAACACACACACTTGGACTAACCCACTACCAAACACTCACCACTGAGCACACACAGACCATAACCACACAAACCACTCACACTGAGCACACACATTGACTAACCACACTAAACACTCACACTGAGCACACACATTGACTAACCACACAAACACTCACACTGAACACACACACTGACTAACCACACAAACACTCACACTGAACACACACACTGACTAACCACACAAACACTCACACTAAACACTCAAACTGACTATTCTGCTGTCTGATCTGTTCTGAATCTTACCAACTCAAAATGGGTTAACACTAACCCTTTCCTTAACACTACCTGTTACCTTTACACTAACCCTTACCTTAACACTAACCCTTACCTTAACCCTAACACTAACCCCAATCACAACACGAACACTAACCCTTTCCCTAACACATGCACTAACCATGACACGAGCACTAACTCTTTACCTAACACTAACCCTGATCCTAATACTAATACTAACCCTAACACTAACTCTAACCCTAATACTAACACTATGCCAAACACTAACCCTATCTCTAATACTAACCCTATCTCTAATACTAACCCTATCTCTAACACTAACCCTATCTCTAATACTAACCCTATCTCTAACACTAACCCTATCTCTAATACTAACCCTATCTCTAATACTAACCCTATCTCTAACACTAACCCTATCTCTAATACTAACCCTATCTCTAATACTAACCCTATCTCTAATACTAACCCTATCTCTAATACTAACCCTATCTCTAACACTAACCCTATCTCTAATACTAACACTATCCCATTTTGAACAATATCTTGAAGTTAGCCCACTTGATATTCTTCCTGAAAATGATATCAAGCCAAATATATTTGCCTTTTTTAGTACTACAGGCAGGCTGAGGGCACAACCCACAGTTTAATCAGCCCCAGGGTTGCTTCAAGCCTTGCATGCCCTCTCTGTGTCCACACACACACACACACACACACACACACACACTGGACCACACAGTACGACAGCCGACTGTTTGTAATCACAGCCCAAATGAATGCAGGGGAGCAGACACCTTGCCGAGCTGTGGGGGAGAGGAGAGAGCCAGCATGCAGAACACTTCTGCTGCTCCCCTCTCTGGAGCGAGCAGCTGGAGGAAAACACTGCACATCCCTCAGCCTCTCTCTAGCTCTGTCTGTCTGTCTGTCTGCCTGCCTCCCTGTCTGTCTGCCTGCCTGCCTGCCAGCCTGCCTGCCTGCCTGCCTGCCTACCTGTCTGCCCGCCTGTCTGTCTGTCTGCCTGCCTGTCTCTGTATCTCGGTCTCTATCTCTCGCCATCTCCGTCTCTCTATCTCTGTCCATGTTGTTTTATTGCTGTGTCTCCCTGCCTTTATGTGTCTCTCTCTGGCTCTCTGCCTCTGTGCATCTCTCTCTGGCTCTGTGTATCTCTCTCTGCCTCTGTGTACCTCTGTGTACCTCTCTCTGGCTCTCTGTCTCTATCTCTCTCTCTGCCTTTCACTGGCTCTCTGCCTCTGTGTATCTCTCTGCATCTGTCTGTATCTCTCTCTCTGCCTCTGTCTCTATCTCCCTCTCTGCCTTTCTTCGCCTCTCTCTGCATCTGTGTATCTCTGCGTCTGTGTATCTCTCTCTGCGTCTGTGTATCTCTCTCTGTGTCTGTCTGTCTCTATCTATCTCTCTTTGCCTCTGTCTCTATCTCTCTATGCCTTTCTCTGGCTCTCTCTACCTCTCTGTATCTCTCTCTGCGTCTGTGCATCTCTCTCTGGCTCTCTCTACCTCTGTGTATCTCCCTCTGCCTCGGTCTATCTCTTTCTTTCTCTCTCTACCCCCATCAATCTCTATCAATCTGGCCTTTCTGTCTGGCTCTCCTCCTGTACCTACTTGTCTCTGTGCCCCCCCCCCAGGTATGAGGGAGCTGTCCCCGCCTCCCCTGAACCTGCGGAGGCTGCACTCAGAGACCCTGGAGGTGGAGCCTGTCCTCATCATCATCTCCCCTGGGGCCGACCCCTCCCAAGAGCTGCTGGAGCTGGCCTCGGAAACCGTGGGGCGCGAGAGCTACCACGAGGTCCACACACACACACACAAACAAAGGAATACACACTCTGAGGTCCACACATACACAGGAATACACACTCTGAGGTCCACACACACACACACAGCGATACACTCTCTGAGGACCACACACACACACACACAAGGATACACTCTCTGAGGTCCACGCACGCACACACGCACAGGAATACACTATGAGGTCCACAGACACACACACAGGAATATACTCTATGAGGTCCACAGACACATTCACTCCCACACTAGGTCTTTATTCTGCAGGTTAATACAGTGTATCTGGCTGTCCTTCCCTCACTGTGTGTGTGTTTGTGTAGATGGCAATGGGCCAGGGGCAAGCTGATCTGGCCCTGGCCACACTGAGGGAGTGCTCTCGCAGTGGAGACTGGCTCTGCCTCAAGAACCTGCATCTGGTCACCGCATGGCTACCACTGCTGGAGAAGGTATGTGTGTGTGTCTGTGTGTGTGTGTGTTGAGAGCCACCCCTGGACTGGTCATTAGATCAATAGTGATCGGCCTTAGGCAGACATGACGAGTCAAACTGTGATGAGAGGAGCGTCGTGACTCAGACGTCACCGAAAGGCACAGATCCAGTTCCTACATAGACCAGCACAAACACTTCTAACCCAGATCTGTTCTGTGTCTTACCCGTTGAGTCGTATGAGTCAGTATGTGGCTTCCCTGGGGACAGTGGTGTGTCACTGAGTGGGTCATATCTCTCTGGGAGGGACAGGTGTTGGCAGGGATTGGATGAAGGGCAGAGTTTTGTGTGCGTGTGTGTGTGTGTTTACTGTTTTCTCCTGCAGTTAATCCAGAGATCCCTTCTCTCCAGGCTGGCCACTCCTGCTGTGAAATAAATCCAGCCATTTATTGCATCTCTATCAGTCCTCTCTTTCTGTGTAGTCTCTCCTTCCTTCTTTACTTCTCTTTTTCCTTCTCTGTCTTTCTCTCTCTGTGTCTCTCTCTCTGTCTCTCTCTCTCTCTGTCTCTCTCTCTCTGTGTTTCTCTACATTCCTCCTTCAGCCCCTCCCTGTTTCAAAACTTTAGGAGTTTGCGCAGGACAGAATCTTTCTGCTTAGCAACCGCTGTGGTCATACTGACAGATATAGACAGACAGACTAACACACTAGCAGACAGACAGGCAGACAGACAGACAGGCAGTTAGCTAATAAGGCCTCTGCAGCAGAGCTTGAAATGAAAAAGGGGAGAGAGACACTAGAGAGAGAGAGACTAGAGAGAGAGAAGGAGAGAGAGACTGGACAAAGTGAAGGAGAGAGAGATTAGAGGGAGAGAAGTAGAGACGCGAGGAAGAGAAGGAGGGGGCATGGCGAGGGGATATGGAGCCCTCAGGTGAAACAACCCAGGCATGAGGGAGATGTCATCCTATAGAGAGAGATGTCCTTCTCTAGAAAGAGATGTCCTCCTCTAGAGAGAGATGTCCTCCTCTACAGAGAGATGTCCTCCTCTAGAGAGTGATGTCCTCCTCTAGAGAGAGATGTCCTCCTATAGAGAGTGATGTCCTCCTCTAGAGAGATGTCCTCCTGTAGAGAGAGATGTCCTCCTCTACAGAGAGATGTCCTCCTGTAGAGAGATGTCCTCCTCTAGAGAGAGATGTCCTCCTGTAGAGAGAGATGTCCTCCTCTAGAGAGATGTCCTTCTCTAGAGAGAGATGTCCTCCTCTAGAGAGAGATGTCCTCCTCTAGAGAGATGTCCTCCTCTAGAGAGAGATGTCCTCCTCTAGAGAGTGATGTCCTCCTCTAGAGAGTGATATCCTCCTCTACAGAGAGATGTCATCCTATAGAGAGATGTCCTCCTCTAGAGAGATGTCCTCCTCCTATCAGAGAGATGTCTCTTCTAGAGAGTATATCCTCCTCTAGAGAGTATACTCCTCTACAAGAGGGCAATGCATCCATATAGAGAGATGTCCTCCATTCTAGAAGATTCCTCCTCTCAGAGAATTCCTCTCTAAGAAAATATCCTCCTCTACAGAGAATGTCATCCAATAGAGAGATTCCTCCTCTAAGAATCTCCTTTCTCTAGAAGAGAGCTCCTCTAAGAGAATGTCCTTCTCTAGAGAAATGTCCCTCTAGAGATGATATGTCCTCCTCTAGATAAGAGATGTCATGCCTGTTAGAGAAGAGATAATGTCTCCTTAGAGTATAATGTCCTTCTGTAAGAGAGAATGTCCTCCATCTACAGAGAATTCCTCCTTAATGAGAAGAGAATGCTCCTCCTGTTAGAGAAATGTCCTCCTGTTAAAGAAGAAATGTCCCCTGATAGAGAGAGAGAGAGTCCACCGTAGAGAGAGAGAATAGTCCTCTTTATGAGAGAAGATATGTCCTCCTGCTAGAAGAGAGAATATGTCCTCCTTAAGAGAGAGATATTTCCTCCTGTAGAGGAGAATAGATATTCTCCTGGTAGACGAGCAGGAGTAGAGAGATGTCCTTCTGTAGAGAGAGAGAGATGTCCTCTAGATTCATTATCTACCTCTGCCTCCTTTTCCTTCCCTTTCTTCCATTATCTCATCCTCTTCCCCTTGCTTAAATCTGGTCCTCTGCCTGTGTCGCCCCTCCTGCCTGTCCCTCCTCTGGGATCTGGGAGCATTTGGTCAGATAGAGAGAGAGAGAGAGAGAGAGACAGAGACAGAAAGAGAGAGATAGAGAGAGAGAGAGAGAGAGAGAGAGAGAGGTCAGTGTTGCCTGAGTTTAATTGAACCTGGCAGTAAGGCTCTCTCATTGCTTTCTTCCCTCCTTCCTCTTTCTCCCCTCTTCTCTCCTCCTCTCCCCTCTCCTCCTCCCCTCCTCCTCCCCTCCTCCTCCGCACTGCAGTGTTAGGAGTGTTTAGCTGGATGAGGCAGAGCTTCAGCCTTCTCCTGCTGATGCATTTGCAAAGTGACAGCCTTTTTTTCCTTCTTTTTTTTACGCCTCTCCCTCTCTTCTCCTCTCACCTCTCCCTCTCACTTTCTGTCTCCCTCTTGCTCCCTCCTTTCTCTCTCACACACACACTGCATGTGTAATCACCAGTCGAGAAGTATGAGAATGACTTTTGAGAGATGAAAAAGAGAACAAAAGAGGGAGGAGAAAGAGAGGAGATGACGGAGAGAAGGAGAAGTTTGCTCAAGTGTGCTAATTCCTGTCAGACACAGTGTGTGCAGTCCAGCTTTATCAGCATCAAACCCCATTAGACTGGACAGGGCCGCACACACGCTCGCGTCAAACACACCTCGTAGAACTCTTGTAAAGCCGTCACCAATGCGCCAATCAGTTTTGAAGCTGTTTCCATAGCTTGTTGAGAGAGAGAGAGAGAGAGAGAGAGAGAGAGAGAGGGGGGGGGGGGTGTTAAGGGGTTGGAAGAGAGGGAAGTGGTGTTGCAGTGAGTCCAAGAGGCCAAAAACAGGCTATGAAGAGGCCGTTTGGGATTTCTTTACGATTGCTGCTACTTAAAGACACAGGGACATGTTCCTCATTACATCTCCTTACACCAGCAGGAAGTGACTCTGTCTGTGTCCGTCTGTCTGTGGGTGGGTCTGTCTGTGGGTTGGTCTATCTGTGGCTCTGTCTGTGTCTCTGTCTGTCTGTAGGTCGGTCTGTCTGTGGGTCGGTCTGTCTGTGGGTTGGTCTGTCTGTGTCTCTGTCTGTAGGTCGTTCTGTCTGTGGGTCGGTCTGTCTGTGGGTCGGTCTGTCTGTGGGTCGGTCTGTCTGTGGGTCTGTCTGTCTGTGGGTCTGTCTGTCTTTGTTTAGAGGAAAGATCAGCTGACTGTGTTCACCTCACTGGTCACAGGCTAGAGAAACGCAGAGAGAAAGGGAGGTAGAGAGAGAAAGGGAGGTAGAGAGAGGTAGAGAGAGAAAGGGAGGTAGAGAGAGAAAGGGAGGTAGAGAAAGAGAGGTAGAGAGAGAAAGGGAGGTACAGAGGGAGAAAAAGAAGGAGGAGGGAGAGAAAGGTACAATGTGGGAGTTAGAGAGAGGTTGAAGGAGAGGGAGCAGGAGGGAGGGAGGGATGTAGAAAGAGGAAAACAGTATTTTGGCCGTGTATCTAAAGTCGCCATTAGACACTTTAACTGACACATACTCCTCCAGCAGGTTTAGCCCTCAGGGTGAAACGCAAAGCAAACTGTGCATGTGTGTGTGTGTGTGCGTGTGTGTGCGTGCGTGTGTGTGTCTGTGTGCGTGTGTGCGTGTGTGTGTCTGTGTGCGTGTGTGTGTGTGTGTGCGTGCGTGTGTGTGTGTGTGTGTGTGTGTGCGTGCGTGTGTGTGTACGTGCCCACTTGCCACTTCTAGACTTCTTAGCGTCTGGGGAAATGAAGATGTTTGCTTGCTGGACGTGGTAACAGGAAGTGAAAGATGTATCATGACACTCTGTTTTGGACAGTTGGTTCTGGGATGCTGAAAATAAATTGGCACAGAAAATTCATACGCACACACACACACACACACCCTGACAACATGCGCACACATACACAAGCCGGCCGAGAGCTCTCATTGGGCGGTGGGGGTGGTCTCCTGTCAGATCTGATTCAGTGTTTGGTTGCTTTGCTCCTTAAGACCGAATCAGGCCCTTACTCATGTAGAAACACATTGATTATGGGGGAGGTGGGAGAGAGGGACATAACTGTGTGTGTGTATGTATGCTTGTCAGTATGCATTGCTCTGAAACACATCTTAGCTGTGTGTGTGTGCATGTGTTTGTTTGTGTGTGTGTGTTTATGTATGTGTGTGCGTGCGTGTGCATTCATGTTTGTGTGTGTGTGCGTGTGTGTGTGCGTGCGTGTGTGTGTGTGTGTGTATGTATGTGGGTGTGTGCGTGCGTGCATGTGTGAGTGCATTTGCGTCTGTGTGTGTGTGTGTGTGTGTCCACGCGCCCAATCAGATGGCACAGGGCTCCGGGCACTTAAAAGTTATTTTTAACCCGAGCAGAGAAAGAGAGGGGGAGGGAGACGGGGTGAGAGAGGGGGTATGAGAAGGATGGCAAGATGAAGGCAGGACAGGAGGTGAGGCAGGACAGGAAGTGAGGCAGGGAGCAGAGTGAGGCAGATGGACTGCTATAGCGAGACAGACAGGGAGAGGCGGTTCATGGCTCCATCACCCTCTCTAATGGGCGTCTGTTGAGTCAAATGCAACAAATCTGGATGCGC
>BROE01000005.1:4472559-4489263 GCA_036571765.1 Plecoglossus altivelis | reverse complement strand
GTGTAGGCGGGCTGACAGACTGGGACCTCAGTGTAGTTGTGATGAGAGAGCTTTGGGTACAGCACAAATATGCTGCTAATAAAAATGGCTGTGCTTCTCTGGGTCACTGACTTCACTCCTGTCTCCAGCTATCTCTCTGTCTTAACTCTTTGTCTCTTTATCTACCAGTCTTTCTTTCTTATCTTTCTACTGTATCTACCTGTCTTACTATCTCTCTCTCTCTCCTCATTAACTGTCTCTATCACTCTCTATCATTCTCTGTACTCACTGTGCTCTCTACTGACTCACTTTTACTGCAGATCTGTAAAGGAATGACCATAAAGCCTGTTCTAGAATACCACCACTGTCCTTGAATACCACCACTGTTCTAGAATACCACCACTGTCCTTGAATACCACCACTGTTCTAAAACACAACCTCTGTCCTAGAATACCACCACTGTTCTACAATACCACCACTGTTATAAAACACAACCTCTGTCCTAGAATACCACCACTGTTCTAAAATACCACCACTGTTCTAAAACACAACCTCTGTCCTAGAATACCACCACTGTTCTAGAATACCACCACTGTTATAAAACACAACCTCTGTTCTAGAATATCAACACTGTTCTAGAATACCACCACTGTTATAAAACACCTCTGTCCTAGAATACCACCACTGTTCTAGAATACCACCACTGTTATAAAACACAACCTCTGTTCTAGAATACCACCACTGTTCTAGAATGCCACCACTGTTCTAGAATGCCACCACTGTTCTAGAATGCCACCTCTGTTCTAGAATGCCACCACTGTTCTAGAATGCCACCACTGTTCTAGAATGCCACCACTGTTCTAGAATGCTACCATGTGGAGCGGGACAGTGTCGACTGACAGTGGAAACTTTTGACAAGAACATTTTTTATTGAAGAGGTAGGACTCTGACTCCCAAAGACACACACACACACTCCTACACACACACACCATTCCCTCACACACACACACCCTTCCCTCTCTCATACACACACCTACACACACACCCCCTTCCCTCACACACACACCTTTCCCTCACACACACACACACACACACCTTTTCCTCACACACACACACACCTTTCCCTCTCTCACACACACACACACACCTTTCCCTCTCTCACACACACACACCCTTCCCTTGTGAGCTTAGCAAGGGATGCTTTTTGACATAGAAGCACTTTTACGACTGACTGGTCAAAACAGCCTGACATCTGATCAACAGAGTGGAAGAATGGTGTTTCTCTCACACACACACACACACAGACACACACACACCTATACACACACACACACCTGGACACACACAGACACACAAAGCTGTTGGTCTGTCTTGAACCCCAATGAAGAGACAGGTAGTGTGATGGATGGATGAGAGAGCAGAAGTGAGAAGGAGGGGACAGAAGAGGAGTGAGGAAGATGAGGGTGCAGCTTAGTCACCATCACCTAGAGTCTGGGGATGTTTCGCAACTCTCCAGCGAAGCTGTACACACACACCTGCAAAATACAGACACCCACCTGCAAAATACAGACACCCACCTGCAAAATACAGACACGCACCTGCAAGATACAGACACGCACCTGCAAAATACAGACACGCACCTGCAAAATACAGACACGCACCTGCAAAATAGAGACACGCCTGCAAGATACAGACACACCTGCAAAATACAGACACGCCTGCAAAATACAGACACGCACCTGCAAAATACAGACACCCACCTGCAAGATACAGCACAACCAGCCCACAAGGTCAAATAGGGACCGTGTGTGTGTGTGTGTGTGTGTGTGTGTGTGAGGGAGTGAGAGAAAGACTGCAAGGTTCATTTTCTGTGCGGTTTGACGTTAATAATGCATGGGGTATTTACATGTCAATGTACGCCCCAGGAACAAATGTGACGTGCGGACACGCATCCACACACACACACACAGACGGTGATACTTTGAGACTAAACTCCTCTCAGATCTAACTCTTGTCAGTGATGTGATAGAAACAGCACGGTGAGTGAGTCACAGCTGAAATTAGACGCACTCACTGTCTGTCAGCGCTAATTAAACTGATGTGACTTCTGACACTTACATAACTGTGATTGACAATGGCGCTAAGAAGAGGTAGCGCGCGCGCTCGTTTTGTACTTGTCGTTCTGGTGCGTCTGTCAGTGTGAAAGGCGTGTGTGTGTGTTTGCAAGTGTGTGTGTGTTTTTGAGTGTTTGCATGTGTGTGTGTGTGTGTGTTTGCGTGTGTGTTTGCGTGTGCGTGTGCGTGTGTGTTTGCGTGTGTGTGTGTTTGCGTGTGTGTGTTTGCGTGTGCGTGCGTGCGTGTGTGTGTTTGCGTATGTGTGTGCGTGTGTTTGCGTGTGTGTGTGTTTGCGTGTGTGTGTGTTTGCGTGTGTGTGTGTTTGCGTGTGTGTGTGTTTGTGTGTGTTTGTGTGTTTGCGTGTGTGTGTGTTTGCGTGTGTGTGTGTTTGCGTGTGTGTGTGTTTGTGTGTGTGTTTGCATGTGTGTTTGCGTGTGTGTGTGTTTGCGTGTGTGTGTGCGTGTGTTTGTGTTTTGACGCTCACTTTCTGCAGCACCTGCTTCTCCCACCTCAGCAACACGGTGTAAGGTTCTTTGGCGATATGTCTTCTATTTCTGTTTCAAGTGAAAATCACACCTTCACACAAACCCAGTCACTTACTAGACGAGAGGAGTACAGTGTGGGTGTGTGGGTGTGGGTGTGTGTGGGTGGGTGCGTGCGTGCGTGTGTTAATCCATCAAGTACATTTTAAACTCCTGAGTAAAAGTAATATGAAATGTAAATGTGTTGTGGCTCTTTGCTCTCCTGCTCTGTCCATCAGGGACTCCTCCTTCAGCAGACGGTCTGCGCTCTCTGTCCAGGAAGCAGCCGTCTGTGTGTTAGCGTGTTAGCAGAGGAGCAAAGCCTTATCTAATATCCTGGCTTACATCTAATACTGGACTGACAATGGATAAAGACGCATTTCTCGCCTGTAACTCCGGGGATATAACATTGAGCATGTAAATAGCAACTGTTGAAGTGTGATAGGTGTGTGTGATGATGTGTGTGTTTGGTGTTGTGGTGTGTGTGGTGTGTGGTCGTTAGGTGTGTGTGTGTGTGTGTGTGTGTGTGTGTGTGTGTGTGTGTGACCTCAGTTGGCTCTGATGTGGTTGGGAGGTTAGTTTTCTCCCCAGCGAACATTTCCCTTGCGGACCAACTAAAACCTTTCCCTGAGGCTAGATGTCAGGATCAAGGCTGTGTGTGTGTCTGTGTCTGTGTGTGTGTGTCCAAGTCTGGTGCTAGGTCTGTGTTTTAGCGTTACTGATGACAGTTGGGTTTTAAATATTTCACCCCTGTCCTGTTTCAAAGATAAAGCCATACTTATACACACACACGCAGAGGCACAAACAGATAACATGGAACTAACACACTAAGGTGCACACACACACACCAGCACACATATACACAATGACACACACTAGCACACAGATACACAATGACATACACAGATACCAGCACACACATACATAATGACACACACGCACCAACACAGACATTCACAATGACACACACAAGCACACCAACACACACATACATAATGACACACACGCACCAACACAGATATTCACAATGACACACACAAGCACACCAACACACACATACACAATGACACACAGTCCAACACAGACATTCACAATGACACACACAAGCACACCAACACACACACATCTTGCACCCGCATTTCCTCCCCAGGGGTCTTTTTGCATGCTGAAGGGTGTCAGCTTGGGTCAGCATAGTTTCTCCCCCCCCCCACACACACTCGTAGGTCCGCCTCCCCCTCTATCCTTCCTCCCTCCTCCTCCTCCTCCTCTCTCGCTCCTCCTCCCCTCTTTCTCCTATCTCTCTCCTCTCTCTCTTTCCTTCTTCCTCCTCTCCTCTCTCCCTCTTCCTCCCCTGCCTCTCCTTCCTCTCTCCTCCTCCCCTCTCTCTCCTTTTTCCCCATCTGCCTCCTCCCCTCTCAATTCTTCCTCCCTCCTCTTCCCCTCTCCCCTTCCTCTCTCCTCCTCCCCTCTCTCACTCCTTCCTCCTCTTCCTCATCATTCCTCCCTCCTCTTCCTCACTCCTTCCTCCCTCCTCCTCTCCTCTCCTATCTCCCTGCCCCTCTCTCCTACCTTCCTCCTTCTCCCCCCTCGCTCCCTCCTCCCCCAGCGCTCATTTCTCCTCCCGCTCCCTACATCTCCCTCCTCCTGCTTCGTATCCCCTCCATATCTTCTCTCGCTCTCATCTTCTGTTTAAATGGAGGATAGTTTGCGTTCCAGAAATCTTTTCAAATCCCATTTCAGCACATTAACTATTAAATTAAACAAGTCACTTTCTATACTGAAAATGGTCTTATGAGTGATCTTTCTTCTTTATGTGGAGCCACGAAGGGAGGAGGAGAGGCAAATGGTTTAAGACAGAGAGAGAGGAGGAGGAGGTGAGAGAAAGGGGGGGGAAACAGGGTGAAAGAGAGAGAGAGAGGAGGTGAGGGGGGTGGGAGAGAAAGAGGGGTGAGAGAGAAGGGGGAAGAGAGAGGGAGAGGGGGGGTGGGAGACAAAGGGGAGAGAGGGAGAGAGAGACAGGGAGAGAGAGAGGGAGAGAGAGAGAGAGGGAGAGAGAAAGAGAGAGAGAGAGAGAGAGAGAGAGAGAAATGGAAGACTCAGCAAGAGCCAAAGTGACAGAGCATCAGAGTGTAAAAGATGGAAAGGGAAACAAGGATGTCCAGTGCATTAGCAGCTCCGCAGAGAAATGCAGAGGATGTACATCTTTATGAATTATACAAGTCAGATGTATGCAAGTTAGCAAAGGGGATGGAACAGTCCATATACAACGGGCCCCTGCACTCAGTCTGTCAGTACCACACACACACACACACACACACACACACACACACACATTCACTGCTCAACACTTCCCTTAGCCAGTGAGGACAGGAGGATAAGGGACGTGACTTCACACTTCAACTGGAACATGTGCAAACTGCCACACACACACACACACACACACACACACTTCTCTACTACAGTATGTACTGTACTCAAGACAACGGGAGTCAAACTCATCGTTTGTACCTGTAACCTCCCGCCAAGGAGCAATTTTAGAATAATCCACACAGCTGCAGGGTGTGATGGCTGTTCTGCTCTGTGCCACGGAGGGGGACGAGGGTGTGTGTGTGTGTGTGTGTGTGTGTGTGTGTGTGTGTGTGTGTGCGCTCCTTTGAAGTGGAGCCAAAGCTTGTCCTGTGACTCGGACAGTGAGAGGAGAACTCAAACACAAGGCAGGGTTAAAAGGTTGTTTACATGTTTACAGAGCGAATTCAGAGTTCGAACACTCGGACACGCAGGAATGACTCCCAGAAAGAGAGAGAAAGAGAAAGCGAGGGGGGGAGAGAAAGAAAGAGAAGGCTGGAGAGAGAGACAAAGTGAGGAAAAAAGAGGCTGAAAGAAACAAACAAACAGGGAAAGTGAAAGACCAAGAGCAAGCAGGAGGCCGTCAGAGTCAGAAAGATCTAGAATAACTCAAGTGTGGAGGAAGGAAACAAGTCGACAATGTATTCAGAGTCCCAAGATAACAGGGCGAAATTTCACACATCAAACGCTCCATACAACAAACGGCGTCTCTGACTAACCCTCATACATAAAGAAGGCTGGTAATTACGGAGTTGTTGAACTACTGCGTGTGCGTTTGTGTTTGTGTGTGACCATCTCCACAGAAGCTGCTTGCTCTCATTCACTTTCATAATCTGTTTCTTATTTTCGTCTCAGTCGGAGCGGATGCCAACGTCTTGTCGTCAGCACAAGACGCCGTTATTCTGTTCCTCCCGCTGGTTGCCGTGGCGATCAACCCCCGGTGATCAACCCCCGGTGATCAGTCCCCGGTGATCAGTCCCGTCTTCCACTTAAGACGATGTGACTCATCAATACTTGACAACATCAAAACGCTGACTGACGGCACTTTCAGCGAACGCGAAAGAAAACAATTCCGCTCGCTATTTGTTAGAGGTTAGCTCAGCTAGCGGAACAGGCCGTCAGTCCGTGTCAATAAGACAAGGGAAACTTTGTTTCAATTAGGCTCGTTTCAATCTGCGCGAACATTTAAGCCGATTAGCAGCCAGGTTTTTATTACCTTTCTTTTTATCGCGTCGTTTTAAGGTATTTATGCTATCGGGCACTTACTCTCTTCAACCTTATCTGTTTAGCATGCTAAGCTAATGGCCTTCCACCTCTAACCTGTCCTGGAGGAGGCCATTAGCATTCTGAGCTCGCACATTAGAATTCAGCCTTGACCTGTGCTGGTTCCTTTAGCTCGCTAGGCTAACTGCGCTGCCTTCCCCCCTCTCCTGTGATGTCCTCCTCTTTAGCACCTTGGCTACGTGTGCTGAATAATGCAGAGACCACCCTGGCTGACTCAGCAATCTGGCCAGCTCATCAGAGACATGACCCGACTGCCTTTGGCAGGCCGTGTCACACACACAGTCACAGACACGCTACCAGGCACCTACACACTTGCAAGCACACACGTCCTCCAACACACACAGGACACACACACACACACACACAGGACACACACACAGGACACACACACACAGGACAGCACCTATTAAGACGCTCTGTAAAGCAGGGGCTGGCAGCAGAAGGCTGAGAAGACAAAGTACTTAATCAATGCAGACTACACAGCGACTCTTTAGCAGCCGCTGCAAGACACTGTAGCAACACAGGACTGAATACCAACGTGTGGGTATACGTAAGAGGATCGTGTGTATATGCGTGCGAGGGAAGGTGCGTGTGAGAGGGTGAGAAAGTGGGTCTGTCTATGACAGAGTGTGTGTGTGCATGTGTGCAAGAGAGGGTGTGCGCGAAGAGGAGAAAGGATTATTAGCATTATCAAAGGTGTGCATCTTTTCCCAAAGTGCAAGCACCACACACAGTAGACATGCTCTCCTCTCTCTCTCTCTCACACACGCGCGCACACACACACACACACACACACACACACAGGGAGGGAGGAGCAGGAGCCTTATAGGGCCTTCAGCTGACAAGGTGATCCATCTCCCTAAATAAACCAAAATGAAAAACAAATTTCCCCGAAAAACGAAGAGTATACAGAAGAAGAGAAACCAAGGAAGACACAACGAGAGAGAGAGACATAGAGAGAGAGACATAGAGAGAGAGAGAGAGAGAGAGAGAGACATAGAGAGAGAGAGAGAGAGAGACAGACAGAGAGAGAGAGAGAGACAGAGAGAGAGAGAGACATAGAGAGCGAGAGAGAGAGAGAGAGAGAGGGAAAGAGAGAGAGAGACAGAGAGAGAGGGAGGGGGTGGGTGGGGAGAGAGAGAGAGCAAATGATAGAGAGAGAGGAGAGAAGAGGAGGGAAAGGAAGGAAGGAAAGGAGGAGAGAGGAAAGGATGAGAACGAGGGAGGAACAGAGAGACAGAGAGACAGAGAGAGAGAGAGGAGGAAAGGAAAGGAAAGGAAAGGAGGAGAGAGGAAAGGATGAGAACGAGGGAGGAACAGAGAGACAGAGAGAGAAGGAAAGGAAAGGAAAGGAAAGGAGGAGAGATGAAAGGATGAGAACGAGGGAGGAACAGAGAGACTTGAGCAAGTTAGATGGGAGAAGGAAGATCACTAAGACGAGGCTTGACTTGTGCCTGTGTGACCTCTCTGTTGTCATGGTAAGGGGTGTGACTTGTGCCTGTGTGACCTCTCTGTTGTCATGGTAAGGGGTGTGACTTGTGCCTGTGTGACCTCTCTGTTGTCAGGGTAAGGGGTGTGACTTGTGCCTGTGTGACCTCTCTGTTGTCAGGGTAAGGGGTGTGACTTGTGCCTGTGTGACCTCCCTGTTGTCAGGGTAAAGGGTGCGACTTGTGCCTGTGTGACCTCCCTGTTGTCATGGTAAGGGGTGTGACTTGTGCCTGTGTGACCTCCCTGTTGTCAGGGTAAGGGGTGTGACTTGTGCCTGTGTGACCTCTCTGTTGTCAGGGTAAGGGGTGTGACTTGTGCCTGTGTGACCTCTGTTGTCATGGTAAGGGGTGTGACTTGTGCCTGTGTAACCTCTCTGTTGTCAGGGTAAGGGGTGTGACTTGTGCCTGTGTGACCTCTCTGTTGTCATGGTAAGGGGTGTGACTTGTGCCTGTGTGACCTCTCTGTTGTCAGGGTAAGGGGTGTGACTTGTGCCTGTGTGACCTCCCTGTTGTCAGGGTAAGGGGTGTTTACAATACTCCATTGACACCCTCCCTGTGTGCGTTCGGGTTGTGTGTGTGTGTGTGTGTGTGTGTGTGTGTGGCAGGTTTTGGGGTGATCCAGCTCAACTGTCTGACCTCATTGATACTAATGGGATCAATTCTTTAGTCACAGACCAGAACCCAACTTGAACCCAACTTTCTCTATCTTGATGTACCTGTGAAAGCATGACGCAATAAAGTGAGAGAAATTCTGCGGGTGGAAGGGAGGAAAGAGATGGAAGGAGAGAGATGGAGGGAGAGATGAGAGAATTGGAGAGAGAGAGATGAACAGAGAGAGATGGAGGGAGACAGGAAGAGAGAGAGATGGAGGGAGAGAGATGAAGAGAGAGAGATGGAGGGAGAGAGATGAAGAGAAAGAGATGGAGGGAGAGAGATGAAGAGAGAGAGATGGAGGGATGGAGGGAGGGAGGGAGAGAGATGAGAGAGAAGGAGGGAGAGACATGGAGGGAGAGAGACATGAAGGGAGGGAGATGGAGAGAGAGAGATGAAGGGAGAGAGACATGAAGGGAGGGAGATGGAGAGAGAGAGATGAAGAGAGAGATGGAGGGATAGAGGTGGAGAGAGAAGAGAGCAATGTGTTTGACAGGCTAAGAGGTGTCTTTCATCTGTGCAGCAAGACTCCTTTGTTACTGTCACAAAGACATCAGTCTCACACTCCAATTCAGGGCTTGCGTATTAGTCAAACACACACACACGCTCGCACACACACACACACACACACACACACACGTGTGCTTCCACACTCCTGGCTGTGTGTTATCGCTTCCTCACAGCAGTGACGCTGGGCTCTGTGGAGCCTGCTGCCTGCTCGCATCTCTCCGCTGTGTCACTGCAGTCGTTTGTCATGTTCCCTCCATCACTTCCGTCCTCTGTCACTCTGCCTTCTGCCTCCAGTCCTCAGAACATCGCTACATTCATCACCATTTCTTTATCCCCGACACCCACACACACCAACACACACACACACACCAACACACACACCAACACACACACACCAACACACGCACACACCAACACACACACACCAACACACACACACACCAACACACGCACACACACCATCAGCAGTTTCTCACGTTCTTGATGCAGTTAGTCCGCAGTCATGTCAGCTTTATTTCTGTCAAGGTCTCAAAGTGAGAGACAGCTTTTCTACCCCAACTCTTCCACCTTTTCCCCTTCCCTCTCTCCATCCCTCCCTCCATCTCTCGTTCCCTCTCTCCCTCCTTCCATCTCTCGTTCCCTCCCTCCCTCTCTCCCTCCATATACTCTTGCTTCCCGTTTGTCAGCAATTTTTTCGCTGTATTCCGTCAAGGTTTCATATTGAGGGACGAGCCAAACGTGGTCGAGCCACCTTTCCCCCAACCTTTCCTTATCTCCCTCCACCTTCCTCTCTCGCTTCCCTCCCATCCTCCCCTCATGCTCCCCCCTCTCCCCTTTCGCAGTCTTGTTGGTCTGTCAGATGGGCACCAGCCCAGGGCTGACGGAGCGTTCTGAACTCACCCACTCTTCCTCTCTCTCCCCTCCTCCCTCGCCACCCCACCCTTGGCTCCATGACTCAGTGCTTACACCACCCTCCTTGGACTCTCTTGGCCGGACCCCCCCCCCCCCCCTCCCCTTCGATTGTCTCCGCGAGGAAGAGGGGTGGGGTTGCTCATTTGGCACAGTAAGTTTGTGTGTGTGTGTGTGTGTGTGTTGTTAGTCATTTTTGGAACATAGGGGGTTCCCTTGAAGGGTATCCTGTCTTGAGAACCCAACAGACATCTACAGACAGGAACCAGACATCTACAGACAGGAACAGACATCTACAGACAGGAACCAGACATCTACAGACAGGAACCAGACATCTACAGACAGGAACAGACATCTACAGACAGGAACAGACATCTACAGACAGGAACAGACATCTACAGACAGGAACTAGACATCTACAGACAGAACCAGACATCTACAGACAGGAACTAGACATCTACAGACAGGACCTGCTGTTTCTGTTCCCTGATGTTAGAACAGCATTTTAAGATTTACTATATAACTCCTGTTGTTATGTATGGGGTGTGTCTGTGCGTGTTTTGGGCGTGTTTAGGGTGTGTTTAGGGTGTGTTTAGGGCGTGTCTGGGTGTGTTTGCAGTGTGTTTGGTGTATGAGGATCAAGCAGTGCTCTGTGTCTGAATCCCAATCTCCAATCTGGACTCCACTCTAACTAGCATGTAAATGTCAATGGGCTATTTGCATGAAAATTGGAATCGCAAGTAGAAATCTCAAGTTTAGATTAAGGCCCTGAATAGTCAGAAACTGCGTGGGTTTGGGTGTGTGTCTGTGTGTGTGTCCCTTGTGAGAAGAAAGGCAACAGGCAGTCTAAGCCAAGGCCAATGACATCACACACTCACTGTATTCTTATAGTCGGCAAAGCCTGCTGTGCATGGGTGTGTATTCATGTGTGTGTGTGTGTGTATGTGCATGCATACATGTGTGTGTGTGTGTGTGTGTGTGTGTGTGTGTGTGTGCGCGCAAGTGGGCGTACATCTCTGTGTTCAAATCAAACACTCTTTGCCACATTCGATTGGCAGTGACACCCCACACTGGAAGCAGCATTTTATTAAAAACAGAAAGGGGCAGTGATGGAGAGATAGAAGAAGAAATAAAAATGAGCCAGAAGAGCGGGCCAGCAACAGACAGGAAGTAGTGGGTCAGACAGGAAGTAGTGCGACAGACAGGAAGTGGGGATGATGGGGGTTTGGAAGAGGCAGAAAGACAGTGAGAAGGAATAACAAGATGAAGAGGATCTGTCACTCAAGTGCTGCTCCTTACTGTTTCACACCATACGCAAAGTGGGGTGTGTGCTGTGTGTGTGTGTGTGTGTGTACACACACACACACACACAGACATACACACACACACAGACCGACAGACACACACACACACAGGCACACACACACACACACACACAGACACACAGGCACACACACAGACAGACAGACAGACACCCACACACACTCACAGACAAACACACGCACACACAGACACCCACACACAGACACCCACACACACACACACACACACTCGTCTGTTGCTTGAAGCACTACACAAACAGGAGAAGGTTTGAGGAGAGCTCCTTTCTGTGTGGCCCATGCCAGAACACACACAGCTTTATAAATTATGTGTTTGTTCAAAGTGGAGGAGACTGTATCAACTTAAGCTTCTTCAAGACTACTGCACCTGTATGCGCACGCGTGGGCATACACGCAGACACACACACATACATATGTACAGGCACACAAAGACACAAACACACACACACATGCACACACAGCTGTATCACCTGTGATCAATTAAACAGCAAACCGTTATTTTAAAGCAAATTCATCACAGGGATTTGTAAGTAAACAGGTCACACACACTCACACACACACTCACACACACACACACACACACACACTCACACACACACAGGGGCAGCAATCAATCACACAATAGCCCCCCTTAAGTAAATGAACACACAATAATCTCTGCTCTCATAAATACCACTGAATACCCAACCACTCCCCTGACTCCAGATGGTCGGTCTTAGAGGCTGGGGTGGGGGGGGCGGAGAGAGAGGGGTGGGGGGGTGGAGAGAGGGGTGGGGGGGGTGGAGAGAGAGGGGGATGGTGGGTGGAGAGAGAGGGGTGGGGGGGCTGAGAGAGGGGTGGGGGGCAGAGAGAGAGGGGTGGGGGGTGGAGAGAGAGGGGTGGGGGGCAGAGGAGAGGGGTGGGGGGGTGGAGAGAGAGGGGTGGGGGGTGAGAGAGAGGGGTGGGGGTCAGAAGAGAGAGGGGTGGCAGGGTGGAGAGAGAGGGGTGGGGGGGCAGAGAGAGAGGGGTGGCAGGGTGGAGAGAGAGGGGTGGGAAGATAGAGAGAGAACAGAAAACAGCAGGAAAAGAAGGAACAAAAAAAACTAGAAAGAAAAAGAAACAAAAGAGGAAAAAAAAGCAATGGGAGGGATAGAAACAAATAATCAAATACAGAAAACTTGTGAGAATCAGAAGGGAAAGAGGAGTCTAAGAGCCTCCAGTGATCTCCTGACTAACTAGAGGTCAACACACCTGCTCCTACACACAGCACCGTCACACGCACACACACACACACACACACACACACACCCTGCTCTCATACACACGTGCACACAACACAGCACACACCACACAGCACACACAGCACAGCACAGCACAGTCACACACACAGCACAGCACAGTCACACACACACACAGCACAGTCACACACACACACACCTGCTCCTCCACACAGCACCGTCACACGCACGCACACCCCACCGCCACAGCACAGTCACAACCACCACAGGGCAACAGGTCACACAACACACCACCACCGCTGGGCTCCTCCACACAGCACCGCACACACACCACCCATACGCACACACAGGTGTGTGGTGAGCCAGACCAGAGTCCACATGAGAATGTGATCCTGTGGTATTTTCATGTTTTGCTGCCAAAGTCAGCCAGGCAGAAGTGTGCGTGCGTGTGCGTGTGTGTGCGTGGAGGCGTTCTCCAGTGTGAGGTAGCTGGAAGTTGATCCCTGTCTCAGCCCTCCAGCCAGACATCAGACCACCTCAGGTCAGTTAGATCACATGTCCCTCCTCCCTCCCTCCCCCCCTCCCCAGGCCTCTCACTCCTGGCTTTCAATCTATTATCTCCGTAGTCTTAATTTGACTTCCACACCCGCCCTCCCCCTTTTCCTTCCTAAACGCTCATCCCTCACTCTCACTAAGACACAAAGAGGTAGTTACTCATGTCACCAGAGTCATGCACACTTTCACACAGGAAGGGCTCTTCCCCGACGTCATCTGTCAACACAATGAAAACTTCTAGAACGCTGCGCAACAACGACCTTCTGTGTTTATCAAACAGTAGTAGAGGCCTTCATTCACTCCAATAACCGGCCCAATGTTTTGAACGACCAAAAACACCACATCACATCGTCAACAGACTCACCGTCGCGCCTGACGTTGGTCCTCATGACTTTGGCGTTGACCACCTGAGCTCGTGAGCTCCCGTCTGCGTTCCCCAGTCCCACCAGTCCTAGGAGCGCTACGACTCGCACCAGTAATTCCGATCCTTTCATCCTGCAAGTTTGGTTTTAACAGTGCGCTATCTAACTGCAAGCCTGCAATACTGAAACGTGGGAGTTTCCGCACACCAGCCGAAATCTGAAACTTTTAATTGCGACTTCAGTTGTTTGAATATCCCGGAAAAGTGGATATCCTTTCCTACGATTTACATTATTTATCGAGACTGGTTTGTGAAGCGGAGGGAAACGGGCAACTTGTCTCCAAGTAAAGAGCGCGTTGACACCGTTTGACTAAGGACAGACGGCAGGTTGTTATAGTCCCGTTCACGGTCACTCGTTAGCGAGGGCGCCAACTTGTTATCGCTTTATGGCGAGTAAATCCACTTTGGTAATTCCACGAGAAATATTCCACATACTTCAGCCTTCTGTCTGCATTGACGATGTGGTCCGGCGCCTTTTGAAACTTCACTTCAGAGCCTTGAGTTCGCCAGTGTCCTCCGCCTTTCGCTCACTCATTCACAGGCATGCACTTACATCGGTGAGGCGAGGGAGATTTCGGTGGGTTTAAGATCCTAGAGTGAGATCAGAGGGGCTGGTTGTGTTCGTTTCCGTGTACCCCGGTGAGAAAACGCACCAGAGGGAACACTTTAACAGCGACAAGAAAACTTCGCTGCAGGCTAAACGCGCACGTTCACACACCCCGCTCTCGACACACGGGAGGGGGGAGGAACATTTTAGCAAGCCAGAGGAAGCATTACTGGAGGCGAAATAAACAAGTGGAAAGACTGCAGAAGTCATTACGCAGTGAGGCAAATATGTCCGCTGACTGAACTGAACTTGTACAAGTCAAATCGGACATGAATTCACTTGTTCACGGGCCCGTTTCAGAGAAGGCTATAGTCCTATGTCAAGTAGGATTCTGTTCACGTCTGATCAGAGGGAGACGCTGATATACATGCTCAAGGTTTCAGCATTGATTGAAGCATTGGACCCCGATATTTGTCTTAGATTTTTGCCGCCTAGCCTACTGTTGTAAAGTGTAGGCCTATGCTAAAATAGGGGGGAAAGAAGTTTTAGTATTCATCTACTGCAGAGTAAAACACAATCATTCTCTCGCTCCCTAAAGGATCAAAGAGCTAAGTTGGCTGTGCTGGTTAGATACTGCCTCTTCTAAGCACGACACTTGGGTAGATTTAGAAGCAATTTAAAACCTATTTTAAAAGCTTATATAGCTATTTACTTATTGCATTCGATGTGCACACACGCATACGTTCTGAAATTAAATTAAAATCAATTTCATTTGATTACAAAAGGGCAATTTGCCCAGAAATGATCAGACAGTGTGTCCGTCTATGCGTCCATCGATCTGTCTGCGTAGCTACGTCTATGACACACAGACTATATCACCACATCCAGTGTGACCGTGAGCCACAAAGGGAAGTCTTCGACAACAATCAACATCATTCAACGGCAACAGGGACTGTTTAGTTCCTTTTTTTTTCGTTCCGTATCTTTGAAGTGTGTATGTGTGTGTTCTCCATCCACATACAGTGCGGGTAATCTCAGCCGACACCCCGATCAGAGAAAGTCCTGGCTGCTGAAGTGTGTGCTCCTCTGTGGGGGGAAGACTTTGTGGATTGTGCGCGTCTCACAGAGGAGCATTGTGACGGCTGGAGGCTGATCAGAGCCGTGATGTCAGAGGGCAAGGTTGAGAGGCGAGAGAGCGAAGATCATTTCTCGCTAACCTTCTCTCTTTCTCTCTCATTCTGTTTCTCTTCCTCTCTCTCGCTTTCTCTCTTCTCTCTCTCGTCTCTTTCTCTTTCAGTTTCTCTTTTCAATTTCCCTTCTCATCCTCTCTTCTTTCTTTCTTTCTTTCTCTCTCTATTTTCTTTCTTTCTCTTTCTCTCTCCCTCCTCTCTGTCTCTCATTCTCTCTCTCTCCCTCTCTGCCCTCATCACTTACAGTAAGCACTGGGCTGTGCGCGTGTCTTTGGTGAGCACAAGTGTGTACGCGCCTGAGCATGTTGGTCAAATGTCCCTTCTGTGGGTGTCTGCTTGTGTGTGCGTGTGTGTGTGTGTGTTTGTGTGTGTGTGTGTGTGTGTGTCTGCGTGTGTGTGTGTCTGCGTGTGCGTGTGTGTGTTCGTGCGTGTGTGTGTGTCTGCGTGTGTGTGTGTGTCTGCGTGTGTGTGTGTGTGTCTGCGTGTGTGTGTGTGTTCCCAGGTTAGCTAGCCATCTGTAGGGTCAGTTAATGGACTGCATGGCTCCAGGCCAGACACAGAAGAAACCCAAAGTGTTTATTTCATATTATTCTCCTTTAAGATACTCTTTCATTATGGGCAGGCAAGCTGAGAGAGAAGGGGGGAGGGGGTGGAGGAGGGAGGGAGGGCATTTGAAAAGCGAAGGATGATTTGAAAGACGGTTAGGGAGCGATATCCTTGAGATAGCATTGCTGTTAATGGGAGATTTGGACGCTTCCTGGCCATTTCTTAAATCTTTTCTCTTGTAGTAATTGGTGTTAAAAACCTTCCAATGAGAGAGGCAGAGAGAGGTGGTACTCTGTTCTGGCCGATTTAAAGAGTGTGTGTGTGTGTGTGTGTGTGTGTGTGTGTGTGTGTGTTCAGCTCTGTTGATGCTGGTGTGTTCCCACAGCAACACTGCTTCCTCTGCTGCACTCTGGGAATCCATTAATGAGCACAAAGGTGTGTGTGTGTGTGTGTGTGTGTGTGTGCATGTTTGAGTGGGTTCGTGTCGGGTGTGTATGTGTGCGTCTGACCGGTGACCCTCCGCCCATGCGCAGACACGTCCAGACATGATTAAGCACACGACCCTTGGAACGCCTGTCAGAGGACTGCCAGCCACCAAGCCAGTCAGCGACAGGACCATGTCTGTCCCCCTCTAACACATCCTGGCCCTCCACCCTGGCCCTCCACCCCTGGCCCTCCACCCCTGGCCCTCCACCCTGGCCCTCCACCCTGGGGCCTCACCCCTTGGGCCCCCCCTGGGCCCCTCACCCTGGGGCCCTCACCCTGGGGCCTCCCCCCTGAGGACTCACCCCTGGCCCTCCACCCTGGCCCTCCACCCTGAGGCCTCACCCAAGGGGCCCCACCTCTGGCCCCCTCACCCTGGTGCCTCACCCCTGGCCCCCCACCCTGGGGCCTCACCCCTGAGGCCTCACCCCAGGGCCCCACCCCAGGCCCCCTCACCCTGGGGCCTCACCCCAGGGCCCCACCCTGGGGCCTCACCCCTAAGGCCTCACCCCTGAGGCCTCACCCCTGGGGCCAAACCCCTGGCCCCCTACCCTGGGGCCTCACCCCTGAGGCCTCACCCCAGGGCCCCACCCCAGGCCCCCTC
>BROE01000005.1:4457559-4470059 GCA_036571765.1 Plecoglossus altivelis | reverse complement strand
GTCGCCTTCATTTCATTATCCCAGCTAAACGTCTCTGGTGCATAACTGCTGTGGCACACGCACGCGCACGGGTGTGTAGTGGCCTTCGCGCACACACACACACAACCGCACGTATGGTGCAGACACACGCGCATACACACACGCTTACACACACACACGCTTACATACACACACACTTAAGATTCAACGATTACTCAGCTTCCCATTATTGTAATTAAATGTAATGATGTAACTTATGGCATCCTGTGGATCCAAGTGCAGCCGGTTACAGTGTTGCATTACGGGATTCAGATAGACGCCATGGTAACACTGCTGTGACTGATAACCCCACAAGCACATCCTGGGAAATCCAACATGTCTGCCAGGAAGCCATGGTCACAGAGGTGGGGGGGTGGGGGGGGGACGACGCATGAAAGGCAACCCCCTCACAGAGGTGTGTGTGTGTGTTTTAGACTGGGAGGATTGGAGCATAGTTTAGGGTTAGAGTGTGTGTGTGTGCGTGTGTGCGTGCGTGTGCGTGCGTGCGTGTGTGTGTGTGTGTGCGCGTGCATATGTGTGTGTGTGCGTGTGCGTAGAGCAATCCGTCATGCGTGTGCCGGGCAATCGACGATCAATTCTCTCTGCGGTGACTCAAAGCTATTGGGTTATTTCTCATGGTGTACATTGTTTGCGCGCAATCAAGTGAGTGTGCGCACTCAGCTGCTTGAAGGCACACACACACAGACACATACACACAGACACACACACACATACATACACACATACATACACACTAGGGACCCTTTCACAAACGCCCAACAGGGATGACTTAATGAATTGTAGGCCCTTAGAAGGAAGATGACAGCTGAGGGCTTCCTGGGTCTAGGAAGTTGCATCTGACCGTGGCAGGAAGTGACACAACACAAATCTGACATGGACCAGACCTATCTATCTTCGCAGTACTGACCATTTCTGTCTGTCTTCACAGAACGGACCAATCCTGTCTGTCTTCACAGTACTGACTATTTCTGTCTGTCTGCACAGAACTGACCAATCTTGTCTGTCTTCACAGCACTGACCAGACATGTCTGTCTTCACAGAACTGACTAGATCAGTCCGTCTTCAGCACTGACCAATCCTGTCTATCTATACAGAACTGACCAGACCTATCTATCTTCACAGTACTGACCAATCCTGTCTGACTTCACAGAACTGACCAAACGTGTCTGTCTTAACAGCACTGACCAATCCTGTCTGTCTTCACAGCATGGGCCTGTCTGTCTCCACAGCATCAACTGAAACTCCAGCACTCAAAGAACCCAAACAAGTCGGGAATAAAATTGGACCCAGTTATGTTTGGAACCCGGGGCTTAAATTGAAACTTATCTCGGTGTCTGTATGATGATGCCAAGAGTCCTGGGTTAAAACACCCAGATGAAAGACTAGCTTTGAGTCTTGGGTCTCCTTGCCCGCTTCCTCTAATCTCCTCCCTGCAGCTGTTCTCCCTTGGGATCATCTGAAATACGAACATATTGCCAACAAGATCCAGCGTGCGTGAGTGATCTGACCAATCCACCCGGCCCCGCGTTGACCATTTCGACTGTGAACTCCCCAAAACGAATCGAAGCCTTTGAGAATCGCCGCCCTGAAAATAAACGTAGTCCTACGAGGGATCGTGTTCCGAGCTCACGGAAGGAGAGGAGGCATTCCAGGGCGGGTAGAAGTTTGATCTTTCACCCGCTGCCTCCATGATGGATTCCTTGAGAAGATCCGTGCACCTTTTAAGATGGCCTCCTGAGGCCGGACAGTGGCGTGCGTCACGCACACGCTAGCGTCACGCCAAGACATTGAGATGGGCGTTTCCATGAAACGAATAAAAAAAAATATCGACCCTCTGCCTCCTCGCCACAGCGATTGAGAACATTTTAGTTTTAGTGAAGGGTTTTTATAGGAGAGACATGACCCTGGAGCCCAGAGGAGAGTGGTATTCTGGGCTGGCCTGAAGGGGATTATTCCACCATCTTTGTTCTTGGTTAGGCAGAAAGTCAGACTAACTTTGTACGGTTCAATTAGAGTCCTCTCTGAATTCCACCACAGAAGAGCTTCTGCAATACCCAGGACACAGAGAAGAAACATCTCTGAAGAGCTGGATCCACCCCTGCAATCCCCTCTGGTGATGTTTCTCCCAAGCTTGCTCCGACTCCAACAGGCTCTCCTAGATGTTCATTTACTGGGTATGGAGAGTTTCGCAGATGAATTCTGGGGGAAATTCTCCAGTGTACCCAGGAGGCTTTGCTGCTCTGTGGAATGAGAGGGTGAGAGCGTTTGATGAGTCAGCTTGTTTAGTCTCCGTCTGTCCAGAGTGAACACCAACATGAAGCGGAGAAACATCTAGAACATCTGCTGATCGTTGTGGCCTCTCATGGCTCAGCCTGGATGCTTTCCTGCTGCAAAGTCTCCTGGGACCATTGAGAATTCCCCCAGAATTCCCTGTCATCTTCACTTAGACACTAATGGGGCAGCTGCTCAAGAATGCTGTTTTGTTTATTGTTCCTGTCTCTCCTCTCGCTGCTTCTCCTCCCCTGTCACCTCCTCTCCTCTCGCCTCCTCTCACCTCACCTCCCCTCACCTCCTTTCACCTCCTCTCCTCTCACTTCGCCTCACCTCCTCTCCTCTCGCCTCCTCTCCTCTCACGTCAACACCTCATCGGGGTCTCCTCCTCTCCCTCTCACCCCCTCTCAACACTGCTCCTCCTCTCCTCTCACCTCCTCTCACCTCACCTCCTCTCCTCTTCTCTCACCTCCTCTCCTCTCGCTGCTTCTCCTTCCCTGTCACCTCTCCTCTCGCCTCCTCTCACTTCACCTCACCTCCTCTCTGCTCACCTCACCTCCCCTCACCTCCTCTCCTCTTCTCTCACCTCCTCTCCTCTCGCCTCCTCTCCTCTCACTTAACCTCACCTCCTCTCCTCTCACCTCCTCTCACCTCACCTCCCCTCACCTCCTCTCACCTCACCTCCTCTTCTCACCTCCTCTCCTCTCACCTCCTCTTCTCTCTCCTCTCACCTCCTCTCTCCTTTCCTCTTACCTTCTCTCACCTCACCTTCTTTTCTCTCACCTCCTCTCCTCTCTCCTCTCTCACCACCTCTCCTCTCTCCTCTCCTCTCTCCTCTCCTCTCCTCCTCTGCTGACCTCTCCTCTTTCTTCAATCTTCTTTTATTTCCCCAGTAGACAGTTTATATAGTTATACGCTTTTAAGTAAGAGAATGAAAATAAGCCCAATGATGATACACACGTACAATCTCAAGCCCAATGATGATACACACGTACACAAACACACACACACGTATGCGTATACACACACAAGCACACACACACACGTACACATGCACACACACACACACACGTACACATACACACAAACGTGCTCGGGCTCTTGAGACATCGCCCTTATTGGTTTGCTTGGCGTGTCCGTTCATCCATGCTGTTCCAATGTCTGACCGCTGAATATTTCCCAGCGTTCGTCCCCTCTGCTTGAATGAAACACCTTGGTATCCGTCACGCACACATGAGGATGGAAGGTCACAGAGCAGACAAACAACATGCAGCCCTGGCGTCACATGAGCCACAGGTCATCTGACTTCCATGAACACCACTTCCCCTGGGGCGCTCGTGCGCTGGATCGTGTAGCTGGGCGGGTGCGTTGTGTGCGGCGTGCGGGTAGTTGTAGCGTGTGCGTGGCGTGCGGGTAGTTGTAGCGTGTGCGTGGCGTGCATCATGTGGAGGGATGTCTGTCTGTCCATCGCGAGTCCATCCTCCCATCCTCTGCTGCTGCCGTTAGCTGGGTGTCTGTGTTTTTCTCTGGTTGTCTCCAGAGAGGCCATTATCGGTGTCTTTGTGTCCCAGGGGAGGAGGCCCAGGCCAGCCTACACACACCAGGCCTCAGGGGTACATGTGAGCCTGGAGGAATTCAGACACACACAGATGCGCACACACAGAAACACACAAACGTGCCACAAAGCAAATTGCTGTGAATACGGATATTCTGCTATGTGTGTACACTGTGTGTGTACACTGTATGTGTGTGTATACTGTGTGTACACTGTGTGTGTGTGTACACTGTGTGTTTGTGTCATTCAGGGCACCCAGCTGTTTGAGTAATGATGGTCATCTAACAATTGTCTTTTTCCAATCTGTTTTTATCTACTTGTTACCTAAACAGGTTGTTTGTTAGTTTGTTTTTCCTAATGGAGATGTTTGAGTGTGAATTAAAGCCAGGATGTCCTTTTCCATTTCCTGCCCAGCAGGAAGCAGCCGGAGTGCGCGACAGTAAATGCCATCCCTCCATGCACCCCCCAGGGAGACACAGTTCCACCATGTCTAAGGAGCCCAGAGGGAGGGAGGGAGAGAGGGAGGGAGGGGGGAGGGGATAAAATAGAAACTCTTGCTTTCCTCTGTCCCTCGTTTTCTCTTTCTCTTTCTCTCACCTGCTCTCTCTCTTCCTCTGTCTCTCTCCCTCACTCTACCTCTCTCTTTCTCTCTCTCCCTCACTTCCCCTCTCTCTTTATCTCTCTCTCCCTCACTCTACCTCTCTCTTTCTCTGTTTCTCTCCCTCACTCCGCTTCCCTCTTTCTCTGTTTCTCTCCCTCTCTCCGCCTCTCTCTCTGTCTCTCCCTCACTCCGCCTCTCTCTTTCTCTGTCTCTCTCCCTCACTTCCCCTCTCTCTTTCTCTGTCTCTCTCCCTCACTCTGCCTCTCTCTTTCTCTGTCTCTCTCCCCCTCTCTCTCTCCCCTTCCCTCCCTCCCCCCTCTCTCTCCGCCCCCTCTGTACCTCTTTACTCCATTTACGTCGTTTTCTCCACCTTTCTTGTATTTTACTCTGTCATACTGCCGCAACCTAATGTTGTGTTGTAGTGAAATCACAGTGCTTGGTATCCAGAAGACACTAATGGCATTCATTACACTCCTAATATGGTCAAGGAACACTGTAACCTTCTCTCAAGACGTTTCTCCCTCGGCAGTTATTTATGTGGTGGCATTCTCTCTCTCTTCTTCTGTTGTTCTCTAGCGCTCACACTTTATCTCTTACTACCTCTCTCTCTCTCTGTTAGTTTAAGGCTGATTAAATCATCACATAGAGTAAATTAGTGACGCTTTAATTTCAGCGGGAGAGGTCTGCCTGGCTTCTGTTGTTTGTGTGCGCTCAGGTGTGTGTGTGTGTGTGTGTGTGTGTGTGTGTGTGTGTGTGTGTGTAGTGCGCGTCAGGTGTTGTGGTGTGTGTGTGTAATACACAGTGATTGTGGGGGGATGCGTGTGAGTGTGTACATGTGAATGCACCCGTGAGCGTGTGTATACGTGTGTGTGTGTGTGCACGCCGTGTGTGTTGCTGTTGGGATGTGTGTCTGCACACTGTCAACGCCTTTTGAAGTTAATAGAAAAGCGGCAATTACCAGAGCTGCAGCCAGCCTGCCCTTCAAAAAGATACCCACACACACAAACACACACACACACACACACACACACACACACACACAGGTTCTCCCCCAACTCTTACAGTATGTCTACTCTAACTCCACTTTATACTAATCAATGGCCCAGTTGCTCTGCAGTTCTCCAGCATCTCGCACCACTCAGTGGTTCTCCTCACCTTGCCCCAGGATCTCAGACTCTGTCTGGTCCCTGTACTCACACAGCAGCACCTACACTCCTCACTCCCAAGAGAGAGAGAGAGAGAGTGTGTGTGTGTGTGTGTGTGAGAGAGAGAGGGAGAGAGAGAGGGAGAGAGAGGAGAGAGAGAGAGAGAGGAGGGGAAGAGGAGGGAGAGAGGGGAGAAGGGGAGGGAGAGGGCGAGGGGGAGGGAGGGAGGGGGAGGAGGGGAGAGAGGGAGAGAGAGATTCATGGGTTCTGGTACGTCTTCAACCTTCATGACAGTAGTCATATCTCACACACACAAGCAGCACTATGGACACATACACATACACACACAAGCAGCACTATGGACACATACACATACACACACAAGCACACCTATGGACACATACACACACAGACAATAGACAGCCTTGCATACCTACCTCAGAGAGGGCAGTCGTTCTACCGTATCTCATCAATTGAAACAAGATTCTTGCTTTCTCTCTCTGTCTCTGACTGACTGTCTGTCTGTCTGTCTGTCTGTCTGCATGTCTGTCTCTCTCTCCCTGTCTGTCTCTCTCTCTCTCTCTCTCTCTCTCTCTGTCTCTCTCTCTCTCTCGCTGTCTCTCTCTCTCTCTCTCGCTGTCTCTCTCTCTCTTGCTCTCTCTCTGCCTCTCTGTCTCTCTCTCTGTTTCTCTCTCTGTCTCTCTTGCTCTCTCTCTCTCTCTCTGTCTCTCTCTCGGTCTCTCTCTCCTCAGCGTGTCATCATCAAAGATCTTTTGTAATGTAGCAGTCCCTGACAGGCTTTTCTCTGCCCCAGCGAACTCATTCCACACAGTGTGTGTGTGTGCCTGTGTGTGTGTGTGCCTGTGTGTGTGTGCCTGTGTGTGTGCGCCTGTGTATGTGCCTGTGTGTGCGTCTCTGTGTGTTTGTCTATGTGTGTGTGTCTATGTGTGTGTGAATCTGTGTGTGTGTGTGCCTGTGTCTATGTGTGTGTATCTGTGTGTGTCTGTGTGTGGGTGGGTCTCGTTCAGCCATGGCAGACAGTAGTCCTGTGGGAAGCCAGCTGTCAATCAAGCACGGCTGCGCAGGTGTGTGTATTGCCTGATTGCAGCCCGTGACCAATCACTTGCGTTAATTAGCCGTGATGCTAACAACGCCACTCCTGACTGCTGATACAGCTAGCGCTAATTAGCTGTAATATTAATAGCACTGCTGATAGGCCCATTAGTCCTTATTTAAGCCCATAGGCCACAGTAAACTGCGCTTAACTTCATAATTTGTAAAAGCAGGAAGCTGCTTCTACCTGCTCCTTGATATTTGTTGTGCCTTTAAAGAGGATTTCAACGATCGTCTGTCTGTCTGTCTGTGTGTGTGCGCGTGTGTGCGTGTGTGCGCGCGTGTGTGCGTGCGCGTGTGTGTGCCTGTGTGCGTGCCTGTGTGTGTGTTTGTATGTGTGTGCGCACGTATGCATGTGTAAATTTTAAGCTCAACTCTCTAAGTTTTAATTAAAATCACACCGTTCCATCATTTGCATTTTTTAAACAGCATTGCTAATGTTAGCACACAAAGGCAGAGGAAGCTACTTTGTTAGCTCACGCTAATTGTTCGCTTTATATAAACAGGAAGTCACCATTGATTTCCACTTCTTTGTGCTTCCTCCTGTTAATGACAGAAACATTCCCGCATTTTCAACTTACAGATGTGTCTGTGTGTGTTTATGTGTGTGTTAGTGTGTATGTGTGGGAGTGCATGTGTGCGTGTGTTAATTAGTGCTTCTAGTGCAGTTCTCTATTTGAAGACCAGCAGTATAACAGGCTAATTAGCCTTATAACCCCTTGAGGAACGGAGAAGGAAGGGAGGAGGGTTGTCGAGGAGAGTATTCAAGGAGGGTCGTTGAGGAGGGAAATGATGAAGGAAGGGAGGAGAGTAGATGAGGAGGGAAGGGAGGAGGGAAGGAGGAAAGGGAGGAGGGAAGGAAGGGAGGAGGGTAGGATGGAGGGAAGTGATGAAGGAAGGGAGGAGAGTAGATGAGGAGGGAAGGGAGGAGGGAAGGAGGAAAGGGAGGAGAGTAGGTGAGGAGGAGGGTACGGAGGAGGGAAGGAAGGGAGCAGGGAAGGGGATGCAGGAAGGGTGGAGGATAGATGAGGAGGCAAGGGAGGAAGGAATGGAAGGAAAAAAGAAAAGGAGGAGGGAAAGAAAGGAGGAGGGTAGGGAGGAGGGAAGGAAGAGAGGAGGGTAGGAAGGAGGGAAGGGATGAAGGAAGGGAGGAGGGTAGATGAGGAGGGAAGATAGGTAAGGAAGGAGGGAAGGTAGGGAGGGAGGGAGGGAGGGAGGGAGGAGAGTAGTATGGACAGATGGACAGTTTGTCCCTTTGGAAGGTGGGGAAGGTGGCTGCCATGTGACAACTGTTTATTGTCTTTTTATATTCCCTCTTTTCATCTCTCCTCAGCGGCAACAATGTATTCTGCCTGTTTCTTTGTGATTTGTGCTGTTTGCTTTGGATGTGGATGGAAACGAATATGTGTGTGTGTATCTGTGTGTGTGTGTAGCTGTGTAGCTGTGTGTATCTGTGTGTGTGTGTGTATCTGTGTGTCCAGGCCTTGGAGGTCCCCCTTGTCACGAGCCATAAACCTGGCCTGAGGCTGTGATAGAGAGCAGCTGCTCGCTTCTCAAACGCTCTCATCCCTCTGTTCTCTCTTCCCTCAAGACCTCTCCTCTTCCTTCTCTGTCTCTCTCTCTCAGCATTCATCCCTTCCTCCATCCATCTCTCCTCAGTCCCATGTGAGCATCTCTCCATTTGGGTTGCGTTGCATTCCCTCGATTTCTCCCTCAACATATTGCCGTCTTTCAAGCCATCAGCCCCCACGCACACGCACGCACACACACACACACACACGCACACGCACACGCACACACACGCACACACACACACACACACGCGTGCCATTTTCCTTCTCTTTCTGTTTCTCTCTCCCGTTCCCTGGTTCTTGACGTTACATTCCGGTCTGTCATTAGTCCAATTCCTTACATCACTTTTCAATTAGAGAGGGAATGGTATGTGAAATAGACAATAACATGTTTCTAGTGCGCTCTACTGAATAGAAGGATGTTTAATACTGGATGACGGAGGGGGCATATCTGCAGACACTAGGACCATGCAAGGACCCGCTGCAGGTCTGAAAATACAACACCAACATTCTGCTGCGGTCCCTTGATTTTTAATGAGCCTATATTTAGACATGTTCCTTAACAGGCTTTTAACACTGAAGCGCATCCCTCACCTGGAATACCTATCCCCTCTCTCTCTCTCTCCCCTTTTTCAACTTAGCATAAGCTAACCATGCACGCAACCCTTCTCACTGTAGCCCTAACCCTTCAGACTTGTAAGGCGTTTCCAACGCGATTCAACTTGAGTAGGGGCACAACCCTTATTCAAAGTATACTCCGACATTCAACTATAGGGAGACACACGCTTTCAACATTGAGTAGCCCAACCCTTTGCAACCTTGTGGAGACCCAGCAATAGCTAACTTGGTTAGCGCAATATTGTCAGAGAGCTTAGTAGGGACGTATCATTTAACTTGGTAGGCCGCAGAAGGGCGCCACATTGCACTTGTGGTGCTGTCTTAACAACGCTACTGACCAGCATTGTCGTCTGGAGAGACGAGAGAGAGGGAGAGAAGAGAGAGAGAGAGAGAGAGGAAGCTTTTGTGGTGAGTGATTGAACTATTCTTATTATCTCTCCTCCTTATCCTTTCCTCTCTGGCTCCCTTTCTCCGCTTTGTCTTCTCTGTCCCTCTCTTGCTGCGCGCTTCCTTACTGCTCTGAACCATCTCCAGCCTGGCTGGAAAGAGAGCGAGGAGAGGAGCGAGGAGGAGATAGGTGGGGGTGAGAGGATGGAGAGACAGGGCGAGGCGCCAGGGCTGGAGAAGTGAGTGAGGAGGAGATAGGTTGGCGGTGAGAGGAGCAGGAGAGACAGGGGCGGGAGGGAGGGAGGGCGTTGATGAGGAGGGAGAGGAGAGGAGGGAGATAGGTGGGTGGAGGAGAGAGAGACCGGATGAGGGAAGCAGGCTGGAGAGAGGAGGTGACGGAGCGAGAGGAGGAGCAATAGGGGGTGGGGGTGAGGCGAAGGAGGAGAGACAGGGTTGAAGGGAGCAGGGCTGGAGAGGAGAGGAGTAGGAGAGAGAGAGGAGAATAGTGGAGTGAAGGGAAGAAGAGAGAACAGGGTGAAGGGAGTCGCAGGTGGAAGGAAAGAGGAGCAGTGAGGAGGACGGAGGAGGTAAAGTGGTCCTGTCCATATTTTATATTGAGGTGCTAAAAGAGCTAGCTTGAGCCAGGAAGCATCGATCAAAGATTAATGGTCAAACACTGATCCTCATACCCTGGGATAACAGGCTTAACAGCTGAGAAAAGCTTTGTGTGTATGTGTCACTCTCTCTTTGTCACTCTTTCTCTCTCTTTCTCCCTCTCTCTCTCTTCCTCTCTCTCTCTCTTCCTCTCTCTCCTCTCTCTCTCTCTCTCTCTCTCTCTCTCTTCTCTCACTTCTCTCTCTCTCGCCCTCCTGTCTTATGGTGACCATTTATGTTTTAGAGTGTGCTGTGTCCACTGGTTGAAGTGTTGTTTGCTTCCTCGACCTCTCCAGTTTGCTTTTGTGTGTGTGTGTGTATGTGTGCGCTAGATGTTGTATAGAGTGTGTGTGTGTGTGCTAGATGTTGTATTAGGTGTGTGTGTGTGTGCGCTAGATGTTGTATAGAGTGTGTGTGTGTGCTAGATGTTGTATAAGGTGTGTGTGTTTTCCCACTCTCCCTCCTCTTCAGCTTGCCTCATCTCTACAGATGGTTGACAGCGAGTGTTTCAGCCGCTCTATAATATTAATTTGCTCTGCCTGTCTGTTTTTGAGCACCCATTTGTCCTGATGGGTGGACATTGCCAGTGCGTGTGTGTGTGACCTGTAGGTGTGATCAACAACATTGTCAGCAGAGGAAGCCACCTAGCCAGGTCACAGCAGACTGGATCAGACCAGAACAGACCGGACTGGACTAGAACAGACTGGAGCAGACCAGACCAGACCGGACTGGACTAGAACAGACTGGAAGCAGACCAGAACAGACCGGACTGGACTAGAACAGACTGGAAGCAGACCAGAACAGACCGGACTGGACTAGAACAGACTGGAGCAGACCAGAACAGACCGGACTGGACTAGAACAGACTGGAGCAGACCAGACTGGACTAGACCAGACTGGACCAGACCGGACTGGACTAGACCAGACTGGAGCAGACCAGACTGGACTAGACCAGACTAGAGCAGAGCAGACTGGAATAGACCAGACTGGAGCAGACCAGACTGGAGCAGACCAGACCAGACTAGACTGGAGCAGACCAGACTGGAGCAGACCAGACTGGAGCAGACCAGACCAGACCAGACTGGATCAGTCCTGGGTCCTCTCCACCCTAACCCAGCACACCTCTTTTCAACAGTCAGGTTAGTTAAACAGATTAGTTTGCCAGCTCAGTTAGCCTGGTTAGTTAGCCACGCAAGTTAGCCAGGTCAGTTAGCCTGGTTAGTTAGCCACGTAAGTTAGCCACGTCAGTTAGCCAGGTCAGTTTGCCTAAATAGTTAGCCAGGTAAATTAGCCTGGCTAGTTAGCCAGTTCAGTTAGCCAGGTTAGTTATGCAATTCACTTGACCTTATCCAAGGTCAGAGGTCAGGAACACACAGTGGGGTCAGGGTTCACATAGGGAAGAGGAGGGCGAACGAGGATGTGGTATTGGGTCATCTGAATTCAGCTCAGAAAGAGCTTGCGTGTTCTGTATGTGTGGGTGGCTGTTTGCTAAAAAGCTTGTGTGACTTATGACATGAGACAGGAGACATATGCTAGCGCTCTAGCAACCTCCATTCACCATATGTTGGAGAGGCAGAAGGAACGAGAGACATAGAGAGGAAGAGGGAAAGCGAGAGGAGAGGGACAGAGACTGGTGCCTAATGTGTCCAGAGAAGGGTAGGCTCTAAGGGATGACATTGGTTATGGAAAGAGAGAGAGGGGTGTGGAGAGAGAGTGGGGCGGTGAGAGAGAAAGCAGGAAGAGGAGGAGAGGGGTGGAGAGAGAGAGAGAGAGAGAGAGAGAGAGAGAGAGAGAGAGAGAGAGAGAGAGAGAGCGATTGAAGGTGACACTTTGGGGAGTGAGAGACAGAAATATAATGATTGCTTACATTTTCCAAGAGATGGAGAGATGAAAAGAGAGAGTTGGTTTGAGATGAGAGCTGAGATCTCTGGAGTGCCTCCCCTCTCTACCCTACCCCCACCCCCAGCCCCGCTCCCACCCCCAGCCCCGCTCCCACACCCGTCTCTTTAAGTGTGAAACTCTAAACCTCTCCTTCCCTCTTACCGTCAGCTGTATCACAGAGAATACTGTATGTGCCATGTCACAGTCAAAGACAGACTGTTGATGCTCTAAAAAGTTGTTTAACCACGCAACGTCTCCCTTAACTGAAAAGAGACTGGGGGTGGAGGGGAAGGGGGGAGGGGGGTGGTGGGGGGGAGGGGGTTTGGAGGGTCTGCTGGGCGGGGTCTGCAGGGTGAGTGGAGCTGCCTACACTTTTTTTTTTCATGAGAAAACTCGCAGGACCATCATGCACTATTGATGCGGTGTGTTGCTGCATCGCTGCATCTCCTCCTGGGTGAGCAAGGGCCAGGAGAAGGGGGAGAGGGGAGGTGAGAGGGGAGGTGAGGGGGAGGTGAGGGGGGAGGGGAAGGTGGACGTGGGGGAGGTGTCTTGTCTTGTCTCTTGACATACATGACAGAATACTGGGAAGAGAGTGGTTTGAGTGGGCGGGATCCCGAGCGAGAGCAGATGTGTGTGTCGTGTGTGTTTGTGTTGTTGTTACTGTGT
>BROE01000005.1:4437559-4450059 GCA_036571765.1 Plecoglossus altivelis | reverse complement strand
GTCTAATCATATCCAAATATGCCCGTGTGTTTTTCTGAACGAGAGAGAGCCCGAAATGATCGCAGCTTTGCTGAATGGGTTCTGTGATTGCTGTGCAGAGAGGCTGTGGGCTTCTCAAGGCCAGCACGTCTAATTACACAGCTAACGACAACAGCTAAGGCTGAGTCTGTTTGGAGACAGAAACTCGGAGATCACTCGAAATTGTGTGATGTGTCTCGATAAGTGAGATTGTGTTGTTGGAGTAGATTCTAAGACCGCTCTGATGTTTCTGGAGGGTTTTTCGTCTACTTCCTCGTAACCACCTGAAAGGTTTCCTGAGATTTACATACCAATTGTGAATAATGTTATTTGTCTTCTTTCTTCAAACGGATTTGGAAAGAGGCAGCCTCTGTTTACCGCGCTGTACTGTCAGGTCAGGATAACCCTACATTATGCTCTCTGTTTGACTTATTATTCTAGAGAGATCTATGACTTCAAAGCGGTTCCCGTTGCTATCTTTAGTTAACAGCGAGCGACCTGTGAGTGAGTGAACTTCCGCGGAGCTGCAACGATGCAACTCACCCTGACATCAAGTCATGTTTCACGAGGGTCGGTAGTTCGCGCGTCGAATCGAGACAGAAGGGGGAAATGATGGCGTTCGACCGTGCGACCGCGTGCGATTGGTCGGGATTTGCACAGAGGAGACACTGGATTGGTTGAGAGAGACACACCTATCCCATCTATAATAAATGACATGGCTAGGACACCCACGGTGACAGCGACTGACGTGAGGGAGTTCGAAAGAGAGAGAGAAGGGGATGAAAGGATAAAATCCCCGCGCGATAATAAAGGTTGGAATGGTTAAAAAAAACGGTATATTTCACTTATTACTAAGCCAGTGCTCGATAGCAGGGCACGCTCTTAACTTTCCCGCTCATTATAGGCCTACCGTCCTGAAGTACAAAATGTACCAGCCGAAACATTGAAACACTACTTTAATAGCCTAGTCTATACAGTCCTTGAGCTCAAATCAATGTCTGAATTTCAAAGTGAAAACATACCCAATGGAATACACCATTTTTTTGTTTGTTTGATGTTGGTGCGGCTATCACCATTAGTGTGGCAGTAGCCCAATCAAGCCGCGATAACACCGCCTATATAGGCAGGTCCAACTGTATGTCAGATCATCCAACTGGACATTATTCTATTGAAAGCGGTTGAACGGCCGATAATGGTACCCACAGGGCTAATGTCGCTGCTGAAGAGAGAATCTAAACCCTTAGTATATATCTCTATTAGATGTACAAAGCTGAAATGTTTTGATATGGCTGTGTGTCTACATATTGAAGTACCATGTTGTGACCTTGTTTGGTGACCTATTTCATCCACAATTTGGTGAAATTCCTAACGAGTGTCACTGTTGAAAGCTAGCCATTTGATCATACGGGTTAGCTAGACTAGACAGCTGCGTGTTTGACATCCCTTTAATGTATGAATTGACCTGATGAATTACAGGCCTTGTCATATCGACAGTGGCTGTGGTCACGGACGTATACAGGTTTTGTAATCAAGACGTATCCAAAAACTAAGTTTGCTAGCCGGTTGGAATGAATGTTAGCTCGTATCCAGCTAGTTTACTCATGATGGACGGCCTCTGCTTGACGAAGCGAGACTGTGGTCCGCTGAACAGCATGTAAGTGAATAAATTGTTCACCGTTTATCGAATTCTAAGCTAGAGCTAAATGTGATTATACGTTTCACCCGCCTTGTTTGTAAACGCGTTGAACTACTGGGTTATGCATTTGATATCGTTACGGTCTATCATCCCGCAGTCGTCCTAAAGTCTGCGTTGAACCGCCCCAGTCTCAGACGTCTTTTTCATTTTCCCCGGGGACGACGGGATGCCGTTCATTTCGAACCCTGCGCGGAGGGTGGTGCGATGAGGGAGACACAGCGAGAGAGCAGCGAAAGATAAAAAGGTGAACAATCCACGAAGATGAGCAGGGCGAAGTGTAGACAGAGCGTTACCACTCGACAGTTGGACGCACGCAAGGCTGGTCTTGGAGATTCATTTTCCAGTCCGCAGAACGAATATAATAGCGCAGCTCTTTATATCTCCAGTCTGACACACACGTGTGTATAAGTCAATATTAACATGCTCCTAGCCAATTATCCTTCCCACGGGCTGCAACATGCGCTCCCCTCATACAGTGACATGCTAATGAATACCCCTACACGCCTGTATGCCTCTTCTGTCACAGCAATCCGTTTGATTGGCGGCCCCACCCCACTGGTATACACCCATCCCTCTCTTTCTCACTCCATATGTTTATTGAGGAGATGAGAGAGCGAGCGCTAGAGAACAACAGAAGAAGAGAGAGACGAGAGAAGAGAGACAGAGAGAGAGAGACAGAGAGAGAGAGAGAGAGAGAGAGAGAGAGAGAGAGAAAGACAGAGAGAGAGAGAGACAGAGACAGAGAACAGAAGAGAGAAGAGAGAGAGAGGAAGAAGAGAGAGAGGAACAAAAAGGAGAAGAGGAAGTTGCCGAGGGGAACAAAAAACATTTAAACACACATCCTGTTTTCTTTATCGCAAAACATTCCCTGTACCTGCTACCTCTTCTCTCTTCCTTCACTCTACTACTCTTTCAGCTTCTCTTCTCTCTCTCTTCTTCCTCTCTATCTCTTCCTCGTCTCTCTTTTTTCTCCTCTCTCTCTTCCTCTCTCTCTGCTTCTCTCTTCTCCTTATTTTCTCTCATCTCTAATCTCTTCCTTCTCCTCTCTCTTCTCTCTTCTCTAATTCTCCCTCTTCTCTCTTTATCTCTCTCCTTTCTCTCCTCTCTCTCTCTTTCTCCTTTCTCTTTCCTCATCTCTCTGTTTCTCTCCGTCTCTCTCTTCCTTCTCCTCTCTCTCTCTCTGTCTCTCTCTCAAGCACACACAGGCTGAGAGACAACCATCTCAGTCTTAATTGAAAGATGTAATCTTGCAAATGGAAGACATGAAACATTCAGTGTATGTTGGAGTGTGTGTGTGTGTGTGTTTGTGTTGTGTGTGTGTGGTGTGGTGTGTGTGTGTGTGTGTGTGTGTGTGTGTGTGTGTGTGTTGTGTTTGCCCACCCGAGTGTGTGAGTATGTGTGTGAGTTAGCGCGCGTGTGCTTGTCCCTGTTCCTCCCTCATCCTCCTCTCTCTTCCTTGTCTCTACTCCACCTCATCCAGAATCTTCTTCCTTGTAGTCAATACTTCTCCTGGCTGCATCTCTCTTGCATATCGAATACCCCTTGGTCTCCATCCTGCTCTTCCTCCTTCCTCCTCTTTCTTCATCCACCTCTCTCTTTGTCCATCCCTCCGTTTCTCCGTCAGTCCATCTCTCCCATCATCCATCCCTCCATTTCTCTCTGTCCATCCCTCCGTTTCTCCCTCCGTCCATCCCTCCCTTCATTCCTCCCTCCCTCTCTCCCATCCTCCCTTCATCCATCCCTCCATTTCTTTCTTTGTCCATCCCTCCATTTCTCCCTCCGTCCATCCCTCCCTTCATTCATTCATCCCTCCCTCCCATCCTCCCTCCCTTCATCCCACCCTCCCTCTGTCCATCCCTCCTTCTGTTAATCCCTCCCTTCCCGTCCTCCCTCTCTCCCTCCCTCCTATCTGGCTTCATCCTCCACTGTGTGATGAATGGCACAGGTTTGCCGACCAGCTAACACACACAGCAATTTGAATAATCAAAATGTGACACATGTTGGGCTGAATGAAAGGAAGAGTGGAAGATAAAAGGACACAGGGAGACTATTTGGCTGTTTACCAGACACACACATACACAAACCCAAAACACACACACACCCAAAACAGACACACACACACCCCCAAAACAGACACACACACACCCAAAACAGACACACACACACACCCAAAACAGACACACACACACACACAAAACAGACACACACACACATACAAAACAGACACACACACCCAAAACACACACACACACACACAAAACCAGTAACACAGACTGTGTCTGTGTTTGTTGCCCTGTCTGTCACAGCTCCAAAGAGTGAGTTGGAGGTAAACACACACACACACACACACACAGCCAGTCAGGAAGTCATCAAAGCCCTAGGGGGGTTGGAGGGCAGGAGGAGAGGGGGAACAGCATCCAGCCAGAGTCCCCGGGTGAATGTCAGCACTCCTGCAGAGGGACAGTCAACCTCAAGCGGCACCTCCTCCACCCCCTCCACCTCCTGTCATCCTCCCAGTCTCCTAGCCTCCTGGACTGGATGCGTGAGGCTGGGTCGGGGGGGCCTGTTACTCCCATGATGGAAAGCTGGAAACCTAGACACGGTTGTTAGACGTGAAAGAAAGTGGAATTCAAATGGGCTTTTTTTTGCGACGCGTATCTTGTCAAGCAGCCTGCCTGTGTTTGTGTTTGTTGGGGGCCGCAGAGGGTGTGTGTGTGCGTGTGTGTGTGTGTGTTTGTGCGTGTGGGTGTGGGTGTGGGTGTGGGAGGCAGGGGAGTACACCAGGGATGCTCATGTGACGTGTACACCAGACGTCCTAGACTTCCATTCCATCAAAACACAAATGTGAATAAAAACATTGTACACAGACATGCTCTTGTAAAGTATCTCTGGGAGAGGTTCGGTAGGTGTGTGTGTGTATGTGTGTATGTGTGTATGTGTGTGTTGTGTTGCCAGTACAGCCCAGAGGTGGTTTTCTAGAGTGGTGCACAGATTGAATGCTGCAGACCTGTCGCTCTCTGGGGAAGCTGCAGAGCTGTGAGTTGCCAGGCCAGTGCTTCAATTGGATAAATTACATTGTATCTTTCACCGCCTGACACGGAACTCCCCAGTACAGATGTTCAGCTAATCAAGAGAGGGGATTAAGAGAGGAGGGCGATATGCTGTACGAGATCCGTGAGGAGGTCGTTGGGATGAATGATCGTAGAGGATCGAGTAAAAACCTAAATAGGAAAATCGCTTGGATGTGAAGGAGCATATGGCGAAGAAAGAAGAGTCAAGAAGAGAGAGATGGGAAAGAAACGATGAGATTATAGTGAGGAGGAGAAAAGAGAGAGAAGACGAAGAAGAAAGAGAAGAAGAAGGAAGAGAGGGAGAAAATGAGACGGAAGAGAGAGAGACAGAGGAAGAAAGATAGACATGTTTGAAGGTGGGAGAGCTCATGAGTGAGGCACATTGTGATGACTGATGTGAGCGTAAGTACATATTATTTCCATTCCAAAATGAACCTATCAAAAACCAAATTCTGTATAAGAAAAATATTTACCAGCAAGGAGATGAATAAACAGGACAATAAAAACCATAACCATACAGAGAAGGGGATACATCAGCATGCAGAGAGAGAGGAAGATCCATTAATAATACTGTCCGAAGGGAATAAGGATGGAGACTTAAAGAGATCAATAATTCACGATGGAGAACAAACTCTACAAGAAGCAGTATGTATCCGAACTGATCGGAAGTAAAAGCAGCTCGGGGGAACAATAAATCAAGAAGAATAAGAAATTAACCAACAGAAAGACTTACAGGGTGCAAGTCTGAATGACAGACAGACCATGGCCCCGTACCCAGAGAAGAAGGAGACAGGAAGGACAGAGTATGAGGGATGAGAAGTGTAAGTGGGATGGATAAGACGGGTAGAGAGTAGATGAGAGGAAGGTGGGAAAGGGGAGGAGAGGGAGGGACGAGGGAGAGCAGGGAGAAGGGGAGGGAGGGCATGAGAAGGGGAGGAATGGAGCGTGCCGGTAGAATTAAAGGCCTATGACCTCTTGTTATTCTGCTTCAGCTCTGTGTCTCGTTTCCCACTTGTGATAAACTGCTCTTCCTGTCATCGCAGGGAAGCCCACAGCTGGCGACATGGTACAGCTCCCCAGTCCCCCTCCAGTCCCCACAGGACGAGAGAAAAATAACGATATAGGGAGAAGACGGCTACAAGGAGCCAGCACCGAGACCACCATGGCCTCTGGAAGCAGGACAGCTCTTGCTGTGCAACAGATTCCACGTATCACCAAAACCTTGCCCCACAGCCCTCTTCAGGAAGTGTCTCAACTATAATTTCCTAACTCACCTCATATCAAGTTCTTTAGAAAAAAGCCTCTCCCACAACTACACCTGTAACACATTCACTATAGAATTTAGAAGAGAAAAAATGCTGGTTTGTATATATGTCTCTTGAGTTGCCGATACAACGCCATTATTTCTGTCACGTTCACTCATTTATATCACACATTCATCCGTGTGTTTGCACACGAGTCAACTAGCCTGTTTGACATGCTTGACCTACAAATGACCTCGCTCCCAGTAAGAACTGGTAGGCATTTAGATGAAGACAAGTGGACGAAGAATTCAACAGACCCGAGTTGAAGTCTCCAAGTAATGAAGTAAGGAGGAGGGAGGAGAAAGAAAGGAGGTGAAAGGAAGAGACAGGAGGAGAGAGAAAGGAGGCAGAGGAGGAGGAAGGAGAAGGGAGGCAGAGAGGAGCGACATAGGACGAGAGCAAGGGTAGAATACTAGGAAAAGATAGAGCCAGAGAAGAGAAGGGAAAAGGAGCAGGAGGATAAGCGGCAAAGAGAAGGCCCAGAGGAGGAAGGGGAGAAAGGAGCAGAGGAAGGAGCGAGAGCAATAAGAGGACAAAGAGAGGAGTATATTGCGCTTTAGATGAATAGAGGCAAAAACATAACCGACACGTACGTTTAAGTGTTTTGAGAACAGATGAAACAAGCTACCATCTGTTTCTGAGAATGTGAGAGAGAGAGAGGGGGGTGCGGAGAACAGGAGGAGAGAAGGAGCCCTGTGTAGAGGGGGCAGGAGGGGAGAGAAGTAGAGAGAGAAGAAGAAGAAGAAGAGAGAGCATAAAAGGGAAGAATTAAAGATGCTTTTGCAAAATAAACAACATGCCTGAGATAAGGAGCAGTAAGATCCCAGGAAGACCATTGTACACTTCTCTTCTCTCCATCCTTCCCCCATCGTTCTCTTCCCCTCTATCCATCTTCCCTCTCCTTTACTCCTCCAGGCCTTCTAGGATCTCCAGGATCCATCCCTGTTTCTCCCCTAATAAATATCATCCAAGATTAGCCTTGCCCTGCTCTGCCCCTTCACCCTAATGTGGTTATGCTAACACTGGAGGATATAAAGGATATAAACCGCACATCGTTCATTCATACGCTGATGCTAATGTTGGGAAAACGCTCCAAGCTATGGGTACGTTTCCGCCAAGGCTAACTAGCTGTTAGCTCAACAGCACGCAGGGCCTACTTAAGGCGCGTTTACACAAAAGGGATTTCTCCCTCCAAAACTAAGAACTTTTTGCCTGATCTTATTGCTTGGCCCACCACATGACCGGGTAAACATTTGATTCTAGGGACAAAATGTACTTTCAAGGAACTCTGGCTTGCATCGCTGAATATTTCTGATTGATCAGCTGGGCTATACTTGCGGCGCATAAGAATATGTCAATCGATAGTTCATCCTTCATTTTTTTTAAAAGGATGTGTCCACTAGCAAGCATCAACATGGAAAACGTCATTTTTCCTACCGCAAAACTGCATTGGGAGACGCTCCAACAAAGTCTAGCAAAAATTGCAAAATTATCAAGGACCACAACAACAGCAAACAGCACCGGCCTCAATGAACACAACATTTATTTATAGCTTATATATATTACATCCCCTTCACTTTTGTATAGCGTTCAACATACACGTCCGTGGGTTAAACGGCTTAATCCTACCAGTGAACATCCCTGCGGTAGAAACGAGGCTAACAATGATCTGAAAGAACCTTGTAGTTCCTTGAAAAGTAGTTCCAGGGACTTGGAGATGTAAACAAGTCTTTACTCTCCTGCCGAATGTGCGCAGAGCGATGCCGTGGCTTAGCGTTAGCCTCATGGTAAACACGGAGGCTACGTGTCAAAGACAACGCCGGCTGCTTGAAGCTTTAGCACGGGCGAGGGAAGTGCTCGTTAGTCTACTCATGCGGAACGCAAAACTAGGACATTCTTTCCAAACTGGCACATGCGTCGGAAACGTTCCGATTCCGACGCCGTTGCCGTGGTATCCTCGCAAACACGCGCACGTCCGTGTCGCCCCCTCTTATCATCGTGATCATTTATTAAACGTGTCTTGAGCTGGAGCAGGAGAGTGCAGGAGCTCTGGGAAGAGAGGGATTGCTTTCTTAATTAAATGAGAGGAGAGCGGCGCCAAAGGCTTGTGCTCCTTTGAAGAGAAAAAAAACCCACACATTCATCTCATTCACTGTGTTCCCCTGCTCGAACTCTCTCCCTCACTGGATTGGCTCTGCCTTTTTTCTGGCAATGATACACACACGCACACACACACAGAGTTAAACTCTAACTGTGTTTTGAGCAATGAGAGAGGGATGTGTAGTGCAATATGATACCTAAGCCTAACACATGTTTTACATTGGCTTAGACAGTTCCCATGTCACCAACACACACACATTCTCACACTCACACACTCTGCATTAACTAACGACTCAAAGACTTGTCCTTCCTTCTCCCAAACTAAGACCGGGCACAAAAAGTGTTTATTTACGCACACACAAAAACACACACGCACACTCTGTGTTGGGGAAAAGGTCATGAAAGGGCAGGAGCTCACCTGTTCACGCCAGGGGGGAGAGAAGGAGTGGAGGGGAGGAGAGAGGGAGGGGAGGAGAGACAGAGAGAGGGAGGGGAGGGGAGACAGAGAGAGGGAGGAGAGACAGAGAGAGGGAGGGGAGGAGAGACAGAGAGGGGAGGGGAGCGAAAGGGAGGGAGAGGGTGGATGGGGAGGAGAGAGGGACGGAGTGGATGGGTGACAGAGTCAGGGAAGGGAGGGAAGGAGAGACAGAGAGAGTGGGGGAGAGACAGAGAGAGGGAGGAGAGGAGAGACAGAGAGAGTGGAGGAGAGACAGAGAGAGGGTGTGTGGGGAGGAAAGAGTGGAGCAGAGATAGAGAGAGGGTGGGTGGAGAGGAGAGACAGAGAGGTGGAGGGGAGGAGACAGAGAGGGTGCACTGAGATGGAGACTGAGGGGATGAAGGAGGAGAAGAGACAGAGGGGAGAGAGGGACACGGGGAGTGACAGAGAGAGAGAGGGGGAGGCTGAAAGGGAAAGAAAGAGAGATGCTGCAGAGGAGAAGAGCAGAGCGGAGAAGAGAAAGAGAAAGCTGGGGCAGAAAGAGAGACAGAGGGAGAGAGACTGTGAGAGAGAGACAGAGAGACAGAGAGACAGACAGAGAGAGAGAGAGACAGAGAGAGAGAGAGAGAGAGAGAGAGATGGCTGACTTTCTCTTCACCCTCAGGATGATGCCACAAAGCATACCGCTGACTGACACTTGACATTTAGATCACCACATCCGCCGGAAAATAACTCATTAAGAGAGGCATGGTGTGTGTGTGTGTGTGTATGTGTGTGTGTGTGTGTGTGTGTGTGTGTGAGCATGTGGTGTGCGGGTGCGTGTGTGCGCGTCTGAACGGATACGACGATCAGCAAGAACAAATTAGGTAGAAAGAGAGATGATTCTTGTTTTTCCACTGTATAATTTGGTGTTTGTGTGTGTGTGTGTGGGGGGGGGTGCATATGTGTGTGTGTGTTTGTGTGTGCATTTCTCTGAAGGCTTTAATTGTGACAGCTAATTATCTTAATGCTTCTTTATTTGTTGTAAATGGCTCCAGTGATGTTGGCAGAGAGAGAGAGAAGACAGAAAGAAAGAAAGAGAGAGAGAGAGAGAGAGAGAGAGAGAAGCATCTGGAGAAGGAAAGTGAAGAGATCATTCGCTGCAACCAAAACACACTTGTCTACACAAAGCTCCCTCTATGGACATCTAAACAACCATAATGAGGCAGAAGAGGCAGTGGGTGAGGTAGCGAGGCTGTCTGAGTGTGGGAGGGAGAAGGGAGGGGGAGGGAGGGAGGGAGTAAAGAGGTTTCATAACAGGTACACCTTGCTGACCCTGTACCTGTAGTTACACAGCAACTACACACACACACACACATACTGTTGTTGTTGTCGTTGTTGTGAACGCGTTCACCGAAGACACACAAACACACAGCCAAGCTACACTGAATCATTTATCTACTCTTTATTTGTGTCATGTTTGTCATGCATAAAATATATCATGAGAGAGGGAAGGAGGGACCATGAGAGAGAGAAAGAGAGAGAGAAATAAAGAGAGAGAGAGAGGGAAGGAAGGAGTGTGAGAGAGAGAAAGAGAGAGAGGGAGGGAGGGATAGTGAGAGAGAGAAAGAGAGAGAGGGAGAACGAAGGGAAATGGGATGCTGCGGAGAAAGACTAGAAATGCAAGTCAGACTGTAAGAGAGAGAGAGAGGTAGAGAGATAGGGGTAGAGAGAGGGGTAGAAAGAGATAGAGGTAGAGAGAGGGGAAGAGGGGTAGAGAGAGGGGAGGAGAGAGGGGTAGAGAGAGAGGGGCAGAGAGATATGGCTATAGCGAGATAGGGAAAAGAGATAGGGGAAGAGAGATGAGGGTAGAGAGGAAGAGAGGGAGATGAAAGAGGGAAGATAGAGTGAAGGAAAGAAAGAAAGATAGAAAGAGCAGAAGAACACTCAGACACAGATTTGCGTTGTTTGGGAGAGAAAAACAAAGCATGTTTACATAATGTATGCTCGTTAACAAAGCAGCCCTGTTTCTCTAGCACTAACTAGCCCAGCTCAGGGACAGGACCTTGAGAGGATGCCAATTGTCTTCATTACACACACACACATTCACACACACACGCATACATACATACATACACACACACACACACACACGCACGCATGCGCGCGCACACTTCATGAGTAAGCAGAAAGTCCTCCAACTGATCATATTTGTGTCATTTGTGTATTTTTGCTGCACACTGCGCTGAACACACACTCATGCACATCCACACACACACACACACACACTCCATGAGTAAGCACAAAAGTCCTCCAACTGATCATGTTTGTGTCATGTGTGTATTTTTGCTACACACGCAACACACACACACACAGACACACTGTGAGGCAACACGATATTCTTGCCCCGAACTAACTTGTGTGGAATCTCTGCCCTGTCTCCAGAGGCTGTGACAACCTTGGCTTCCAGGCTGCAGGACCCCGGCTTGTAAGCACTACGTCTGGCCACGGTATGCTCCTCTCTGCCCCAGGTACTACAAGCACTGTCCTGCCCTGACTACCTGTCCCAGACAGGCCTGTCCCCAACAGTCCCGTCCTCAGGAGACAGCAGCAGTGTTCAGGACTCCTCACTGAACGTTGAGCGCTGGCAGAAGGCTATTCCGGAAGATCTACCCCTGATCATGCTATCGATGAGCCGACAGCGATGGAAACGTTCTGAATGAATAGTGGGTGTCATGCTGACACAGGTACAGGCACGCTCGCACACGCACACGCATGCTCACACATACACACGCATGCTCACACACACACACGCAGGCTCACACACGCACACGCGGACTCACACATGCACACGCATGCTCACACATGCACACGCATGCTCACAAATACACACGCATGCTTACACATACACACGCATGCTGACGCACACACACGCATGCTCACGAATACACACGCATTCTCCCACATACACACGCATACTCAAGCACGTACAAGAATGCTCACGCACACGCAAGCTCAGCCACGCACACACATCCTTACACGCACAAATGCATGGTCACGCATACACATACATGCTCCTGCGGCACACACTCACACACACGGTCACACACACACTCCATACTCTCTCACGTAAGCACTCACATACACACAGATGCAAAAATCACTCTCACAAACATGCACAAGCATGCACAAACGTGTACAAGCATGCACAAACGTGTACAAGCATGCACAAACGTCTACAAGCATGCACAAACGTGTACAAGCATGCACAAACGTGTACAAGCATGCACAAACGTGTACAAGCATGCACAAACGTCTACAAGCATGCACAAACGTGCACAAGCATGCACAAACACACACTGATGTTTATTGGAATCAGAAGCCAACAATTGGGCCATTTCCATCCAGCTGAATATTCATGAGCACCTGCTTTCTGCACTACACTTATGTTAGTATACGTGGTCGTGTGTGTGGTCGTGTGTGTGGTCGTGGTCATGGTCGTGTGTGTGTGGTATGTGGCTGTGTGTGTGAGTGTATTTGTGGTTGTGTGTACGTGGTTGTGTGAATTAGATGGGTGCAGTAAATGATGTCAAGAGCGAAGGAGAAGTCTTTCCTTTGCTCTACTCTGCTCTACTCTGCTCTACTCTGCTCTACACTGCTCTACTCTGCTCTACACTGCTCTACTCTGCTCTACTCTGCTCTACACTGCTCTACTCTGCTCTACTCTGCTCTACTCTGCTCTACTCTGCTCTACTCTGCTCTACACTGCTCTACACTGCTCTACTCTGCTCTACTCTGCTCTACTCTGCTCTACACTGCTCTACTCTGCTCTACTCTGCTCTACTCAACTATACTTTACTCTACTCTGCTCTACACTGCTCTACTCTGCTCTACTC
>BROE01000005.1:4426024-4436970 GCA_036571765.1 Plecoglossus altivelis | reverse complement strand
TACTCTGCCCTACTCTGCTCTACACTGCTCTACTCTGCTCTACTCAACTATACTCTGCTCTACTCTGCTCTACACTGCTCTACTCTGCTCTACTCTGCTCTACTCAACTCTACGCTGCTCTGCTCCATGTTCCTCAGCCTTGCTGTGCTCAAGTCTCTCTGCTCTAATCTGCGAGGTCTCCCTGGGTCTATTCCTCCATCTCCAAGGGTGACACTCTCAACTTGGTGGAGCCCTAACAGAGCGTTCATTAGACTGATTCAGGAGGCACAGCGGGGGGCCCCTTCAGGGACCATAAAGATTGATTGGATTGAATAACGGTTTGTGGAAATGAATAAACGTACCCTCAGGTCATCCTGGCCAACAATCCTGGTGTGTGTGTGAACGAGAGAGATAGAGAGAGAGTGAGAGAGAGAAAGAGAGAGAGGGAACGAGGGAAAGAGAATTGCACATTACGCACATGTTAATTATCAGATGTCGATGTTATGGGAAATATAGTCACACAACACACACACACACACACAGTCTGTCAGGCCGGAGGTTAGGGGCTTGGTTATTACTGAGAGTGGGACTGGGTGATGGAAGGGTTAGAGCCAGTGTCATATACATTTAATATACACAGAGGAAGAACGACAGAGAGATGGGGGGGGGGGAGACACAAGACAAACCGACGCCCAGAGAAGGAGAGACAGAGAGAGACCGATAGTGTGATGAGAGAGAGAGACAGAGAGAGACCGATAGTGTGATGAGAGAGAGAGAGACAGAGAGAGACAGAGAGAGACCGATAGTGTGATGAGAGAGAGAGAGATACCGATAGTGTGATGAGAGACAGAGAGACAGAGAGAGACCAATAGTGTGATGAGAGAGAGAGAGACAGAGAGAGAGAGACCGATAGTGTGATGAGAGAGAGAGAGAGAGACAGAGAGAGACCAATAGTTTGATGAGAGAGAAAGAGAGACAGAGAGAGACCGATAGTGTGATGAGAGAGAGAGAGACAGAGAGAGAGAGAGACCGATAGTGTGATGAGAGAGAGAGAGACAGAGAGAGACCAATAGTGTGATGAGAGAGAAAGAGAGACAGAGAGAGACCGATAGTGTGATGAGAGAGAATAATAAACAGGGTAAGAGAGCCAGAGAGAGAGGATGATAGTGTGGTAGAGAGTTTTAAAGAGGGTGAGAGAGAAAGTAATATACAGAATGAGAGAGAGACCAAGAGAGAGAGTAATGAAGAGGGTGAGAGAGAGAGATAGAGAGACGAACGGAGAGAGGGGAAAAGGTAGAGAGTAATGAAGAGGGTGAGAGAGATAGAGAGACGAACGGAGAGAGGGGAAAAGGTAAAGAGTAATGAGGAGGGTGAGAGAGAGGGGGGAGAGAGAGAGAGAGGATGATGGGCAGATGAGAGAGAGAGGGAGAAGATGATGGGTGGATGAGAGAGAGAGAGAGAGAGAGAGAGAGAGAAAGAGAGAGAGGGAGAAGATGATGGGCGGATGAGAGAGAGAGAAAGAGAGAGAGAGAGAGAGAGAGAGAGAGAGAAGATGATGGGCGGATGAGAGGATGGACCGAGGGTTGTGACCACTATGGTAGCCTCTTGGCTCGTCCACCCAGCAGGATTAGCATATCATTAGGAAACATCTGAACTCACAGATGTTTGATGCTAGCCTGGCAAGGGCTGCAGTTTGCGCTAGAACACACACATATCCCACACACACATAAATCCCGCACGCGCACACACTACACACACAGTATTTATGAAATGCAGACATTTAAATTGCGCAGACAAAGCATACAGTCACACACACACACACACACACACACACACACACACACACACATGCTCTCTGCTCTGAACTCACAGATGTTTCCCAGTGGCCTGTGGCATGATCAGAATACCCACTGTCAAGAGACAAGGGCTGGCAGGACTGCAGTGTGAGAGAGAGAGACAGACAGGGAGAGAGAGACAGGGAGAGAAAGAGGGAGAGGGGAAGAGAGACAAACAGGGAGAGAGAGAGAGAGAGAGAGACAGACAGACAGGGAGAGAAAGAGGGAGGGAGACAGAGAGGAAGAGAAAGAAGGAGAGAGAGAGAGGGAGACAGAAAGAGGAAGGGAGAGAGAGAAGGAGGGAGGGAGGGAGGGAGATAGAGAGACAGAACTAGGGAGACGGGGAGAGAGAGGGAGACAGAAAGAGGAAGGGAGAGAGAGAAGGAGGGAGGGAGAGAGAGAGATAGAGAGACAGAACTAGGGAGACGGGGAGAGAGAGGGAGACAGAAACCAAAAGAGGAGACAGAGAGAGGAGAGAGAACGAGAGAGAGAGGGGGGGAGAGAGGAGGAAAGAGAAATGAGGGAGGAGACAGAACGAGGGAAAGGGAGAAAAGGAAGGGCATTACAGAACACATAGGTTGATAAATAGACAAATAGATTCATGCCCCCCATCGAGAAAGAGAGAAATTATCTGTGAGTTAGCGCATACCTGTGTGTGTGGCCATTTAGCTATTCGCTCTGCGACAATGTTGATAATTATTCAAACGTTGCCTTTGTGCCCTAAGTTGATGTACAAGCAAGGGATGTTTGCAAGATAAGGAAGCAGGATATAAGGTGACATATAAGCAAAACCAATCCAACCTATCGTGCTTGCAGAATCATTTTCCAAGATGACGCATCTATCTAGAAGGCGCTGAATGCTACATTTAGACAGATTGCATCTTACATCTTCAAAACCGATTAATTACCGAGTAGGGTGCGAAGACCGCGACATAATTGTACTAACCGTTCATTTCTACCACGAGTCAAATTGCTTCACGCTAGAGGTCGTGCATAACAGTTTCCTGTTTATTTACACGTCACCGGTTAACCAATACGACACTAATTTGACAGGTAAATGATCGGCGACGTTGCTGCGTCTTACTCCTATCAAACTGTTCATTTGTCTTTTTGTTCAACACACTATCGAGTTGTCAGTTCTGTCACAGATAGATAATTTGTATTTGATCAAATGTATAACTTTTACTCCTTGGTCATTGAAAGAATGCGTGGAACGATGAACACACACACACACACACACACACACACACACTGAGAGTAGCAACAGCAATCTTGTAGCAATAAAATCTATCGAATAGTTTTTAATTCCAAATATTCTGAGAGTCAGTGTTAAACCTTATTCCACGGTTGGCTGTACACGTGACGTCAGTGTACGGACAATAGACGGTGTGTCTGTCAAGGTACAGAGAAGGCGAGGGAGAGGAGAAGTTATCAAGGCAAACGGTTTGGTCTAGAGGTCCTCCATTCGACAGGCCCTTGGGAAGATGAATGAGTCACCTGGGACGGCAGTGGGACGGCGTGTGCTTTTACCCATATGGACGCTCGCGATCAGAGAGTGCCTTGAGAGGGTGCATCATTCGTCTTGCCGCCGATCTATAAGCGAGCGCGAGCGTGCCTCGTGTGTGTGTGTGTGTGCGCGCGTGTGAGGGTGAAGAAACAGACGCGGGAAAGAGAGAGTGTCTGTGAAACACGGAACTGCTACAATATGTCACTTTCAAGAAAATGATTTGACGGTCATCCCCAGCACTCTGACTATAACGATGTAACATCCATGTGAATTATTGGCCCATGTTCACTCAGTCACGCTGTGGATAGGGGAAGATGGATAAGATAGTCCCATGGTGCTCATTGTGTTTTGTACCCAAGTCTCTTTCGTTTCTTATAAAGGAAACGTTCTGAAGGCCAGACATTGTAGCAGTTACAGGAGAGAATCGGGAGTTGAAATCTGGTCTGCATCCACTGAACCCTATTGAGATTCTAGACCGCCTTCAGAGTCGCTTCCGCAGAGGATCAACGTCCTGATACAGGAACTAACAGTCTGGGTTACAAGTCCATATCGACATCATCGTTAACAGTCTGTTTGAAATGAGACGCGGAGAGGTTTGTAGGTAAAGGTTATTAGTAATACCGGGCCTCAGCGGGGATTCAGGACCATGGACAGCGCTGTAAATCCTGCACCAGTACAAACTTAATCACTGTCAGGGTTTCATGGCGGTTAATACCTGAGATACAATTTGTAAAAATACCATTTGTTCTGCTGGATCCCAGGCCACCATTCAGTCCAGCAGTTTACTGGCAGATCTAACGAATTTAAACGAGACATGAGACGCTGCTGATGTTTTGGCCTCTGCATTCGCCAGGAAGAACAAACAGCGCACGCTCTCCCTCTGCACGAGAGAGATGAAGGTTGCCATAACTCCCCCTTGGTCTCTTATCAGCCCAGACGTTTCCACTCTCGAGGCTGTGACGACTACAACCGTTTAAACGCTTATGGTGTTTTAAGTGTCCTTCGCCTCCGCCGCTCCTTCATCTGTCCGCCCCTCGGTGCTCCGCGGAAAACAGCCGGCTTGTTTAGCCGCGCTGCGCTCTAATGGGCGCGCGGAGATAGATGGGTCTGGGACGGGAGAAACCGTGCAGCGCGCGGGGTTGTAACCCAGTGGTGTACGCAGTTGAAACACACAAACACGTGCGCGCGCGCACACACACACACACACATTCTACAGATAACGGTTATGTAGGGGTATCTAATCCCATAAATCTGACGGGGAAATGCGCGTGTTTACTTGAAACCGCCTGAAAACATCGTTTGAACATCAGGTGTAATTTCGTCAAAACACAGGAAAGCGAGTCAGGGACGCTTTCCCAAATAAGTACCTGAAACACACACGTACACGCGACACAGCAGAACCCCTTAATGAAAGAGACGCGGTGGATAATCTCTTTCCCGCTCCCTAAATCAGACGAATCTTTATCAATGGAGCTTTGTGATTCACCGTCATAGCTCGTTAAAGCGGAGGGGATTGGAATGCAGAGATATAAGGAAGGGAAACGAAAAAGAATAGAGAAACACAAAGAGAGAGAGAGAGAGAGAGGGAGAGAGAGGGAGAGAGAGGGAGAGAGAGTGAGAGAGAGAGAGAGAGAGAGAGAGAGAGTAAGAGAGAGCGAGTGAAACAGAGAGAGCGAGAGAGAAGGCGCGCATGTCCAATCTCTCCCATGCAGACCGTAGATGCTTCTCACCACTGGCGAGTTTCTGCCTCTCTCCCTCTCTTCTCTCTCTTCCCCCCATCTTGCATGTGCTCCGTTAACCGACTACCGACCCGGACAGAGCTCTCTCCAGCGGACACTGCGGAGGGAACCAACCCATCATGGAATACTGAAATTCGGTCATTGTTTTTCTCTTCCTCTCCTACTTGGTCGCCTCTCTTCCTCCATGTCACTCAACAGTTTCTAAGGGAAGGAAAATGAGGATTATTTGTTCGCACTTTCTCGGGGTGTTTTCCGCCCTTTGGGGGCTAGCGACCGGGGCTTTCCCGAGCTCCGTTCAGATAGGTGAGTGTATCCGACCGTTCAAACAAGCCCTGCAATATTGAACAACCTAGAGAAGAACCTTGTCTTTATAAAGTGATAAGTTTTAGACGCTTAAAGGTTGAGCGCTCTTCGTGTAGTTTTAGAAAGGTTGACAAGATGATTTGCCCAAAGAGAAATCCGTTTGCTCAAATCTTGTAGAAATTCTCTTATTTTCCCGCCGTCTCCGTGTCTCCTTCCCTTCTTCCTCCGTCTTCACTCGTGTTATTTGAATTTCGGAACTGGTGTTTTTAACGGTTGTTTCTAACGATCATGAATGTTTCAGCGCGCTTTGTTCCGTTCGATTCCGCTTAGATAGCCACTGCAGTATTCTCCCGTGTTCCTTACCCGTTCTCCTACCCGTTATCCCATGCCATCACGGGATAACCCTGCCAATCTGAGCTCCCCCACCACCACCACCACCACCCCCACACCACGGCACAGGCTAGAAGTTATTAAGCATGATCTGGTACCCTGCGACAGTAAACGCCGTCTATGGAAAGCTGTCACGAACGCACGGACGCGCGTCCGCACACGCGCGCTCACTCACACACACACACACATACATACACGCACGCACGGACGCACACCCATCAGTTCAGTGTTAGGGGTGTGTGCTAATGTATGCATTGCATCACCCCTTGTGGGGTGCTGGAGAGGCAGGGTAATGAGATTCCAGACTCTTACTCTGTCTCTTTCCTCACACTGGGCTGCTGATCAACTTAATTTGCAAAATATGGTCGGCTGGGCAGACACACACACACACACACACACACACACAGAGACACACACAGAGAGACACACACACAGAACACACAAATAGAAACACAGACACCTGCACACACACACACACACACACTCACTGACATGTAGACGGACCTATCCAGATACATACACACACATACATACACACGTACATAAACATACTGTCTAGGCACACACACACACACGTACAGCCCTTCACATCAGTTCAGACGACAAGACATTTGCATATCGCTGCACTGCACACAAGTGGCGTGTTAATGTAAACGAATGAAGAGTGGAAATATGAGTTCTTGGAAAATGTAGAGCTCCCATGCCAGGGAGAGACAGCACACACCTAGACCTGTTTAATACAGGTCAGAACAGGTCAGTCTGCATGTTGGCTTTTGTCCAAGACTACAGGGGTCTGCCTGAGGCAGGTTCAATGTCTTACCGCACAATGGAAATCAGAAAACAAGAGCCAAGATGACAGGCAGATGAAGAGAGAAAGTTGCATGTGAGACAGAGAGGCAATGAGAGAGCGAGGTAGGGTGAGAGAGAGGCAATGAGAGAGAGAGATAGGGTGTGTGTGTGAGAGAGAGAGCGGCAATGAGAGAGAGGTTGGGTTTGGGAGAGAGGCAATGAGAGAGGTAGGGTTTGGGAGAGAGGCAATGAGAGAGAGAGATAGGGTGTGTGTGAGAGAGAGTGGCAATGAGAGAGAGTGGCAATGGGAGAGAGTGGTAGGGTGTGTGTGTGAGAGAGAGCGGCAATGAGAGAGAGAGAGTGGCAATGAGAGAGTGTGGTAAGGTGTGTGTGAGAGAGAGAGTGGCAATGAGAGAGAGTGGTAGGGCGTGAAAGAGAGAGAGAGAGAGAGAGCGGCAATGAGAGAGAGTGGTAGGGTCTGTGAGAGAGAGAGTGGCAATGAGAGAGAGTGGTAGGGTGTGTGTGAAATGTAGGCTGAGAGAAACAGAGGCAGGGTGAGAGTAAGAGAGGCAGGGTGGGAGAAGGAAAGAGGAAGCAGGAATGGCATGTCATTTAGAGGTGATTGCCCCCTTCAACATGCTGTCATATCTCTCTCCTCCCCTCCGTCCTCTTTCACTCCCTCCTTTCATCTGTCGCCTCATGTCTCTCCGGCCTGTCCTTAGTCCCTCGGTCTCCTCCTCCTTCTCCTCCCTCCGTTCCTCCTCCTCTCCCCCTTAATCCAGTCAGTGATGTTTCCTACTGTCCAGTTATAAATTGCTGCTGGGGGAAGTTTTGACATTCTTTCTCTCTGTCTCTTCTGCCCATCCCTCGTTCCCATCCTCCTCTTCTCCCCAGGTGGTCTGTTCATTAGGAATACGGATCAGGAGTACACTGCGTTCCGATTGGCTATCTTCCTTCACAATACCAGCCCCAACGCAACTGAGGCTCCTTTCAATCTGGTCCCGCACGTCGACAACATCGAGACAGCCAACAGCTTCGCCGTCACTAATGCTTGTAAGTCCTGCCTGCCTGCGTGCAAGTGTGTGTGAGTGTGTGTTTGTGTAGTGGTGTGTGCGAGGAGGTAGTTGTGTCTGTGTGTAAGTGTGTCGTGTGTGTGTGTGTGTGGTGTAAGTGTGCGTGTGGTGTGAGTGGTGTTGTGTCTGGTGTGTAAGTGTGGTTGTGTGTGTGTGTGTGTGTGTAGTGGTGTGTGCGAGGAGGTAGTTGTGTCTGTGTGTAAGTGGGTTGTGTGTGTGTGTGTGGTGGTGTGTGCGAGGAGGTAGTTGTGTCTGTGTGTAAGTGTGTTTGTGTGTAGTGGTGTGTGCGAGGAGGTAGTTGTGTCTGTGTGTAAGTGTGTTGTGTGTGTGTGTGTGTGTATAGTGGTGTGTGCGAGGAGGTAGTTGTGTCTGTGTGTGTGTTGTGTGTGTGTGTGTGTAGTGGTGTGTGCGAGGAGGTAGTAGTGTATGTGTGTAAGTGGGTTGTGTGTGTGTGTGTGTGGTGGTGTGTGCGAGGAGGTAGTTGTGTCTGTGTGTATTGGGGGGGTTTTTTTTGGGGGTTTTACCCCCCAAACCCAAAAAAAACGCAATAAGATTGACACCTGAAAGAAGGTGTCAGATGGCATCGGTTTTGATTGACAGCCGCATGCTGAGAGGTTGAGAAGAAAAAAGGATTGGTCAAGGTGTGTGTGTAGGCGGGACTGTGATAGGCTGTGAAAGGGTGAATGGCACTGTGATTGGCTTTGATAAGGCTGTGAGGCACTGTGATTGGCTTTGATAAGGTGGAGGGTGACTGTGATTGGGTGAGACAGAGATCGGTCACCAAAGACCCTAACCCTTAAGATGTTGGAGGGAGACTGACAAAAGAGGAACTTCCTTGGGTAAGGAAGGAGAAAGATGAGAGAGAGAAGGAGACGAGATAGGAGAGAGTGAGAGGAGAGAGAGAGACAGATAGAAAGAGGCAGGTGGAGAGAAAGGAGAGAGATAGGAAGAGAGTGCGAGGAGAGAGAGAGAGATAGTAAGAGGGAGAGGTGGAGGAAGGAGAGAGAGATTAGGAGAGAGTGAGAGGGAGAGAGAGAGAGTGTTTGTGTGTGTGGGGGTGGGGGGTGGAGAGAAGGAGAGAGAGAGGAGCGAGAAAAGAGAGAGAGAGAGACAGATAGAAAGAAGCTAGAGGTGGATGGGAGACGAGAGAGAGCTAGGAGAGAGTGAGAGGAAGAGAGAGCGACAGAAGAAAAGAGGTGAGTAGAGGAGAGAAGGAGAGAGAGGGGAGCAAGAAAAGGAGAGAGAGATGATTTCAAACAGCTACCGTTCCTTAGGTTGTTTCTGACTGCTAGTTTTGATGTATGGTTATGTGTTGCACCTCTAGCTTTGCCAATACGGTTGTAATAACTGTCATGCTAATAAAGCTGAATTGAATTGAATTTAGAGAGAGAAGGAGAGAGAGACGTGAAAACACAGAGAGAGATGGGAGAGCGAGAGAGAGAGGGAGAGAGAGAGAGAGAAGGAGAGAGGGAGAGAGGGAGAGAGAGAAGGAGAGAGGGAGAGCGGGTGAAACAGAGGAGAGAGGATTTAAAGGATATGGAAGAGTTGGCTCTGTCTACTTCCTGGTCCCCTCCCAGGAAGTAGTCTAATCCCTCTCTATCTCCCCCAGAGGCATGCGTCCTGCAGCGGATCAGTGGGTTGGCAAGGGAGAGAGAGAGACCGAGATAGAGAGAGAGGGAAAGAGGAAGAGAACGAGAGTGAAGAGGAGAGAGACCGAGACAGAGAGAAGGAAAGAGGAGAACGAGAGAGAGACTGAGATAGAGGGAGAGAGGGAAAGAGGAAGAGAATGAGAGCGAAGAGGAGAGACACCAAGATAGAGAGAGGGAAAGAAAATGAGTGAGGAGAGAGATGTGATTTGTTAGGGGAAGGGGATGAGCCCATCTTAAACATTGGAGACTGTAGAGACTGTTTCCTCTCTCGGCCTCCAGTCCTGCTGGCTGAGAGTCCTGCTGGCTGAGAGAGACCCCACCTGGTCTCTCCTCCAGTCGGAAGCTGGGAATCCTCTGGGGCTGTGGACAAACTCACAGTGAAGGACATGAGCAGGAAACGAGGACCGAGCTCGATGGTAGAAGATCATTGTCACTTGCGCTTGGTGCTGAGTCACAACTGTGTGTGTGTGTTTTCCCTCCGAGGTTCAGCCAGCGGTGGTGGATTAGTCTTATTGTGTAATTGTCAGAGCTGAAGAAAGACTCTGCAGGAGATCCAACTGTCTTAATCCATTATTGCCCACACCGCCTGTCATTCTGTCTCTCTCTATCCCCTCTCTATCCCCCCGCACGCACTCGCAAACCTTCATAGACCACAGACGCACGTACGTACATGTACACACTACAGACACAGGCCACACACACACCTTGTACGCACACCGCACATTCACAATACACACTCACCATACACACATATCCACCACAAACACTCAGAGGTTACGATGTGTTATTATAAGCTGACAGACAGAAAGGTCCAGCTCTGACAGATGACCATCCCATCTCCCCTCCCCCTCTCTCTCCATCTCCCCCCCCTCTCTCCATCTCCCTCCCTCTCTCTCCATCTCCCCCCCTCTCTCCATCTTCCCATCTCCTTCCCCCCTCTCTCTCCATCTCCCCATCTCCCTCCCACCTCTCTCTCCATCTCCTCCCCCCCTCTCCATCTCCCCATCTCCCTTCCCCCTCTCTCTCCATTTCCCTCCCCCCTCTCTCTCCATCTCCCCATCTCCCTTCCACCCTCTTTCTCCATCTCCCCATGTCCTCCCCCCTCTCTCTCTCTCGTTTTATCTTCCATACACACACCCGCACACACACACATCTGCACACACACACACCTTCACCTGCACACACCTACACATACGCACCTGCACACACACACCTAAACACATGCACCTGCACACACACCTGCAATACACACGCATCTGCACGCACACACATGCACATGCACACATACACACCTGCACGCACGCACCTGCACACATACACACCTGCACACACGCATCTGCACACACGCACCTGCACACATACACACCTGCACACACGCACCTGCACACACGCACCTGCACACATACACACCTGCGCACACACACAGGCACCTGCACACATACACACCTGCACACACACACTTACACACAGGGCTCATCAGAGGAGGAGCATTGGAGAAATGAGGCACAGCTTGGTGAACCTATCAGTCTGCTCTCCCTCTCCTTAGGTAGGAGCAGAACAATACATCTCCTCTCCTTTGTCTTTTTCTCTCAATCTCTCCGTTTCCATCTCTCTCTCTCTTTTCTTCTCTCTTGCGCTCTTCCTCCCCCTCTCATGCTCTCTTCCTCCCCCCTCATGCTCTC
>BROE01000005.1:4414203-4424961 GCA_036571765.1 Plecoglossus altivelis | reverse complement strand
TTGTGCTTAGGAGCGTTGGTTGATATGGATGTGTCTGAGGATGCGGATTTGGGGATCGATGTGAGGGGATGCCTGTGGTGTATGGATGTGTCCAGGGGCAGTGTGAATGGATGCTCGTCTGAAGATGCGTTGTGTGATCGATGGAATGCTTGTCTGGGATGTGTGGATGTCAATGTGTGGGTGTGAGAGAGGGACAGAAAAGGGACAGAAAGAAATTGTTCAGAGCGTGTGATGAAGTTAGAGGGAGAGAAAAAGATGGTGAGTCACAGATGGAAGAGAAGAAGACAAACAGACAGACAAATGAGAACAACACGCAGCTAGACAGCGAGGAGAGTGAGACAGACAGATGGATCAAGAGAGACGCAGACAGTTACACAGTGAGGAGAGTGAGACAGACAGATGGATCAAGAGAGACGCAGACAGTTACACAGTGAGGAGAATGAGACAGACAGATGGATCGAGAGAGACACAGACAGTTACACAGTGAGGAGAGTGAGACAGACAGATGGATTGAGAGAGACGCAGACAGTTACACAGTGAGGAGAGAGAGACGTACATACCGACAGATCAAGACACATACAGATAGGCAGTGAGAATGAGAGGGAGACAGACAGATAGCTCGAGAGACAGACAGCTAGACAGTGAGAAGGAGAGGAAGACAGACAGACAGATCGAAAGAGAGAGCGATAGAGAGAGAGAGAGGGCGAAGGCTCCATGCATCTGCATTAGCTGAACGTAGCAGAGCAGAATAGAGCTGACATGTTTATCTAATGACGTGGAGAAGGAGATCCTGTGCAGCGCAGCTGGTTTGCTCAGTACTACATCCCATAATAATCAATGACCAGTCAACCGATGAGTTCACTTCAGCTCTTCACAGTGACTTGTTTCTTGCCGTGTGTGTGTGTGTGTGTGTGTGTGTGTCTTGATCTCAACACACTTAACAAGCCCAGTGTTTGTCCTGATGACTAGGCCTTCTTACATCAGCTATTATATTGCGTCTGTATATCTGCATGCACACAGAAACACTCAAGTCTTGATTCCCTGGCAACTAGAACCAGTGTATTAAGGTCTGTTTGCTCAGAGATTGCCTCCAGAAGGCATCAGCTACCAAAGAAAACATTTAATTCCATGGACTATAACCACACGCATGCGCGCACACGCGTGCGTACAGCGTGCTTTGCACGCGACACAATGAACGCAACTGAGTGAACTCGGATGGTAAGGAGCAGTGGCGTGAACAGTTAATATTGTGACAAAGACCAAAATATCGTTTTCATGTCATCATTTATTACGTACATTATCACGAATGTAAATTTACTTTGTTTGAGTCATGTTGCGAAAGTTAACAATGTGATCCTTACAGGCAAGAGTAAATAATGATTCAAAACTGCACTCTACACTCTTAATCATCAAAACGAAATCGGCGCGTCCATTGACAACCTTATGAGGGTTTCCTGTACAGTTTAATAAACGTTTGTTAGCCTTAGTAGACGCATACACATTGGCGAGGCAATAGATCTTCGCTAGCCTTCCAGAATATTGTAAACAACAGTTAGGCTTAATGAAACGCCGTTGCAACGTATTGTATGTATTTTTTACATCTTTTGTTTGCATACTAAAATAACATTTAATATCATGCAAAATAATAGCTAACTGTTGACGATCGTCATCGGGTATCTAAATCAAATGTCCCACCGAGTCAACAATCAAAGAACAGTTTCGCTAAAAGGAGCAAGCTAAATTGTATATTCACTTAAACCCATCGATTCTTTTTGGAGGTTGGAGCACTTTACTGGTCTATTCCCTGTCATCTCTGCTTTGAGTCGCCTATAAACGATTCTTTGATTTGAACAGATCTTTATAATGATTCGGGGGAAACGAGTACTCTCTCCGATAGCGATTTGTTCATTTTCTCGCGACCATAAACTGTGACAGTTTCATCGGCTCAGGTGAGGTCACATGTGATTGGTTCACCTCTCGACCGGGGCCAATGGGTTTGAGGCTTTTGTTCATTTGTCACGAGGTAATTGCATAGAAACAATTATTGGTTGTTCAGCTAATTATTAATTAAGCGGAAATAGGGAAGCATACAAGATAAAGCACATCCAGTCTTCTTAACTAGAACAAACGATCAGTTTGAAACGTACACCATGACCACAGAGCTTCGCCTATAAGACTATCTGCTGGCCTTTGGTCGCAAACGTTGCTGTAATGCCGTATAATGCAAACGCGAGTATATCATTCCTGGGGACTTTGTGAAGAGCGCTTGCCTCTGGGCCCGTTTTACCCGCCTTCAAAACATGATTAAACTCGCATCCACACATTCTGAGACATTCTGATCGTGAGTGCACCCCTATTGCATTCATTCATGAATAAAGACGACAGCGTGAAAAGGACTACATAAAATGACAGAAACCATCCTGTGGAAAGATGAAGTCACATGGATGTCAACGGATATCTGCAAGTAGAGAGAACTGACATGTGCTTGTAGCATCCGTTCGGATATTAAATGTCAATGATTGCTTGACAGAACTTAAGATCATCATTTGATACCCCTCGCACGGTTTATTGCTTTAATATTATCACTCCCACCACAATACGAGCTCCACTGTGCAAAAACATGGAAAGCATAAGCAAATCTAGGTAGTAGCTAACTGGTTGGTAGCTAGCTAGCTAGCTGGTAGTAGTACTGTAGCTGGCTACCAGCAGGGACATCCTCTGCTTTGGAGAACTGGGTTTTTAAATACAGAACAGCTGTTCCTAATAGCCATCATTTGCTCACCCAAACAAGCCGACTGTGCTCCGCTTTTTGCTCTTAGCTTCAGACCTGACCCGCGGAACTGGTACGTAACATCTCCAACTGAGCTAACTAGCTACGGCTGTACAGGGTTTCTAGAGCTAACCAGCATGAAAGGTTCGAACATAGAAGAGCTTCATTCCATCAGCCTGGTAACGTAGTTATCTCCATAATGTCAGCCCTCTGGCCTGTACATGTGGCGTTTCTGTAGCTGTCTGTTTGAAGTTTGATCGTTTAGACAGACGCACACTCGATAACGCACGCATGTGCATGCAGACGCACTGCATGTTCTGCAGCGCGGCGACAGTTAAATTGAGTCTGACACCCTGTTCTACAAATCCCCACGTCCCTCGTGTCGCGTTGAGACGGCGTGATCGGTCAGCCACACTCGCACAGCCACACTCGCAAGAACACATAGCGAATGCACGGCAGTTACTCCAGCCTACACGCTCTCACATTTGCGCACACAACACACCTTTAAACTAAAACAACACGCGCTCGCAACATCCCAATCCCGCTCCCTCGCTCTTACTTGTTTTGGCAGAGGCCTCACAGATGGACCCATCACCTGCACTCAGCTAACCATGGTGGTGAAACTCCTACTTTCTGCATCCTCATAAGTGGGGGACAGCAGAGTGGGGGAGAGAGAGAGAGCGAGAGAGGGAGAGACAGAGCGAGAGAGATACGGAGAGCTAGAGGGAGAGAGAGAGATAGAGGAAGAGGCAGAGAGAGAGAGAGGGAGAGGGAGAGAGATACGGAGAGCTAGAGGGAGATAGAGGGAGATGCCCACATCTCTCACATAATGAGGAGAGAGCCGGGAGAGAACGGTACTCTGAGATCTGAGGCAGAGTAGTGTCTCTCGGCCTGGCTCCCTGGCTAGGATAGGTTCAGTCAGACCAAATACTCGACCGAGAACAGGGCCTGGTTGTTCTTCACCGTCTATTACTGTGCCTGTGTGGAGGGGAGGGAGAGGGAGACAGACAGGGACAAAGAGGGTGAGAGGAAAGGCGAGTGAGAGGGGGGTTTCTCTGCACGTCCCAATCTCTCTCTCCCCTGCTCCTGGTATGACCTCTCTGTTTGTACTCAAGCCATTCTACTACAGCTCCTGCCCCTCTCTCTCTTTCTCTCTCTCTCTTCCTCTGTCTCTCTCTATCTCTCTCTTCTTCTCTGTCTCTTCCTCTCTCTCGTCTCTCTTTCTCTCTCTCATCCTCTCTCTTTCTCTCTCTCTCTCTCTCTCTGTGTCTCTCTCTCTGTCTCTTTCTCTCTCTTCCTCTGTCTCTCTTCCTCTCTTTCTCTCTCTCTCTCTCTCTCTCTCTCTCTCTCTCTCTCTCTCTCTCTCTCTATCTCTCTAACTTCTTCTCTGTCTCTTCCTCTCTCTTGTCTCTCTTTCTCTCTCTCATCCTCTCTCTTTCTCTCTCTCTCTCTCTCTGTGTCTCTCTCTCTGTCTCTTTCTCTCTCTCTGTCTCTTTCTCTCTCTCTGTGTCTCTGTGTCTCTCTTTCTGTGTCTCTCTGTCTGTGTCTCCCTCTCTGTGTCTCCGTATGTCTCTCTCTCTCTGTGTCTCTCTGTGTCTCCCCTGTCTGTGTGTCTCTCTGGACCCTTTCTTCCCCCCCTTTACTTCAATCTGCGGTTTAAAAAAACAACACTGGCTGAACACAATGACGCTGTCGTCATTTGCGCATTTAGCGTCACTGACTGACAACAATCGCTGGCAGTGAATGGAAACCCTGCGTAGCTCAATGCTAACAGAACGCGCAGATCGTCTCCTTCTCTAATCTGACTCCTCTCTCCTAATGCTAGCAGTTGAAAGAGATCACTGCCAAGCAGCACTCAGTTGGTTGCATCTGTAATCACATCTGTTGTGTTAGAGAGAGAGAGGGTGAGAGAGGGAGGGAGGGAAAGAGAGAGGGAGAGAGAGGGAGAGGTAAAGAGAGGGAGAGAGAGGGAGAGAGAAAGAGAGCCATGGATGTAAACACTACATGTTTTCCTCTCTCCCAAGTCTTTGGAGCTTCTGTACGTCTGTCACGCGCTTCTTCGTCCTTCGTTCTGAGAATGAGAGAAGAAAGATGAAGAGAAAATGGATGTGTGTCTGTTTAACCTGGCTGACAGAAGGGGAGGGATTGTCTCTGCTTCCCTGCCGTCGTGGGGCTATCAGGAGGCTTTAGGAGCTCCTACACACCACACTCACACTCAAACACACATTCATTTGTCTGTCTCTCCCACACTTATGGTTGTAATTTCTGTTTTCTCTCTCAATTCTACTATCAGTGCACTCTCTCTCTCTCTCTCTCTTTCTGGTTGTAGCTTCATGGTGCATGTTGGATGTCTTAGGGATGCCTGGTTGGATGCCTGATTGGATCACAGTGTTGGATCACAGTGTTGGATGTGTGGTTGGATCACAGTGTTGGATCACAGTGTTGGATGTGTGATTGGATTACAGTGTTGGATCACAGTGTTGGATCACAGTGTTGGATCACAGTGTTGGATCACAGTGTTGGATGTGTGGTTGGATCACAGTGTTGGATCACAGTGTTGGATCACAGTGTTGGATCACAGTGTTGGATCACAGTGTTGGATCACAGTGTTGGATCACAGTGTTGGATCACAGTGTTGGATCACAGTGTTGGATCACAGTGTTGGATGTGTGGTTGGATTACAGTGTTGGATCACAGTGTTGGATCACAGTGTTGGATGTGTGGTTAGATCACTGTTGGATATGCTCTGTGACCCTGTGTTTCTCTGTTCTCTAATTGGCTACGCTGGTTGTTCTCTGATTGGCTGAGCTGAGCTACACACTCTGCTGAGTACAAACACACATACTCACACACTCTGCAGAGTAAACACACACTCGCTCTCTCTCACTCTCTCTCTCTCACACACACATACACCACACAACACACACACACACACACACACCCACAACACACACACACACACACACACACACACCAGTTGAAACACACACCACTCTCTCTCTCTCTCTCTCTCTCTCTCTCTCACACACACACACACACACAACACACAACACCACACACACACACACACAACACACCACACACAGGCTTAGAACACACCCCCATCTTCACACATTTGCTTTACTGTGTGTGTTTTGTAAGGTTGTGCATTTGTATGGATGTGTATTCTCCACACGTTTACTGTATGTATTTACAGTAAATAAATAATGAATATGTGTGTGTGTGTGTATGCGTGATTTATGATCCTGAGCATGTGTGTGGATGAAAGGAAGGCCAGTGGTTAATATTGATGAGAGATGCCACTCAGAACCCCTACAGAGATGAGAGAGATGACCTTTACAAATGCACACACAACACACACACTGTCACACACACTGAAACACACACACTCACACGCTGAAACAAACACACTCACACACACTGAAACACACACACACACACACCCACACACACCCACACTGTCACACTCACACACACTGAAACACACACACACACTCTCACACACACACACACACCCACACTGTCACCTCACACACCATGAAAACCGCTCACACCACACACACACACACTCACACACATTGAAGCACACACACACACACACACCCACACTGTCACACTCACACACACTGAAACGCTCACACACACACTCACTCACACACACCACTAAATCCTGGACCATTAAATGGAAGAAAGTTTTGAATGACAGTCTGATATTATTGATGTAACCTTAATGCGGAATAGCATCTGTGCACACACGCTGAAACAAACACACTCACACACACTGAAACACACACACACACACTCACACACACTGACACACACACACACCCACACTGTCACACTCACACACACTGAAATGCTCACACACTCACTCACACACACCACTAAATCCTGGACCATTAAATGGAAGAAAGTTTTTAAAGACAGTCTGATATTATTGACGTCACCTTAATGAGGAATAGCATCTGTCCACTTGCATCTGTGATTTGTGTGCATTATGTGTGTGCGGTTTGCCTGGATGCGGTTTGGTGTGTTCGTGTGTTACGTTGAACGATGCTTTCGCTAGAGCTTTGGTCAGGTTCACAATAAACTCTTCAAACGAATCGTTGGTGTTCATTCATCCATATTCTTCCTTCGCAGACTTGCAAGGAAACCAGCGGTTCTTCTGCTGATGCCAGAAATAGAACCTTGAATAGAATTAGAGAACCCAGGCCAGCGGAACACCCAGCCTAACTTAGACGTTTTGGCTCCGCTGAAAAGAAAGGAATAATTAATTGTGCTATTACAGTCGATCGCTCACAGGGGAGAAATGTGCACATGCATGCAGAGACATTTCGACCAGACGTGTGTTTGTGTCTGACAGGGACAGGGTGGGTTTAAGTCACGGTGGACAGGAGGTGTGTCAGACTGTAATGTTTAGGGTTAGTTTAAGCAGTTGTGTCACGATTTGTTCCCCTCACACAAACACACGCACACGCACACACACACACACACACACACACACACACTATTGATCTTTTCCTCCACAGTCATCATGATGGATGGTTATACACCAACAGTTCTATTTATATCAACCTCTCAAGTGTATATATGTGTGTGTGTGTGTGTGACTGTGCGGTTGTGTGTGTGGATGCATGTGTGAGTGTGTGGTTGTGTGTGCAGGTCTTTGTAATGTGTCTGGGGGGAGGGCAGGAACGATATAAACATCATCATGACAGCATCTGTTTGATGTGTTATGGATGTTGATGGCATAAAGGGTTCCTGCTTTATTACTGTTCACTCTGCCATTCTCCATCTCCTCCTCTCTCTCTTGTCAGTCTTTCCTCTCCGTTCCTCTCCCCTCCTCTCCTCCTCTCTCCTCTGCCCTCCTCTGCTCTCCTCTCCTCTTGTCTCCTCTTCTCTCCTCTCCTCTTCTCTCGTCTGCCTTTCTCTCCTCTCCTCTTCTCTGCCTTTCTCTCCTCTCCTCTCCTCTTCTCTGCCATCCTCTTCTCTCCTCTTCTCTCCTCTCCTCTGCCCTGCTCTTCTCTCCTCTTCTCTCCTCTCCTCTGCCCTCATCTCCTCTTCTCTCCTCTCCTCTGCCCTCATCTCCTCTTCTCTCCTCTCCTCTGCCCTGCTCTCCTCTCTAATTACATTGTCTGAACTGGTTGTGTTTTGATGTTTTGAGGGGAGAGATGCTCTTGACGTACTGTAGGATTCTGTTTAGCTGAGAGGGCTGTGTGTGACTGTGTTCTCTGTGACTGTGCTGTGTGACTGTGTGCTGTGTGTGACTGGGTTCTCTGTGACTGTGCTGTGTGACTGTGTGCTGTGTGTGACTGGGTTCTCTGTGACTGTGCTGTGTGACTGTGTTGTGTGTGACTGCTCTTACTGTGCTATGTGTGACTTTGCTGTGTGTGACTGTGCTGTGACTGTCAGCTGTGTGTGACTGTGCTGTGCGACTGTGCTGTGTGACTGTGGGCACTGTGACTGCTGTGTGACTGGACTGTGTGTGAGTAGGCTGTCATACTGTGGGCTGTGTGACTGGGCTGTGTGTGACTGGGCTGTGTGACTGTGCGCTGTGTGACACTTACTTAAACTATAGATGAGATGCAGTTGTAGATTAGATGCAGTTGTATCAGTAGTCTCTCTCAGCAACACTTTCCCCGGCTTCAAATGTGATGATGATCTGTGATAGCATATCATGTGTAGATCACGCTATGCTGGTGTTTGAAGGAGAGAGAATCAATGGATAAAGAGAGTCAGCGAGAGAGAGAGAGAGAGAGAGAGAGAGAACAGAGACGAAATCGAGAGAGAGGGGAGAGAGAGACGACAGAGAGAGAAGACCGAGGGAGAGAGAGGACAGAGAGAAACAAGAGCAGAAGTCAGAGGACCGAGAGGAGATGTAGAGAGGGACCGACAGAACAGACAGACAGACAGACGGACGACAGAGACAGAGAGAGAGGAGGACAGAGACAGAGAGAGTCGAGAGAGACCAGACGGATGCTGAGAGATGACAAGAGCAGCAGACAGACAGACCACTAGAGATAGCAGAGAGCAGAGAGAGGGAGGCTAGACAGAGAGGAACAGAGAGAGGGGAGTCTTTAGTCGCTCTACATCGATTGTAAGGTTCAGTGCGTGGACGAGGGGGATACGATTTGGGGAGCGGACGCGGTGCGCCAGTCGGGTAGGGCAGGGGAGAGTGTGATGGAGAAAAGGTTGAAAAACACCAACCTGGCAACACACCTATAGAGGGAGAGAGTGAGAGATGAAAGCCTAAGCCATTTCAAATGTGTGTGTGTGTGTGTGTGTGTGTGTGTGCCTGTTCGAAACAGCATCACGTTTGTGTTTTACAGATGTCCTTTCATTCGCTGCTGATTCTCTCAGCATAACATTGTGATAAGGGAATGCTAGATGATGTCATAAATGTTGGAAGACACTGCGGAGACAGTGACTAAGGAGCCAGCTCTCTGGTTCAGACAGCAACAGCACTTTCACCACACTGGCATTGTCTCAGGGTAATATTAGTGGCATATTTAACATGGTAATGTGATCCCAGAAGAGCTGTGATGTCACAGTTTCTGCCGACGCTGTGTTGTAATATCCAGCCACAGATGTGCACTGTGGTGGATTGTTAAAGAATGAGCTCTAGAGCTCCTGCCTCAGAGCTGCAACTTCACTGGAGCCTGTCCTAACCTGGGCTGGGAGAGGTGTCTAGCTGTCCTAACCTGGTTTGGGAGAGGTGTCTAGCTGTCCTCACCTGGGCTGGGAGAGGTGTCTAGCTGTCCTCACCTGGGCTGGGACAGGTGTCCAAGGTGTCCTCACCTGGGCTGGGACAGGTGTCCAAGGTGTCCTCACCTGGGCTGGGAGAGGTGTCCAAGGTGTCCTAACCTGGGCTGGGAGAGGTGTCCAATGTGTTCTCACCTGGGCTGGGAGAGGTGTCTAGCTGTCCTCACCTGGGCTGGGAAAGGTGTCTAGCTGTCCTAACCTGGGCTGGGAGAGGTGTCTAGCTGTCCTCACCTGGGCTGGGACAGGTGTCTAGCTGTCCTCACCTGGGCTGGGAGAGGTGTCTAGCTGTCCTCACCTGGGCTGAGAGAGGTGTCCAAGGTGTCCTCACCTGGGCTGGGAGAGGTGTCTAGCTGTCCTCACCTGGACTGGGACAGGTGTCTGTATGATTCAGGCTGCTTTTACACAGGCATGCTGTCTATCTCACATGCTGTCTGTCTCTCTCATGCACACACATACAATGGACTGTGTGTGTGTGTTGTGCTTCTGTTTCAAACCAGGTAACCTGGAAAGAAATTGTAGTGTAAATAAATATGCGTGTTGGCTAACCTTGTTCTGGTGACAAAAACCCTTGCCAGTGTTAACCCCAGGACCACACACACATACACACTAACCTCACCCATGCTAAGCATCAACTTTGTATCAAAGTCTGTGCGTGTGTGTGTTTGTGTGTGTTTGTGTGGTCCTTGTACCGCACAGGGGTGCTAACCACAGGTGTTTCATTCGCGGTCATGTCTGAGGAAAGGTTCAAACTTGTTTAACGGTGACCATGGTGACCGTTGATCCCCCCCCCCCCCTTAGAGGAGCGGTCAGGTCCATGTGCCACCGCTGCGTTCTCTCAGGAGGTCTGCAAACCTCATTTACAGCTGGGGACCCCATCTGAGGTCAACCCTCTGGGGGGGAAATGGAGAGATGGAGAAAAAAAGACAAATAGGGGAGTGAGAAAGCAAGGGAGGGAGACACACACATATACACACACACACACACACTCTCACCCATGTGGGTGGCAAGATTATGACCGTCGTTAAGATGTATACCAGAGCGTAATAGTGTATGACAGAATATGTTTGTTATGTATGCAGGTGTAGTTTGAGTCCACAGTAGAACCTGGATATTGGGAGCAGCGAAGCCAGGATGGAGGCTTCATCCATCACACTGCAGAGCCGACGTCAGCTAGCAGGGAGAGGGAACTAGAGGGAGGGAGAGGGGGAGGGAGATGAGGGGGAGGG
>BROE01000005.1:4383582-4397595 GCA_036571765.1 Plecoglossus altivelis | reverse complement strand
TGTATCTCTCCCCCTGCCTCCCTCCCTCTTTCTCTCCCTCCCTCCCTCCCTCCCTCTTTCTCTCTCTCTCTCTCCCTCCCTCCCTGCCTACCTCTCCCTCCCTCTCTCCCCCTCTCTCCAGGCTGTCAGCGTGGGTAAACATGTCAAAGGCTACCACTACATCATAGCCAACCTGGTGAGTGTTGAGTTCATCTCTTCCACACTGTACAGACCAGCACACCACACTCTTCACAGCTTTGTTTACATCAGTGTTGAACACACGTCATTATAGGATTTGTAGTCCTGATGAGGGGTTGTAGTCCTGACTGGGAGTTGTTCTGAGTGGGATTTGTAGTCCTAATGAGGGGTTGTAGTCCTGACTGGGAGTTTTTCTGAGTGGGATTTGTAGTCCTGATGAGGGGTTTTAGTCCTGACTGGGAGTTGTTCTGAGTGGGATTTGTAGTCCTAATGAGTGGTTGTAGTCCTGACTGGGAGTTTTTCTGAGTGGGATTTGTAGTCCTGATGAGGGGTTTTAGTCCTGACTGGGAGTTGATCTGAATGGGATTTATAGTCCTGATGAGGGGTTGTAGTCCTGACTGGGATTTGTAGTTGCTGAGTAACAGTAGGGAAGTGCTGTTTTCTCCTAACAACAGTGCAAGCTGGTGATGCGACTGAGTTCCTCTCCCAGGAGAGTGTGTTAGAGTAGCTGGAGCCAAGAGTGGCTCAACTGCCTCTCATCTAATGCTCACACACATCCTCTTACTGGCTGTCTGTCTGTCTCTGGGTCTTTCTGTGTCTCACTCTTTTTCTCTCTCTTTTCCTCTCTCGCTGTCTCTCCTTCTCTCTGTCTCTCCTTCTCTCTCTCTCCATCTCTCTGTCTCTCCTCTCTCTGTCTCGCTCTTTCTCGCCTTCTCTCTGTCTCTCTCTCTGTCTCTCCTTCTCTCTCTCAATCTCTGTCTCTCCTTCTCTCTGTCTGTCTCTCCTTCTCTCTGTCTATCTCTCTGTCTCTCCTTGTCTCTGTCTGTCTCTCTCTGTCTCTCTTTCTCTCTGTCTCTGTCTCTCTCCATCTCTCTGTCTATCCTTCACTCTGTCTGTCTCTCCTTCTCTCTGTCTTTCTCTCTCTGTCTCTCTTTCTCTCTGTCTCTGTCTCTCTCCATCTCTCTGTCTCTCCTTCTCCCTGTCTGTCTCTCCATCTCTCTGTCTCTCCTTCTCTCTGTCTGTCTCTCTCCATCCAGGGGTTTAAGGACATCTCCCTGGAGAGGTTCATGCATGGCGGGGCCAATGTGACAGGCTTCCAGCTGGTGGACTTCAGCAAGGCCATCGTTATCAAGCTGATGACACGCTGGAACAAGCTGGACCAGAGAGAGTACCCAGGCTCAGACAGCCCTCCCAAGGTACACACACACACACACTCACACACTCACACACTCACACAGGTACACACTCACACACAGACACACACACTCTCACACACACACTCACAGACACACACACTCACACATGCACAAGTGTGTGTCTGGTCTTGTTAAACTCATTTAGCCAATTGGAGTGTGGCAGGTTACACCATGAACAGCTGTTCAGCCAATCAGAGTGGAACTCTCCAAGGCAGCATGCAAAATCCAGCCAATCACAGTGTGACAGGCAGCACAGTCACAGATGAGCAGGGAGATCCCCCCTGTTTGTGCTGCCACCCCTCTGCTGTTCTGGTCAGAGCCAGCCAGTCATCCAAACAGTCATCCAAACAGTCACCCTAACAGTCAGTCAGTCAGTCAAACAGTCAGTCAGCCAAACAGCCAGTCAGTCATCCAGCCAAACAGCCAGACAGCCAGCCAAACAATCAGTCAGTCAGCCAAACAGTCAGTCAGTCAGTCAGTCAGTCAGTTGATCCTTGAGTCAGTCCAGCAGCCAGCCAGGCAGGCTGCCAGTGAGTTAGTTAGTCAGCCAGTCTTGTCCTTCCTCCTTCTCTCTCTGCCTTAGTTCCTTCCTGCCTTTCTCGATTGGCTTGATATGGAGCGTCAATCAGCAGGTGGTGCCCACTGCATATATTATCTGTAAATATGTCCATTCTGCATTAAAAATACATCAGGCCCGGACGACAGGCCACATCCCTCCATGACTCACTCTGTCTCTCTCTCCTTCGCTCGTTCGCTCGCTCACTCTGCCGCTCCCCGCGAGCTGCGAGAGAAAGAGAGAGCTGCAATTTTCTCCTTTCCGTTCTCTTTTCATTCCCTCTCATTTTCTTCTCATTCCTGCCCATTTTCTTTCATTCTCTCTCCATCCACCCCCCTTAACACACACACACACACACACTCTCTGTCTCTTGGTGTGTCTGGGATAAACAGCCTTGAAGTGTCATGCATTTTTCACCACCCCATTCATGTTAATTGGTCATCATTGTTTTCACACGCCCCCCCCCAAAAATCATTACAACATGACAGGTCTGTCTGTCCTCCGTGGCGGAGTATACCTAGTGTCCTTGTCCGTCTGCAATATGTGTGTGTGTACCCATGAGTGCACTGGTGTGTACGTTCGGAAATGTCAGCTGTTAGAAGGGCAGTTTCTCAGCACCGGTTAGAGGTAAGATATTTGATTCCTTGAACATGATGCCGACCAAGATGGAGTTTCCCACAGACTAACACCCCCTCTGTGTTTAAAACAGAAGGATATCACCTCAGGGAGACTGTGTTGTTCAGGCTCCTAACAGAGTCAAAGCCAGACTTCACACTCTCCAACACAGCTTTGCTCTCCTGCACAAAGTCTTCAAAAGATGAGGCGGAGATAAAACAAGACATGGTTGTTCAGAGCGCAAACACACTCTCTGTGAGTGAGAAGAGAGAGCGATGGCAGAGAGAGAGAGAGAGAGAGAGATGTCAAAGGCAGAGAGAGAGAGACCACAGAGACAGACAGAAAGAGCGATGTCAGAGAGAGAGAGAGAACGATGGAGAGAGATTGAAAGAGATAGAAGTCAGAGAGAGACAGAGAGAATGTCAGAGAGAGAGAGAGATAGAGAGTTAAAGAGAGACACAGATGTCAGAGAAAGACACCTGTAGAGATGGTTCCCCCATGTGTGTCATCCTTCCTTCCTCCACTTCTCTCTCCCGCTATCTTCATCTCTCTCCCTCTCTCTTCGTCTTACTCCCTCTCTCTCTCCCTCTCTCTCTCCCTCTCTCTCTCTATCCCTCTCTCCCTCCCTCTCTCTCTCCCTCTCTCTTTCTCTCTCTTTCTCTCTCCCTCTCTCTCTTTATCTCTCTCTCTCTTTCTCTTTCTCTTTCTCTCTCTCTCTCTCCCTCTCTCTCTCTATCTATCTCTCTCTCCCTGTCTCTCTTTCTCTCTCCCTGTCTCTCTCTCTCTCTCACTCTCCATTCTTCATTCTCACCATTTGAAGGCGCCCTGTTGGGTGTCTGGCTGCCTGTGCTGCGCCACATTTCGCGCATGTTTCTGTTTATGCGCGTGCGAGCGTGCGTGCGAGCGTGCGTGCGAGTGTGCGTGTCTGTTCTTCTGCAACCGCAGCATCTGTGTGCGTGTGCGTTTTGTAGCCTTGAGTGTGTGTGTGTTGATGAGGGGGCTCCCTGCTGTGTGATTTGAGTCACTCTACGGCCCTGTGTCTTACCTATAATCAAAGTGTCACGCAGGACACTCGAGCGCTCACTCATTCCCGCTGGTACTGCCTTATCTAACTGCTACAAATCAGCCTCCTGGACACCTCCCCCTGATAGCCCTCTGTTTTTATGTGTCTAGTTATCTTGTCAACTCATTTGTATCTTGGGTTAAGCAGCCGTTTTTAATGACAGGATGTTGTCGTCTGTTGAGAATCACTGTCTCGCCCCTGACTGGGGGTTCCCAGAGGGTGATCTGCCTGCTTCCTGTTTCCTGTCCTCAGTACACCTCCTCGCTGACTTACGACGGCGTGCTGGTGATGGCGGAGGCATTCCGGAACCTCCGGCGCCAGAAGATCGACATCTCGCGGCGGGGAAACGCCGGCGACTGTCTGGCCAATCCAGCTGCTCCCTGGAACCAGGGCATTGACATGGAACGCACGCTCAAACAGGTCAGAGGTCAACTTTGTGCGTCCATGGTTACACTTGTCTAAATCACAGCTGTGGCTGTGTTTCATTGGTTAGTCCCCCTAAGAGAGAAGAACAACAGTAATGTATGATGAGACTAGACAGCCATCTTGGCTCTGCTCCAACACGAGACGTGTGTGTGTCCAGGTGCGTATCCAGGGGCTAACAGGAAACATCCAGTTTGACCACTACGGTCGACGGGTCAACTACACCATGGATGTGTTTGAACTGAAGAGCAACGGACCCCGGAAGGTAGTAACCTGCTATCCCACACACTTCCTGTTTACAATATGAACATGCAGTTCCTGTTTATAATATGACCACACACATCCTGTTTACAATATGACCACACACTTCCTGTTTACAATATTACCACGCACTTCCTGTTTAATATATGAACGCACACTTCCTGTTTATAATATGACCACACACACCCCTGCCCAGCTGGGAAATACTTCCTGTTTACGATACGACAACACTCCAATAACCCTTCTCCCTGACGCTCTTCTATGCTCAGATTGGCTACTGGAACGATATCGACAAGCTGGTATTGGTCCAGAATGAGCAGCTGCTGTCCAATGAAAGCACACCGATGGAGAACAGGACAGTTGTGGTGACTACCATCATGGTAATTTAATCTCTGACTCCTTCCCCTCTCTGCTGAGGCTGGAGCTAAAGTCTGTCCTTAATGTCTGCTCTCAGATCAGTGGAAGCCCTGCCCCCTGAGAGGGAAGATCAGGTTATGATGAGGGACGTGCTGGTCAGAGATCAGCTACCTAGACTGAAATCTCCTCCTTGCTTCTCTTCCTCCTGGTTCCTTTCTCCATTATAGTGGTCAGCCAAAGGCCCCATTCCAATTCTCCTGAAATGGAACTTTCCTTCCCTCCTTCCTTCCTTCCCTTCCTCCCTCCTTTCCTCCTTTCCTCCCTCCCTCCCTCCCTCTGAGGGTCGCTGTTCTTCCTGGCGGAAACCAGGTGCCGCCAAATTTAACCCGTTGCGTTCCGGCTGGTCAGGGAGAGGAAGCAGGTGGGAGGAGGGATGAGAGGAGGGATGAGCGGGGAAATGGGATGAAGCTGTTTGACCACAGAGAGATGGAGGAAGAGGAGGAGGGAGGCAGGCTTCTGAATGGAACGCAGCCGTGAGGATGCAGTCAAAGGCCCACGGCGCCTCTAGTGGTGTAGCATGGGAATGGCATGAGGATGACTGAGGGAGAGACACTGCAGGGAAGAGACTGTCCTGCTCCTGTGATCTGGCTCTGTCATGTTGGGTTTCTGCTCAGGGATTTCTCCGTGTTGCCTTTTGTTTCTTTGTTGAAAATCTGTCAAAGATAAACTTGTGTGTTGTGTCAACGTGTGCATTTTGAGCATGTTTGTCTTTTTACTGTTTGTTCCCACCATCTTTTTTTTCTTTTTCCCTGCCCCCCCCTCCCCCTCTCTCTCCCCTCCATCTTCACATCTCACATCTCCCTGACCCTCATCCTCTCCCCCCCTCCCCCTCTCTCTTCCCTCCATGTTCACATCTCACATCTCCCTGACTCTCATCCTCTCCCCACTCTCCATCTCTCTCTACCTCCTCGCTCTGGTATTTCTCCTCTTCCTCATCTCTCTCTTGTGCCCCCCTCCTTACTCCGCTCCCCTCCTCTCCTCCCCCTCCCCCCATTCTCTCTCCATGTCAGTGGACCATGGCTAATATTACCTCAGCCACCTCCTCCTCTTTGCAGCCACTGGTGAGGAAGCCATTACTGCGACACTGAAGACATGCGGACAAGACGCAGGGCACGGGCCCACATGGACAGACAGGCAGACTACAGACAGACAGACTACAGGCAGGCACACTACAGGCAGGCAGACTACAGACAGACAGGCAAACTACAGACAGACAGACTCCACACAGGCAGACTTCAGACAGACAGACAGACAGACAGACTACAGGCAGGCACACTACAGGCAGGCACACTACAGACAGACAGACTCCACACAGGCAGACTTCAGACAGACAGACAGACTACAGACAGACAGACTACAGACAGGCAGACTCCACACAGACAGACAGACAGACAGGCAGACTTCAGACAGACAGACAGACAGACAGACTACAGACAGACTACAGACAGACTCCTGCATAGAGACTCTATCCTTTCATCGTTCTGCATCGCTCCTCTGTAAATGTGCTTAGTCATCGATTCACCTCTGCTATCCTCCCTGGAGGAGAAATATGAACAATACACATTTTTTCCAGACGTCTTCCACGAAAGGTGCTTTTTTTTTCTCTTCCTCCCTGGGATTGTTTTTGCGTGGAGATTGTTTGTTTCAAGCTGCTTCAAGATGAAGACAACTGGTTTGGGGCTCTGGAATCAAGAATCTCACAGCAAACTGAAATGTCATGTGTGTGTTTGTGTGTGTGTGTGATACCCAGCACGCTCTCTCAGCATCCCTGTGGCTGGCATTGTGCTATCTGTCCAGACGTGTTGGGGGGCTGTGTTAGACTGGAACACTGATGCAGGGAGAGCTTTTGGGTTCAGTGTCCGGCCATGTTTCAGGCCTCTGTGTTCCTCGCTGTGAAACCGTGTGGCAGATGAATTGATTTGTTTGTTGGCGTAAACAAATGGAGCTTGTTCTTTTGTAAAGGTGGTCAATTGTCCCGGAATGATGATGTCACCGAATGATGATGTTACCAAATGATGATGAAGCCTTCGGTTGAACCCGATCTCTTTGAACTCTCTCTCTCTCTCTCTCTCACTCGCTATCTCTCTCTCTCTCGCTCTCTCTCTCTCTCTCGCTCGCTCTTTCTCTGCGTTTCTCCCTTCCGTTCTTTTGTTTCTTTCCTAAGGATGGCGAGATGCGGCTCTGTTCTGAGGAGACGAGCACACACAGATAAGACAGGGTCTAGCCGTGCAGAAACATTCACACCCACGCACTGGCACACAGGCTGACAGAGACACACACACACACACACACACAGAGGACACACACAGGAACACACGCACAGGAAGACACACACACACAGGGACATACACACACACACAGGGACACACACACAGGAAACACGCACAGGAAGACACACACACACACAGGGACATAGGGACACACACAGGGACACGCACACACAGGGACTCACAGGGACACACACACACATGGACACAGACACACACACACACAGGGACACACAGGGTCATGCACAAACACACAAACACATGCTGAAAAATCCTGAGTGTCTAAAACAGATCAAAACACTGTGATGTTGTTAGACAAAGCAAGCTCGTCTCTTCACATGAGGAGAAGACACGATTACATGCTACGTGTATCGATGGACATTGATCATGGGGGCGTTGATCCCATTATCCCTCACCCGTGTGTACATACTGCTGGGGGGCTGTGTGTGTGCGTGTGTGTGTGTGTGTGTGTGCGTGCATGTGTGTGTGTGTGTGCGTGTGCAAACGTGTGCACGTGTGCAAGCATGCGAGCTCCAGCCTGCGTGTTTGAGGGTGTTTTTTTCTGTTTTGTTTTTTTGTCCAGCTCAGCTGAATCAGGTCTACATGGTGACCCCCCTTTGACCACATCCCATAATACCCAGCTGCTTCTGTAGAGTCTGATTGGTTAGTGTTATAGCCAGTAGAATTTGGACACATTTTCACACATGCCATCCAGAAATAGCATCTTATATTAAAGCGAAATGTCTGCTACAAATGAATGTGTTGAGCTGGAACAAGCTAACTGGCTGGCTTGCTGGCTGGTTGGATATGCTTGCTGGCTAGCTTGCAGACTGGTTTTCTGCCTGGAAAGCTAGATAACAAGGTGCCTTGTTAGGCTGACCTCTGGAAGCGTTCCTGGGCCTTTGGTTCAGTGAAATGTGTTGAGTCAGAAGGAGCTGTCTGGCTGGCACAGATGCCATGCCTACTGCTAACACTCACACTGGGTTTCATGTCTTATCAACTTGAACCATTCGTATCCTCAAAGACTCTCCCTCCCTCCCTCCCCCATCACTCGGTCTACTCCATCCCTCTCGACCCCCCCCCCCACGCTGTCTCACCATCCCCTCTTTCCTCACCCACCTCTCCCCTCTGGTTCTACTGTTCCTACTTCCCCTCCCCTCGTCACTCCTCCGTCCCTCTCTCTCCCCAATCCCTCTCTCCCTCATCCTCCTCCCCCTCTCCTTCTCTCTTCTTTCCTTCTCTCCTCCCTCCCCTCCACCCCACACCTCTCTCCCTCGTCTTCCTCACTCGCCTATTCCTCTCTCCCCATGTCCATCTCTCCTCTGCCCCATTTCTTTATCTCCACTCTGTTTCGTTCTCTCCTAATGGTCTCTTGTATTTTTCATCTCTGATTCCACCCTCCTCTCTCTCCCCCTGTAAAACTGTCTCTCTCTCTCTCTCTCTCCCCTTGTTAAACTGTCTCTCTCTCTTTCCCCCTGTCAAACAGTCTCTCTCTCTCCCTATTGAACTGTCTCTCTCATATCCTGTTAAAATGTCTCTCTCTTTCTGTTAAACTGCCTCTCTCTCTCCTTGTCAAACTGTCTCTCTCTACCTCCCTGTTGAACTGTCTCTCTCTCCCTGTTGAACTGTCTCTCTCTCCCTGTTGAACTGTCTCTCTCTCTCCCTGTTGAACTGTCTCTCTCTCTCCCTGTTGAAGTGTCTCTCTCTCTCTCTCCCTGTTGAACTGTCTCTCTCTCTCCCTGTTGATCTGTCTCTCTCTCCCTGTTGAAGTGTCTCTCTCTCTCATTGTTGAACTGTCTCTCTTTCTCATTGTTGAACTGTCTCTCTCTCTCCCTGTTGATCTGTCTCTCTCTCCCTGTTGAACTCTCTCTCTCTTTTGCATACTTTCCCTTACTCTCTCTCTCTCTCTACACAACGCCGGCCACATATTTAACATCTGATGCCTCGTCTAGCATCTGAGAAATATGCCACTCCTCACCCCCCCCCACACACACACGGTACACCTCAATGCACCTGCAATACTAAACATACACAATCTCTGTAGTGAAGTGCACACACTGCGACAAAACACACACGCACACACTGCGACAAAAGAGTCTGTCACACACTGATAACAAACCTTAAAGAGGTTTAGACGTGAAGGAAAGGTTCTGTTGGCTGAACTCCCACTGGTGTGTGTGTGTGTGTGTTTACGTGTGTGTGTTAACGTGTGTGTGTGTGTGTTTACGTGTGTGTCTTGATGTGTGTGTGTGTTTACGTGTGTGTGTGTTTGTGTGTGTGCGCAAGTCCAGTATGTATCTTTGTATGTGTGTGTGTTGGCAAGTGTCCAGTATATGTGTGTAATTGTGAATATGTGTTTGGATATATATGTATATATATATACGTATATATAGTGTGAGTGTATATTTTTTTGATTGTGTGTGTGTGTGTGTAAGATTGTGTATGTGTTTGAGTGTATGTGTTTGTGTATGAGAGAGATAGATAGAGTGAGCGTGTGTGTGAGAGTGTATCAGTGTGAGCCTGTGTATATGTGTGTGAGAGAGAGAGAATGTATCAGTGTGAGCGCGCGCGTGTGTGTGTATCTGTGTGTAAGAGAGAAGAGAGAGTGTATCAGTGTGAATGTGTGTATGAGAGAGAGTGTCAGTGTGTGTGTGTGTGTGTGTGAGAGAGAGAGAGTATCAGTGTGAGCTTGTGTGTGTGTGTGTGTGTGTGTGTGTGTGTGTGTGTGTGTGAGAGAGAGACAGAGTGTGTCAGTGTGTGCGTGTGTGTGTGCGTGTTCATCATTTCTGGCACACTCCAATACCTACTGGGTGCCTGCGTTAATGAAAACCTGCTTCAAAGTCACTTGTGCTGGATTGAAAGTGCGACCTTCTAATATGTTAAGTACAATTATCCGGGGCGAGTCAGGGTGCGAGGGCTCCTCACTAAACGCTGTCAGCTGCTCCACACATCCCTGAAGGGTTCTCCGGCCCCACCTAGGCCATCTGCTGTTGCCTGGATACCACCGCAGATCCGGAAGCTTCTGTGAGCTTCGTCCCGACGGAGGCAGGAAGTTTCTGGCGTGGTTTTTAAGGATACAGAATATGGGCTGTGCCAGTCTTCCCTAAACCACAGAGGAAGAAGGCTGCCAGAAAGCGTCCTGTCCGTTTCAACGGCCTTAGTTACGCAGCCCTGACAACGACTCAGACAGGTGTGTGTGTGTGTGTGTGTGTGTGTGCGTGTGTGCGTGTGAGTGTGTGAGTGTGTGTGTGTGTGTGTGCGTGAGTGTGTGTGTGTGTGTGTGTGTGTGGCGATTATGCCAGTGGAAGGTACAGCAGGAGAGGAGAGCAGAGAGGTGAAGCCAATGTTCTGAGCAAACGTGCACGCAAAAGAATTAAGAGATAGGGTGCCGTCAATGAGCTGGAGAGTGAATGATGGGCAGTGAGCGGGTGATAGTAATCCAGGGAGAGAAGACATAACGCTATGGCTTCAAAAAGAATAAGCTGGATTGAAAGTGCGACCTTCTAATATGTTAAGTACAATTATCCGGGGCGAGTCAGGGTGCGAGGGCTCCTCACTAAACGCTGTCAGCTGCTCCACACATCCCTGAAGGGTTCTGCATATGGAGGCCCCAACCCAGTAAAGGCCAATCTGCACTTGTGCGCGAGTGAGAGTCCCAAACCTGTCTTCGCAGACTTAACGAAGCTTTCTTGTGGAGCTTCGTAATCCCCGACGGAGGAGGAAGTTTCTGGCAGTGTCGGTTTTTTAAGGATATATGTGCTGAATAATGGGGCTGTCACTCATTTTCCCTACAACCACAAGACGGGAGAAGGACTGGCGCCGAAAGCAGTCCTGGAAACGTATTTCTATTTGTCTAGTTTTATATACTGTGCACAGATAAATGCCGGAAAGGAAGCCGAGGCTGTGTGACTATCAAGACTAAGACAGGTGTGGTGGAGTGTGGTGTGTGTGTGTGTTAGGTGATGAGTGCGTGAGTGTGTGTGTGTGTGAGTGAGTAGGTGAGTGTGTGTGTGTCCGTAGTTGATGTTGTGCGTGCGTGAGTGGTCGTGTAGTAGTGTATAGTGTGAAATAAAGTGTACTAAGTATAACTCCATGAGCACAGCAGTTTTGCTCCATATTTGACAAAGCCTAGTGTGAACTGTGGGTGTGCGTCGACTGCTCTGCTGGATTCAAATGGGTTGCTCACTCGTGATACAGTGTGTGGGGTGTGAGGAGAGTCGTGATTAAGTTGTGTGTGTGGTGTGTTGCGTCTTTGATGTTCTGCATTTGTGTGTGTAAGAAGCAAGGGGGTGGCGTTGTGTTTCATCAGTCTGGGAGAATGTCTGATGTCTGTTCCAGGACCTTATTAGCGTTCTGTCTCCTGGTAACATGGAGGCAAACTCTCCAAGGGAAATGGCTACCAGCCTTACAGGATGGCTACCAGCCTTACAGGATAAACAAATGCAGGACAGCAAAATGTGGGCTTGATTGCTCCGTTGAAATGCTTATCAGGAAAATACACTAAATCGTAAATCAGCATCTGGATGCGCTGATAACGATGACGATGATGATGATGATGATGATGATGATGATGATGAAGGTGATGATGATGAATGTTGTCATTCTTGTCTTTTGCTGCTCTGTACCCTGTGTACGCCCCCACCCTTTATGTTCTGGGGCTCCATGTTAAGATGTAAAATGTGATTCAGTATCAACGTTGGCTTAATGTTGTAATTGTGTTCTGTTAAAGTATGCAAAGTTCCTGCACAATGTGATTCTGCCTGCTTGTTTCATTGCTGCCTTAATGAGCCTAACTGTCAGCCGTGCATGTAGTGAATGTAACTAGATGGGGCTTTTACTTTCTGAAAAACTGTCAATCTGAAATGTCTGTTATGAATTGTTCTTTCGGTCGATTTCTTTCCAAGAGTGTGACATTATAAACCTCTGGTCTTATGCCGTGTGGTTTGATTTATGGTCATCTGGGGAGATACACTGGGTTTAGTTTCAGAGCACCTGACAGAGGAAGGCCTTCTGGTTGTCCAGGAGCTGGGTGCGGATGTGGAACCTACAGGCTCGGATGAATATGCGTGGCTGTCAAGTGTGTCTGTGTGTGTGTGTGTGTGTGTGTGTGTGTGTGTGTGTGTGTGTCTCAATGGGTCTGTGTGTTGTATGGGTGACTTCACTTTGCCGAACGCCTCAGAGAGATCTGGTGTGTCTGGATCAGCTCCAGTGTCTAGAAGGGTTCCTTCCTCTCTCCTCTTCCTCTCTCTCTGCTGCCTCCTCTTCCTCTCTCTGCTCTCTCCTCTCTCTCTCTCTCTTTTCTCCTCTGTCCTCCCTCTCTCCTTTTCCTCTCTCTCCGCTCTCTCCGCTCTCTCTCCTCTCTCCCTCTCCTTTCGCTCTCTTCTTCTCTCCTCTAGTCTCTCTCTCCTCTTCCTCTCTTTCATCTCTCTCCTCTCCTCTTCTCCTTTGTTCCTGTCATAATTCACACAGGTCAGGTTTGTATCCTAGTAAAGGTGTGTATGTGTGTATCCAGAGAGAGCCTCAGCCCAGCCTCCAGTCACACTATGTGGATATAAAACACCTCTCCAAACCTAACGGCCTTTTAAAACAGCCCATAATATTTTCTTTTGCCGGCTATAAAACAGGATAGAGACCCAATAACTGCATTCTGTCACTCTTCAAAGGCCACAACAATGGCTGGGTTTTGTTCCTCCCCTTCCTCCCTTCCTCCCTCTCTCCCTCCCTTCCTCCCTCCCTTTCTCCCTCCCTCCCTTCCTCCCTCCCCTCCCCTGTGCCCTCTACCCCTCTCTTATGGTACATAACCATGCCCTGCAGTAAATACTGTCAAATACTTGATTCAAGTCAGCCAGCGGCACGAAAAGCTGATCTGAGTGCTGAGCTGTACGAGATATCAAACACACCCCAGATGTGGTTGGTATTGAGTGACTGAGCCAGTGTGTGTGTGTGTGTGTGTGTGTGTGTGTGTGTGTGTGTGTTTGTCTGTGTGTGTGTGTGTCACTCTGCAGGAGGGGCCGTATGTGATGCTGAAGAAGAACTGGGAGCTGTACGAAGGGAACGACCAGTTTGAAGGCTACTGCGTGGATCTGGCCTCTGAGATCGCCAAACACATTGGCATCAAGTACAAGATCTCCATAGTGCCCGACGGCAAGTACGGTGCCCGAGACCCGGAGACCAAGATCTGGAACGGCATGGTTGGGGAGCTGGTGTACGGGGTAAGAACAGAGGGAGGAGGGAGGGAGGGAGACAGGGCGGGAGTGTGAGAAGAGGAAGGAAGGGAGGGTGAGAAGAGTGAGTGAGGGAGGGAGGGAGGGTGAGAAGAGTGAGGGAGGGAGGGAGATAGAGAGGTAAAGGTTAAAGGAGAACGGATGGTGATTAGACTGGGAAAGAAAGATGAGGGCACAGTAAGATGGGTCTAATCACTGTGTCATTCTGACTCACAATAGCTACCTCACTGTTTGCCTAACAATTCCCATGTCACTGTGTAAAGCGCTCTCTTCTCACAAGCACAAACCACACACACAAACCGATATTTTAATTCTAATCTTTCCTAATTTACTATTTTATCTAAGCTCACACACATCAATTTGCCTATCCACCCTTTCTTCTTTCATTCCCTGACCTGTTTTGGGCAAAAGCTTTAGTCTACTCCCTCTATCATTGCTGGTCCTTCTTTATCCTCTCTTTCTTCCTTCATCCTATCTTTGTGATACTCCGTAGTTGTCCTCACCCAACCACGAGCAGGAAGCCTGGGATTGAATTTGGAGGTTTTGTGTTGTATTACACTGTTTACCACACTGTTAACACTTTGAGAACATATACAACACCTCGAAAGGGTTTCCGAAAAATCGTAACGAGGCACATTAAGTGTCTTTCCTCAAGGTGTATTCTTTCTCTCCCCCCTCTCCTCCCTCTGCGCGTCTCCACCCTCTCACTCCTCCACCCTTCCTCTCTCCCCGCTCCCTCCCTCTGCTGCTCTCCGCTCCTCTCCTCTATCAACTTCCCACCCTCTTCCTGTTCATCTCCCTCCTCCTCCTCCTC
>BROE01000005.1:4372847-4383082 GCA_036571765.1 Plecoglossus altivelis | reverse complement strand
GTGAGAGAGATGCAGAGAGGAAGAGAGGGAGAGAGAGAGAGAGAGAGGGACGGACAGACAGAGAGAGAGACAGGGAGAGGGCGTGACACAGAGGGGGAAAGAGAGCGAGGGAAAGAGAGAGAGAGAGAGATAGACAGGGAGAGAGGGAGAGATTGAAGGGTATTCCTCCAGACAGGGGTCCCAGACCTCTGCAGCTCCAGTAAAACCCAATCTGCAGGCCCTCCATGGGGCTAATCAACCAATCATATCGCTCTGTCCTCCCCTCTGAGCCTGCATGCTAATAAAGAAAAATCACTGCTCATTTATCAGGTCTGCAGTGTTTGTGTGTGTGTGTGTGTGTGTGTGTGTGTGTGTGTGTGTGTGTGTGTGCGTTAAATCTGGTGGACTGACAAATGAGGAGTAATGACTGAATATTAATCACTGTAGCGTTTATCAATTGTTCCCATCTTAGCCAAGTCCATACATGAATAGCGTAGGTCCTATGTGTGTGTGTATGTGTGTGTATGTGTGTGTGTGTGTCTGCCTGCATGAGGGTGACTGATTATGTAGTCCACGTGAGTGTGTGTGAGTGAGCAGTTCAACCTCAGTGTGATTGATGGGTCTGGAAGGTACTGAAAGGTGACACACACACACACACACACACACACACACACACACACACACACACACACACACGCAGTCTTACCAAGGGCCTGTGAGGTGAAGGCAGCCATTGCACTCTGCAGTCTGTCTGGTCGGATGGCCTGAACAAGGAGTACCTGCAGCGTGCAGAGACAGAGAAACAGACACACACACAGACACACACACACACAGGGCGGAAGCACACACAGACACACACACACACAGGGCGGAAGCACACACAGACACACACAGGGCGGAAGCACACACACACACAGGGCGGAAGTAACACACTACACATCCACACACACAGGGCGGAAGCACACACACACACACCAGCACAAGGGCGGAAGCATCACCACACACACCAACAGGGCGGCAAGCACACAACAGACACGACAACAGCAGGGCAGAAGCACCACAGACCACACATCAGCAGATCACACCCATGATCACCAATGGAGGGACATAAGAAAAACACAGACACAGACCAGCACATTAGCAGTCACCGAAGCACACGCAGACACACACACGCAGGTCCGGAGCACACACAGACACAGACACACACACACACAGGACGGAGGTACACACACAGAGACACACACACACAGGACGGAGGTACACACACAGAGACACACACACACAGGACGGAGGTACACACACAGAGACACACACACACAGGACGGAAGCACACACAGACACGTACACACATACAGACACACCCAGACACAAATGCAGGGCAGAAAACACCCAGACACACACACAGACACACACACACACAGTCACACAAAATCACACACACAGGACAGGAGCACGCACACACACACACACACACACACACAGACACACCCCAAGGAACAGAGAGCACACACAGTACACACACAGGACAGGAAGTCACGCACACAAACACACACACACATACCACACACAAGACACACAGCCATGTAGCATGGAGCACAACATCAGACACACACAGGACAGGAACGGCACACATACAACACACCACACACACCTCATCAACAGACATACACAGGACAGGAGCACACACAGACACCAGAGGAGCCAAAGTTACTGAGGAGCCAATCTAAACATCAGCTCTCTGGGAGAGCAAACACAGTGATTGGGTTTAGCTGATTGGGTGATGCTGATTGGTGATACTGATTGGCAGCTGACCTGCTGGAAGGGTGTGATCTTCCTGGCAATGGAGGACGGCACTTCCTGTTCGCAGTTGGAACTGTGAGAGAAGGAGAGCCAGAGATCCGAGTCCTCCAGACACAGAGACTGGTACAGACCGGGGAAAGTGCTCTGCAGAGGGGAAGGAGGAGGGAGGGAGGAGGGGAGAAAGCTGAGTGGATGGGTGAGGGGAGAGAGTAAAGGGGGGAGGCTAACAGCATGTGTAGCAGGCTTTGTCATTATCGAGCAGTGATGGAGGAGCATCACTGCAAACAGAGATAGAAAGAGGTAGTGACTGACTGTGTGTGTGTGCGTGTGCGTGTGTGTGTGAGAGAGTGTGTGTTTGAGTGTGTGTGTGTGTGAGAGAGAGTGCGTGTTTGAGTGTGTGTGTGTGTGTGAATGTACCTTGAGCATGGCCACTGCTCCCAGCCTCTCCTGATCAACCCAGGAGGGGAACTGCTCCCGCAAAGACTTCTGGGTATCCTGTGTGAGTGAGTTCAATGGGGAGGGGTTCAGGGGTCAGTATAGGGAGGGGGCAGAGCTCATAGCAGGCCCCAGGAAGCAGGGACACACTGCAGGAGGGGGAGGGAGGGAGGGAGGGATGGGTAGGAATAGGAGGGAGGTGCTGTGAGGGGGGAGACAGGGGAGCTAGGAGGGAGGGAGGTGCCTAAGGATGGGGAGGGAGGAAGGGGAGGGGAGGCGGAGGAGGGAGGGTGCTGTAAGGGGGGAGACAGGGGAGCTAGGACGGAGGGAGGTGCTACAGGAGGGGGAGGGGAGGAGGAAGGGGGGAGGGAGGAGAGGAGGGAGGTGCTGTGAAAGGGGGGGGGGGCGGGGTGGGGGGGGGGGGTGGGGGAGGCGGAGGAGGCTGGAGGATAAGTGGTGGAGGCGAGAGGATAGGGGGAGGGAGGAGGAAGTGGATCCGGCCTACCGTCTTCCTCAGCATGTCTCCCACTATGAGCCCTGTGAAGGCGTCCCACTCCTGCAGAACAAGCACCGACATCACCACAGAGAGTTAAGGCTAGAGGCAATAGACTTTCCACCGGCCTGTGGGTCAGGGTGCGTGTGTGTGTGTGTGTGTGTGTGTGTGTGTGTGTGCGAGCACTCACGTTCTCCTGGAAGAGGGCAGGGTTCATGCCCCTGACAAAGTGCATGGCGAACATAAGTTGGTCTGCCTGTGTGGGGGGAGGAGGGGGAGGGATGGAGGGAGGGAGGGAGGGTTGGTGGGGCATGTTAGTGTACAGCACAGCAAGACCAAGGCTAATGTCTCCACACCAGTACCACACACACACAAACACACACTCTCTCTCTCTCTTTCGCGCTCTCTCTCTCTCTTCTCTCTCTGCTCCTCAACCGCACTGCTCGTCTATAATTTGCTATTTGATTCCTTTCTGAGAGAGAGAAAGGAGAAACACTGCATCAAATCCAGCAGACACTGTCTCCTCTCATCCTGTGCTCGCTCGCTCTCTCCCCGCCCCACCTCCCCGCCCCCCCTCCCCGCTTTCTCCGCCGCCCTTGCTCTGCTTGAGAGAGATAAGGCAGAAACAGCCACTAATCAAGATTCTTATCGTCAGTGCCACCTACACGAAAGAGGGAGAGAGAGAGAGGATGGGATTCAGAGAGAATAGGAGAGCTTCTGCAGGGTCCTGTGCTGGAACGACTGATAAATGTTGAAGGAGGGACATTTAGGGTAACACACACATGCAGAAGGGCGCACGCACACACACACACACACACTCACACAAACACACACACACTCACAAACACACACAGAGACACACACACACACCATAGTGATAGATGCAGGAGGTGGGCTGTTAGGAACCCCATGGATTCATTTGTACTCACTGGCTTAAACCCACCTGCACTCTGCTGTTTATCTCTCTCCACACACACACACACACACACACACACACACTCCTTTTCTGGACATTAATTATTCATGCGCGTCTGCATGACTGTAGCCAAGCTCCACCTGGGACATATCTCCAGTGCTGTCTGCTCTAGCGTTAGCATTAGCTCCACTGTAGTAAACACTGTCTTTACTGGACCACCCAGTGCTAGCAGCCATTAGCATCCTCACCTCCTGCACACTTTCAAATGACCAGGGGCCACTGGCTGGATCTTACCTGTGTGTGTGTGTGTGTGTGTGTGTGGGGGGGGGGGGGTTGGTCCAAAACAAGGACAACCACACACACACACACTCAGTATTCCCATTCATACACGTATCCACCCCCACAGCCGCCCATTTCAGACTGCAGCGAGAGAGATCAGCAAGAGGTTAGCTCCAGACAGTTCAGTCTCACGCTGATGCCAGGTGAACAGGCATGACTGTCTCAAGTCCCCTCTGACAGTGTGTGGGGGTGTGACAGAGAGAGCGTATAAGAGTGTGTGTGTGTGTGACAGAGAGAACGTGTAAGAGTGTGTGTGTGTGTGTGTGACAGAGAGAGCGTGTAAGAGTGTGTGTGTGTGTGACAGCCAGAGAATGTGTAAGAGTGTGTGTGTCGTCACCCCTGGCCAGATTACAGGACCAGGGGAGAGGCTGTTCGTTCCTGGGGCAGACAGTCCAAAATGGAACTGTCACTCAGCCTGAATCTGGGGGCCTTTTGGTTCTTTCTCTCTTTCTCTCCCACAGTGCCTCCCTCCCTCCCTCGCTCCCCCCCCCTCCCTCCCTCCCTCGTCCCCTCCCTCCATCCACATCCCCCCTCCCTCCCTCCCTCCTACCCTCCCTCCACATCCATCCCTCCCTCCCTCCATATCCCTCTCTCCCTTTCCCCCTCCCTCCACGTCCCTCCCTCCCCTGTAAAGCCCAGGAGAGGGAGGTGTAGTTAAACACGGAGTGTGTCTGCAGCCAGGAGGAGCTAGTGGAGGTAGCAGCAGAGCCAGGGAGAGGGAGGGGTGTTGATGGAGGACAGGGGCGCTGTGAGGCCTGTCTGAGGGCTGTCTGTGACTGAGGAACAGCACTCACATTCAGAGGCTGCCCTCATCCCCTCTGCTCCTCCGAGGAATCGAACATTCATAACTAAGACTAACTCAAACAAATACAGAACTGTAAGTGTGTATGTATGCACGGAAGTGCGAGTGTGTGTTTTGGAGTGCGTGCGCGTGTGTGTGTGTGTGTGCACGTGTGTGACAAAAGAAAACTTCAGAGCGGATCGTCTCAAAGCTTGACCTTTCTGCTTCGCCTTTACCCAGAATTCCCTCTGTGCCAACGTGCCGGACATGCAGAGAGGCCCGCAAGTTCACAAACACACACAGACACACGCAGGCACACACACGCTGGCATTTTGGATCCAATACGTGGCCACCTTATTGAGCTTGGCTGGCCTGATGACAGGATAAAGAGACGGAGAGCGTGGCGTTCTGAATGACAAGCACGGCATGTTCTACGCCACATAGATTATACATGAGAGCCCTGGCTGAGCTTCAACTACAGACAACATGGAGGGAAAGTCACAAGCAGGGGAGGAAAGAAGGACAGAGGGAGAAGACACAGAGAGGGAGAGAGAGAGAGAGACAGGGAGGGATGGAGAGAAAGAGAGAGAGAGAAAGAGAGAGAGAGAGAGGGAGAGAGAGGGAGAGAGAGGGAGGGAGAGAGGAAGGGAGAGAGAGAGAGAGACACAGAGAGAGAGAGAGAGAGAGAGAGAGAGAGAGAGAGAGAGAGAAGAGAGAGAGAGAGAGAGAGAGAGAGAGAGAGAAGAGAGAAGAGAGAGAGAGAGGAGAGGAGAAGAGAGAGAAAGAGAACGGGAGGAGAGAGAGAAAGAGGGTGACGAGAGAAGAGTGTGTCAAACTGACAGGGTGATAGGAGACAGCACCTGGAACCTGTCACAGCTGCACATCACCTCAACTAGGGCTCGCGCACACACACACACACGCACACGCACACACACACACACACACGTCCTCTCTTTGCTCCCTCTCCTTTGATTTGTCTTCCTCCTCCCTCCCTCCCTCCCTCCCTCCCTCCCTTCCTGACAGTCAGAGGACAGGCAAGGTGTTGACATGCTGCTAATGTACTGGCCTGTTTCCTGTATGTTGATGTGAGGTGAGCCTTGTTTGGAGTCTGGGTGAGTGGTACAACTGATAACGTCTCTCCTCTGCACTTATCTGCCACGTGCACACTCACACATAAACACACAGCAAAAACACACACACAGCCACGTGCACACTCACACATAAACACACAGCAAAACACACACACAGCCACATGTACACTCACACATAAACACACAGCAAAACACGCACACAGCCACATGTACACTCACACATAAACACACAGCAAAACACACACACAGCCACGGGCACACTCACACATAAACACACGGCAAAACACACACACAGCCACGTGCACACTCACACATAAACACACACGGCAAAACACACACACAGCCACGTGCACACTCACACATAAACACACGGCAAAACACACACACAGCCACGTGCACACTCACACATAAACACACGGCAAAAATACACCTACAAACACACACACGAACACACACAGCCATGTCCACACAAACTGCAGAATCCTGGACAGACAAAACCAATCCATGGTGGCATGCGTACACACAGTGTGGCTCCACGCTCTGTAACTTGGAAAGGTTGTAACATGGGAAACGTTGTAACGTTGGAAGGTTGTAATGTGGGAATGTTGTAACATTGGAAAGTTGTAATGTGGGAATGTTGTAACATTGGAAAGTTGTAATGTGGGAATGTTGTAACGTGGGAATGTTGTAACATGGGAAGGTTGTAATTTGGGAAGGATTTAACGGTGGAGCGTTGTAACGTGGGAATGTTGTAATGTTTGAACGTGGCAAGCTTGTAACGTGGGAACGTTGTAACGTGGGAACGTTGTCATTTTTGAAAGTGGCAAGGTTGTAATGTGGGAACGTTGTAACATTGTAACGTTTGAAGGTGGCAAGGTTGTAATGTGGGAACGTTGTAACATTGTAACGTTTGAAGGTGGCAAGGTTGTAATGTGGGAACGTTGTAACATTGTAACGTTTGAACGTGGCAAGGTTGTAACGTGGGAGCGTTGTAACGTGGGAGCATTACCTTGAAGAGAGAACGGCAGACGTACTCGTACACCAGGCTCTTCAGACTGGCTTCCAGAGACGCCATCCTGGCCTCTGTGCTCTCTGCATCCTGTAACACGCACACACACACACACACACACACACAGATCAAGTTAGGCTAGGCAGCGTGGGAGAAAGGGTGAAGCTATTACAAGGGTGACTGATGACTGAAGACCTGTCTGGGCATTAGATTATAGATTTGACACACAAACACATATACCCACACCCCCACACCCTCATCTCTCATTCAGAGCACAGGCTCACTCTCTCCCTCTCTCTCTTTCATTCATTCAGAGCACAGGCTCACTCTCTCTCTCTCTCTCTCTTTCATTCGGAGCACAGGCTCACTCTCTCCCTCTCTCTCTTTCATTCAGAGCACAGGCTCACTCTCTCCCTCTCTGTCTTTCATTCAGAGCACAGGCTCTCTCTCTCTCTCTCTCTCCCTCTCTCTCCTTTTCATTCAAAGCACAGGCTCGCTTTCTCTCTCCCTCTCTGTCTCTCTTTCATTCGGAGCACAGGCACGTTCTCCCTCTCTCTCATTCAGAGCACAGGCTTGCTCTCCCTCTCTTTCTTCCATTCGGAGCACAGGCTCGCTTTCTCTCGCCCTCTCTTTCATTCGGAGCACAGGCTCGCTCTCTCTCTCGCTCTCCCTCTCTCTCTATCTCTCTCTCTTTCATTCGGAGCACAGGCATACTCTCCCTCTCTCTCATTCAGAGCACAGGCTCACTCTCTTCTCCTTCTCTCTTCATTTCATTGAGACTCACAGGCTTTCCTTCTCTTCTCCCTTCTCTTTCATTCAAGAGCACTAGGCTCTCTCTCCCTCTCGTTTCCATTCAGAGCACAGGCTCACTCTCTCTCTCTTCTTTCATCAGAAGCAACAAGGCTCTCGCTCTTTCTCTCCCTTCTCATTCATTCGGAGCACAGGCTCACTCTCTCCCTCTCTTTCATTGTCAGAGCACAGGCTCGCTCTCTCTCCCCCTTCCTCTTTTCTCCTCTCCTCACCTCTCATCACCTCTCCTCTCCAATTCCCCCCTCTCATCACCTCTCCTCTCTTCTCCCTCTCTTTCATTCAGAGCACAGGCTCGCTCTCTCTCCCTCTCTTTCATTCAGAGCACAGGCTCGCTCTCTCTCCCTCTCTTTGCATTCATGATGACAGGCTCTGCTCTCCACTCTCTCTCTTTCAGAGCACAGGCTCCCTCTCTCTCCCTCTCTTTCTCTCTCTCCTTTTTTCTTTTTAGTCTCCCACTTTCTGTCTTCTCTCCCTCTCTTTCATTTCAGAGTTCACAGGGCTCCGCTCCTCTGTCGTCTCCTCTTCTCTCATTCCAGAAGCACATGGATGTCCTTCACTGCCCTCGTTTTTTAAAGTTGTGGTAAAAAGAATCCCTAATCTCTATCCTCAATGTCTCAACGGTAGCACAACCGTCTGAGCAGCGTTCAACTGAAACAGTCAAGCACACACGTGCGCACGCGCGCACAAGTTGGCGCATTTTTGAAAGTTGCATTCTCCTGATAATGTTCCGTCTGTGTACGTGGCAGGCAGTTAAAAATGTCAGCGTGTGTGTGAGGAAGAGAGACATCATAGGGGACAAGGCAGGATAGGCCTGCTAACTCTAATTACCACACTACATCCCCAAGGGGAGGGAGAGGAAAGAGAAGGAGATTACATAGAGGCAGAGATAGAGAGACAGGAAGAGACGGACAGAGAGGAAGAGCCAGCCAGAGAAAAGTGGCATAGAGAAAGAGGCAGAGAGAAATGAGCTGGGGAGAGAGGATAGAGAGAGGACAGAAAGACAGAGAGAGAGACGAGACGTGAATGGGGGGACAGACAGAATAGCAAGGAGAGATATAAGAGGCAGGGTAGAGATTAGAGAGTAGAGACATAGAAGAGAGAGTGAAGAGGGGGAGAGAGAGTGAGTGAGTGGGTGGGGGGGTGGGGGGAGAGGAGGGGATGAGAGAGAAGAGAGAGACAGAAGTAGAGGTAAGTGAAGAGGGGGAGAGAGTAGAGAGGTGACAAGAAGAGAGTGAAGAGGGAGAGAGAGAGACAGATGAGGAAAGAGAGAGGGATGAGATTAGACGAGAGAGAGGAAGATAGGGGAGAGAGAGAGAGAGAGAGAGAGAGAACAGAGAGATGTGATAAGAGGCGGCGAGAGAGATGGACAGAGAGAGGGGGGGTGGAGAAAGAGGGGGGGCAGAGAGAGAGAGAGACAGATGAGAGTGATAGAGGAGGGGGAGAGAGAGAGAGGAGACAGAGTTAGAGTGAAGAAGGGGGGAGAGAGAGAGGAGAGACAGAGAGACAGTGAAGAGGTTCCGGGAGAGATGAAGAGATGAAGACAGAGAGATGTGTAAGAGGGGGAGTCGAGAGACGAGGGAGGACAGAGAGAGTAAGAGGGGGAGAGAGAGAAGTTTCCAGCAGCGACCTCTTGTTGCTTGCACCGCTGTCATTCCTTCATGTCGCTGTGTTCTCTGTTCTGTTGCAGATAAATTTGTTGTCACCACTTGCTGCTCAGTGTGTGTGTGTGTGTGTATGTGTGTCTCTTTCAGCTTCTGTTTACCTTGGAGTCTGTGTGTGTGTGTGTGTGTGTGTATGGACTCTCCAGAGGCTCTCCTGGACAGCCAATCAGGAAGAAGGGCCAGAGGTGTTGCTTGTCCTTGAGCTAAGAGACCATCTGACACACACTCTCCATTCAGAGCACAGTGTCTCTGTCTCTCTCTGTCTCTCTCTGTCTCTCTCTGTCTCTCTCCGTCTCTCTCTGTCTCTCTCTGTCTCTCTCTGTCTCTCTCTGTCTCTCTCTGTCTCTCTCTGTCTCTTTCTGTCTCTGTACTGTGGGCTGTGTTAGCCTATGTCGTCGTCCAGGAACACTGGCAAGCTACAGATGGCTGCCCTCATTACCTCCAGTCAGACAAAGCCTGTGTCTGGCCATATCTGTGTGGCTGGAGTGGCTGTGTATGGCCATAGTATCTGGTGTGAATGTGTGCGTTTGTTAAGTGTACGTGTGTTAAGTGTGAAGGTGTGTTGGTATGCTAAGTATGTCTGTCAAGTGTTCATGTGTGCGTTTAGTGTGCATTTGTGTATGTTAGTGTGTATGTAAATGTGTGTACGGTATACAGTATGTGTTAATTGTGCGTGTGTTAAGTGTGGGTACGTGCGTGTTAAGTGTGTGTTGAGTGTGCATGTTTTAAGTGTGTGTATGTGTTACGTGTATGTGTGTATGTGTTAAGTGTATGTGTGTTTATGTGTGCATGTTTGTATGTGTTAAGTGTGTGTGTATGTGTGTTAAGTGCATGTGTGCATGTGTTAAGTGTGTATGTGTTAAGTGTGTGTGCGTATGTGTGTTAAGTGTGTGTGTATGTGTTAAGTGTGTTTGTATGTGT
>BROE01000005.1:4351310-4356310 GCA_036571765.1 Plecoglossus altivelis | reverse complement strand
TGTGTGTATTATACTGGTAAATGACCCTGATGTGTGTGTGTGTGCTATACTGATAGAATGACCCTGATGTGTGTGTGTGTGTGTGTACTATACTGGTTTAATGACCCTGATGTGTGTGTGTGTTCTATGCTGGTTTAATGACCTGATGTGTGTGTGTGTGTGTACTATACTTGTTTAATTACCCTAATCTGTGTGTGTACTATACTGGTTAATGACCCTGATGTGTGTGTGTGTGTGTGTGTGTACTATACTGGTTAATGACCCTGATGTGTGTTGCAGGTGTGCGGTTCTGGGAGCTGCGGGAGTGTTTTGGGGAGGAGTACTTTGGCTTGTGTTTCGAGGAGAACGAGCGCGGGCTGCTCGCCGTCGGGGGCAACCTGCAGGACTTCTTCAACGGCTTCGACGCCATCTTGGAACACATCCGGACATCCACGGGTCGCCGTGCCTCGTCGGAGAGCCCCTCCTTCCAGTGCACAGACCCCCACGAGGAGGAGAGAGGGCGGGGCGGAGGGGGAGGGGAGGAGAGAGGGCGAGGCAGAGGGGGAGGGGAGGAGAGAGAGCGAAAGCGAGGGAAGGAAGAGAAGATCTTGCTGCTTCACTGTCTAAACCCCGCCCCTGTCGTCGGATTGGTTATGCCTGGCCTGATCCGGGCCGCTGCCCGCCGAATCTTCCAATCGCATGTGGAGGTGGAGGAGGCCCCTCCCCTGACGCCCTCGTCGCCCAACGAGGACGCGGAACACTCGGGCGGTGACTCCACCCCTACCCCGTCCCCGACGCCCTCCCCCTCCTCCTCCCCCTCCCCCACCTCCTCGCTCCCTGTCTGCCTGTCCTTCCTCATCCGGGAGAGCGCCTGCCGGCCTCCACCCGTCCCCCACCTCCAGCCCCAGACCTCCACACGGACCCCCCTCTCCCTTTCCCTCTCCCCCACCGACCTGCGCATCAGCCTGGCCACGTTCTGCCGGGCGTTCCCCTTCCACCTGGTTCTGGGGCCCCGCATGGAGCTTCTGCAGCTGGGGGAGGGTCTTAGGAGGCAGGCCCGGATTGAGCCCCACCGGACCCTCTCTTTCAGGGACTGCTTTGAGATTGTGTCCCCCAGGATTGAGCCCTCCTTCCAGGGTATCTTGCTGCGACAGGCCTCCCCCTTCACCATCCGGACCCGACCAGACTGTACCGGGTCTGGGACCAAGGAGAAGGTAGAGTTTCCTGCATCTAGTCACGGCTGGAGGGAGGAGGCGTGTGTGTGTGTGTGTGTTTGTACATGTGTCTGTGTGTGTGCCTGCTTAAATCACAGTAAACATCTTATTATGTTGTAAGAATGTCAGAATGTCAGTGTATGTATGTGTGAGCATGTACTTATGTATTTATGTGTGTGTGTAAATAGGAACTGTGTGTGAGTTCAGGGATCAGGAACACAGGTAAACTCGGAGCACAACAATGCGTTCTGCAGTGTGTGTGTGTGTGTGTGTGGTGTGTGTGTGTGTGTGTGTGTGGTGTGTGTGTGCAAACTAGGCTAAAACAAGTGTCTTGTGTAACCATTACAGAGAAACACTGACTCTGCCCTAATCACCAGACCTTTATTCTCCCTTCTTTTTTCCTCCTCTCTTTTAAAAAAGTATTTTTTATTTCAAAGTAATGCACAAGTGAGTATACATGTTAAGTAGACCCTGGCTCTCCCTCTCTCCCTCTCTCTCTCTCTCTCTCTCTCTCTCTCCCTCCCTCTTCCCCCCTTCTCTGCTGTCCTCTCTCTCCCTCTGCCCCCTTCTCTCCCCCCAACGTTCTCTCTCATCTCCTTATTCTCTCTCCCCCCCTCTGTCTTCTCTCTCTCCCTATTCTCTCCCCCCTCTGTCTCTCTCTCGTCCTCTCCCCTTCTCTCTTACCTCCCTCTGACTCTCCTCCCCCCATTCCCCCTTCTTCTCCCCCCCATCGCGTCTCTACTCTCTCCTATTCTCTCTCCCCCCTCTGTCTCTCTCTCTCTTTCCTCTCCCCTTCTCTCTCCCTCAGTCTCTCTCCCTCTCCCCTTTCTCTCTCGCCCACTCTGTCTCTCTCTCCCCCTCCCCCTTCTCTCTCCCCTCCCTCTCTCTCTCTCCTTTTCCTCTACTCCTTTTGACCTATGTACTTCCTCAGTTCTTGTCCCTGTGGTTTCGTCTTCAGCACAGCTCAAATGTAGCGTTCTGTCTCTCTGCCATTTGTTCTTGCTTTTTTCAAAGTTGTCCCATAAGATCCTCCTGGTTTCTACATTTTCCTTCTGAATACGAACACGGTGCATTTCCGACATGTTAGAGAGAGGCCATGTGCCCCGTCACATCCAGTCTCACCACGGAGGGCTCTGATTGGAGGTTTTGCAGCGTTGCCTTGGGCACCGAGGCTGTTGACAAAGGAAGTGATCCGAAGGCTTACTGTGCTAATCTGGACAGATGATTATGAAATACAGCAGCTTATGTTTACATATCCCCTTCTGGGTGAGAATTAGAAAGTCCCCACTCCAAAAGGTGCCTGGCACAAACACACACATAAGCACACGCACACACAAACACACACACACACACACAAACACACACATAAGCACACACACACACAAACACACAGACACACACAAACACACACATAAGCACACGCACACACAAACACACACACACACACACACAAACACACACAAACACACACACACATAAGCACGCACACAAACACACCCATAAGCACACACACAAACACATGCATAAGCACACACACACAAACACACACATACGCACACACACATCTGGACATCACAACAACAAAAAGACATTTGTATGGTTTAGTACACGCTGTCCCACTCTTTACCGTGCGCACACACACCTACACACATGCACACGCGGGCGCACACACACACACACACACACACACACACACACACCCTCTCCACAGCCTTCTACAGTACTGGGGCTCCCCTCTCAACACAGTCAGAACTCAAGTGCCACTACTCACTCTCTATCCCTCCCTCCTTTCCTCCCGCTCTCTCTGTCTTTTCTTTCTCCCTTTCTTTTTCTCCCTCTATCTCTCTTTCTGTGTCTCTCCCTCTCACTTTTTGTCTTTCTCTCTCTCTCTCTCTCTCTCTCTCTCTCTCTCTCTCCCTCTCTCTCTCCTCTCTCTCTGCTCCCAGTCATCTCGTTTCAGTGCTTTCACACATTTTCATACAGTAGTTTTTCAAACTGATATAATATTCAAGATATGCACTACAAACACATGCATAACATTTTGACACACACATTGAGTTAACAAAGTAGTGTGTGTGTGTGTGTGCGTCACAAACACTTTCTGTCAGCAGTGGTTAGATAACCGCTGGTTGAGTCAGACAAAAGTGTGTGACGTGTCGGGCAGGTTGGAGCTGTCTGTGCATGAGAAAACACACATGCACACACACTCACACACACGCACGCACACACACACACTCACTCACACACACACGCACACACACACACACACTCACACACACACACACACTCACACACACGCACGCACGCACGCACACAACCACACACACATAACAACTCACACACACAGCACTCCCTCACACACACACACCATCACACACAACACGAGCTCAACTCACAACACACACACACACGCACGCACACACACATACAGGTTAATAACTGACTGAGTTCACTTTGTGGCCGGAACATGAAGCTGTCTACTCCTTGTGTACACAGAATCACAGCGTACTGGATTGGGTTGCGTGTGCATGTGTGCATGTGTGTGTGTGTGCATGTGTGTGTGTACATGTGTATGTGTGTGTGTGCATGTGTGTGTGTGCGTGTGTGAGTGTGTAGTGGATGTATTGCTCAGTATGAGGTCAGTGGGGTTCCTTTGCATTGTTAGAAATATTGTAGACGGACAAAGAGAGGGGGAGAGAAGGAGGGAGAGAGAGAGAGAGAGAGGAGAGAAGAAGAGAGAGAGGAGGGAGAAAGAGAAGGAGGGAGAGAGAGAAGTAGGAGAAAAGGAGAGGGGAAGGAGGTCTGACATTTTCAGCTGAAAGGGCAGAGAATGGAGGCGACAGTCCAGGGCAAAGGGGCCATACACACCCTGTGTGTGTGTGTGTGTTTGCATGTGTGTTATTCGAGTGTGTACGTGTGCTGGTGTGTGCGAGTGTGTGTCGGTGGGAAGTGACTACCCCCCCTGCCCTCCTCCCCTGCCCTCCCCTGAACCCCTACCCACCCCTCCCCTGCCCTCCCCTGCCCTCCTCCCCTGCCCACCCCTTCCCTGCTCTCCACTCCCCTCCTCCCCTGCCCACCCCTTCCCTGCTCTCCCCTGCCCTCCCCTGAGGACAGTACTTCCTAACAGCACAGACCCTCTGGAAAGGTCAAACTGCAGCTCTACTCCTCTTTGTCCCCCTCTTCCTCCTCTTCCTCCTCTTCCTCTCTTCCTTCTCTTCCCCTCTTCCCCCTCTTCCCCTTCTTCCTCCTCTTCCTCCTCTTCCCCTCTTCCTCCACTTCCTCTCCTTCCCCCCTTCCTCTCTTCCCCCTCTTCCTCTTCCTCTCCTCCCCTCCTTCTCTCTTCCCGCCTCTTCCCTCTTCCTCTCTCCCCTCTTCTCTCTCCCCCTCTTCCTCTCCCTCCTGTTCTTCCTGGGAATGCCCTGTGGTGTGGGAGCACCTGTCAGCCCATCGATGAGGAATCTTATTGACATGCTGTCAGGGCCGCATTCATCTGCCCACCACCTTTCCCCGGCGTCTCCTTCACCACTCCCTCTCCCTCCCCCTCCCTCTCTCCCCCCTCTTGCTCCCTCCCTCCTTCCTTCCCTCTCTTCTATTTCTTCTCTCCCTCCAGCCTCCATCCTATCACCCCCTCATCCACCTTTGTTAATCTTATTCATGGTACACCAGCCAAGCCACACATACACACACACACACATTATGTACATACATACATACATACATACATACATACATACATACATACATACATACATACATACATACATACATACATACATACATACATACATACATACATACATACATACA
>BROE01000005.1:4343810-4348810 GCA_036571765.1 Plecoglossus altivelis | reverse complement strand
GCGTTCCCGGTTTTTCCGTCTCCATGGATACTGCCGTTAGTTTGTCGGTTGTGTGGTCCCTCCGTCAGACACCACCTCAGAAAACAGCTGCTCACCTCCTCCCATCTGCCCTGCCTGCCCTCCGCTGGGGACAGGGGAGACTGTTTGGACACGTTCTGATGAAGAGTGGATGTATTCTGTGTGTGTGTGTTGTGTGCATGATGTGTATGTGTGTGTGTGTGTGTGTGTTGTGTGTGTGTTGTGTGTGTGTGTGTGATGTGTGGTTTTGTGAGTGTGTTGTGTGTGTGTGTGTTGTGCGTGTTGTTTGTGTATATGTGTTGTGTATGTGTTGTGTGTGTTGTGTATGTGTTGTGTATGTGTTGTGTGTGTGTTGTGTATGTGTTGTGTGTGTGTTGTGTATGTGTTGTGTGTGTTGTGTGTGTGTGTTGTGTGTGTGTTGTGTGTGTGTTGTGTATGTGTTGTGTGTGTGTTGTGTGTGTTGTGTATGTGTTGTGTTGTGTTGTGTATTGTGTTGTGTGTGTGTTGTGTGTGTGTTTGTGTATGTGTTGTGTGTGTTGTGTATTGTTTTGTGTTGTGTATGTGTTCTGTATGTGTTGTGTGTGGTATTGTGTGTGTGTTGTGTATGTGTTGTGTGTGTGTGTTTGTGTATGTGTTGTGTGTGTGTGTTTAATGCATTCCTGCTGATGGGTGCGTGTAGCTAGGTGTTTAGAATAGGATGTCGGTTGTGTGCGTGCTTTAAGTGTATACAGGTGTACGTGTGCGTTTATGTGTGAGAGGGCGTGTGTGTATGTTTCGTATGTATGTGCGTGCGTGTGTGTGTGTTGTATCTGAGAGTGTGTGTGCTCTACTTGGGACCAGCCAAGGGACATTTCCAGAGAGCTTACGCATGTTGCACCACATTAAACTCTTAGGGGCAAACCATTCTCTTAAAGGGGCGACTTCGGATTCTCAACACACAGACACAACAGGGAGCACGTCATGATCGATCTACTTGGGTTACGAATTTACGGTGTGGGGCACCACCACAGCCGAGGCACTCCTGGGAGGGTACGGGCCGCACATATTCTCAAGGACCTCGGCTATGGCCACAGGGAGGAACAAGAGGGATGGGACCAGTGGTTGACCTGGCTCTTACTTCCAGATACTCTCCGGGACTGGAATCGGTGGGAACCACAGGGAACGCCTGGTAGAGGGACCAGGCCACCACGTTGGACCCTTAAAGGGGGCACACAGGAAGTTTCTGATGATTCCACCCAGGATGGGACTCGGTGCAGCGTCCTGGATGGACACATGGGGTGGCAGCCGCGCTAGTCTGCCCAGTGCACAGCCCAATCGAGGACATGCGGGCGGAGGTCAGGCGTCCCAGAGGACATGTTGAGACAACAGTCGCAAGCTGTGTGAACATATGCCCAGCACCGTGCTCGCCCGGCGTATCCTAGGCGGAACACACCTAAACGAGAGCCACGGACTCGGAGGCACCTTAGGCGGAGGTGTGTGGGACTCTATAACGAGTACGAGACCAGCCCAGCTGCTTTCAAACAACACACACTGCCAGACCTCCACACACATCTACCCAACAATTAAGTACAATGCCACAGAATGGAGGAACAACCACTGACACACCCACTCCCTGATTCACAGTACAGTCTAAACAACAAGACAATTTAAGAATAAAATGTAACAAATACTCTTATCCACTCTCCTCATTCCAAATACAGATCCACACAACAAATTAACCGCCGCGGACCTGTTGGGTATGATAAGGGCGAACTTCGCTCTGACAATGTACTCTGCATTTGGCGTTGATTTCAATCGTTCTGGGCTCATGTAAGATTGGTAAGTGAGAAAGGGCCTATTACTCTCGTTGCTTGAGCCCCCTTCTTGTGCGGTTCTTGTGTGTATAGAGTATAAGGGAAATGAGTCAGACAAGGTTGAATGTCGTTTGTTGGTTAAACGTTGTGAGAGTAGTGTAGTAGTGAAGGGGTAAGTGACAGGAGGGGTGGGTGACTTGTGTTCGTTCGCTGAGTAAGAGTGGTGGGTAGTATAGTTGTAAATAGGGGGATGCAAGTGTGTGGTGCCCAGAGTTGGTGTATGGGGATGTTAGACGAAACAAGTGGGTGTATTAATTGGGGTCCTGTGTGGGGGATGAGTGCCTGTATAATAGAATTTGTGTGAGCAAGGGTGTGCCGTTTAACGAGAGTTGTGATGTGTATACGTAATTGGGCGTGGTTCTGGACTCGCACTGTATGATAGTAGTGGCACGTTTGTGTGGAGGTGGTGTCTGGGGCTCTACGCGGATGTGAGAGTGTGCCTCGCTATTAACGGATGTGAGTGTATGTGTGTGAGTGTATGATGGTATATGTGTGTATGTGTAGTGAGTGTTGACTTTGTCCATTTGCCCGATCTCATCAGTCCGTTCGTGTGTCGTTTTGTTGTTGGTGATTAGTGTGACCATGTGCCGCTCGTGTCCTGGTTCGATCGTTAGGTGCACATTTGAGCTCCGGTGTGTGTCGGGCTGACACCACCATGGGCTCCTTATTTATCATCAGCGTGGCCAGGCATGCCGCTCGCTATGTACAGCGATGATATGAGGAGTGAGAGCGCGCTTGTCAATGTCTCCCCGATACTTTCCACATCGAAAGGCTACTCATTCAGAGCCTAGAAGTGGACGGCTCATGTGCCTTCCACTGGCCTCCCCTGCCTACACGGTATCAACAACCTCTTCAGCTACAGCCAGCACTGCACACGTAGGTAACCACACAGCACGGGATGCGCTACAGCACTGGGATTGGCATGGGCTCTATCAGGCGTAGGAGCACGACAGGGCACCTGGTCAAATGGCAGGCAGGGTAAGCGAGCTTCGCTCCCTCGTCTCAGGATACACCCAAGCACATGTTACCATTGTCGGGGGCATCACACCAGCTTACAGCACACCTCTGTCACCAGGTACAATTCCACTAACACGTCACGTGGTTATCACTTAGGCTTCTTTCACAGTTCTCACCTACTCGCCGGTCTACCCACTGCCACTACTCGTGGCAGGTAACACTCCCAGAGCCCATCTTCTCAATAGCTCATATATCTCGTCTTTCCCTCTCTCCATGTACTTACCCCATCTCGCTACTCCACGTCCACTGCTCATCCACCTCTACGCCGCTCAACCTCATCATCGCACTCTCCTCTCCCTCTCTATTTCCCTTTCTACGTCCCCCGCTCCTCTCCTCTCCCGTCTCTCACTGAGCCACAGTCGGTACATCTCCTTCCAGCTACACCTCATCGCCACGGAGCTTCACTGCCCACCTCAGGCTCGCTCTACTCGCACCTCTCTGTCACAGGTAATACCCCTCTCCACTCCTCTCTCTCCCTCCATGCCCCATTGGCCCTTCTACCAATTCTCCCTTCTTCTTTTCGGTCTCCTCCCATCGCTTATCGCAGCCTCACACCTGTACATCTCATCATCTCACATCACATGTTCTCGTATATCCATCTCACTAGGGCATTTAACAGGTGAAGGACAAGTCACCTCCGCCAGCATTGAGATCAAAAGGCAGAAGCAAGAAAGGGAAGAACGTCGGGTCGAGACAGGAGGCACAGAGGAGGTTTACAAGGAGAATTACAGATCAAGCAGCAACATGACGATCCAAGAGAAGATGACTCTACGGATACGAACACCATACGACAGAGACTATCGAAGTCTAAGCACCAATGACTAAGACACACGGAACGAGAGAGAATGATCAGACAGCACAGAAAAGGAGAGCACGAGCAGATTATGGTAGACATTAGAGAGAGAGAGAGAGCAATGCAGAGTTACAAGCAACGTACACAGATATGCACACGAGAGTAAAGACGAGCAGAAGAGATGATGTAAGATAGAAATGAGAGAGAGATGGAATCTAAGATAGGCAAGCTAGAGAGAACAGTGAACATGGATACGACTAAGATAGAACACGAGCACGAGAGCATACAAGCTACAGAGCAGAGAGAGAGAGACTTGCAACATACCTTAGGATAATACGGGACAGCAGAAGAGAAGAGAGAGGTGGATATACAGCTAAGGATAGAAAGAGAGAGAGATGATCTAAGATAGAGAGAGCATGACAGAGCTAAAGATGACTCAACAAGATCACTGGCAAAGAACCAAGGAGGATAGAACAGGAGACTTAGCACAATGCATTTACAGTGTTGGTAACAGAAAATGTACCACCAAGGAAAGAGAGAGGAGAGAGGGTATTTTGAAGAACTTTTTATGTTATAGAGTTATGATAGAAACTGAGGACCGATGATCTATGCAATAACGACAAATGAGACGAGAGAGAGATTGATTCCTATAGATTAGATAGAGAGAGGATGAATGGAGTAATTCTCCAGGATACCCGTCATAGTAGGCAAGAGAGAGAGAGATGAACTTGATGCCCATATAGTCTCTGCTGAGAGGTGTTGGAAGAAGGAGATGAGAGATATGATGTATACCAGAGGATAAGCAAGAGGCTAAGTAATATATGATGTTAAGAGATGGATCGCCGCACGCAGGAGAGAGAGGTCGATGTGGAGAGGGGATAAGGGAAAGAGAGAGATATGGACGTTACAAAGTAAACACGAGGACGTAGCCCAGACTGATCTAGGAAGAAACGGAGGTGAGAGATGGATCTAGATAGATTGGAGAGACGCTCACCTAGAGAGGAAACAGGAGGAGAAGTGATGATTGCGTAGGGTGGAGAAACAGGAAGAGGGGAGGATGTATTGCTAAGATTGGAGAATGAGAGAGGACAGGATGATGCTTAGGATTCTGGTATTTGAAGGATCGTCTGACATAAGAGGGAGAGCTTTTTGAATCTAACGAGATTTAGAGAAGAGAGAGAGGATGTTAAGATAACGATAGATAGCCAGAAGGAAGGATGATCTCAAGTATTGATTCCCATAAGAGAGAGAGATGATCTACGATAGAAACAGAGAGAGATGATCTAAGATAGAAACAGAGAGAGATGATCTAAGATAGA
>BROE01000005.1:4311903-4322985 GCA_036571765.1 Plecoglossus altivelis | reverse complement strand
TCGGAGAACGACGAGGAGGATGGACGGCCGGGAGATGAAGAGCGGGCGGAGAAAGGAAAACAACTAGGGAGAGAGGTAGGGCACCTGGCGAGGATAAGACAGACAAGAGGCGGACGAACTAGGTGAAACATGGAGCGAGAAGAAGAGAAAGACCCAGAGAAGGAAGTGGACAGAGACAGGGAGAGGAGTAGAAGAGAGAAGAGAAGAGAAGACCCAGAGAGAGGAAGAAGAGCCAGAGAGGAGAGAGAGGGTGAATGGAAGGGGTACGACGAGAGAGAGACAACCAGAGCGAGACAAAGGAAGGAGAGAGACCAGAAGCAATGCCCGAGGAGAGGAGGAAGAGCAGGAGGAGGGAACTCCAGTTCATGGTTACTAAATCAGAAAGAACTTATATCAAGGCTGGTCAAAAGAGGCAGCCTCCGACGCGAACCCGTGGATATCCCCAGAAAGTTCCCACGCATGAGAAACCCGAACGACTGCTTGTCCAACCATCCCCAATTTGAACACTGCCTTCCACTGTCTCAATCAGAGCCAGCCTGACCCAGGCAAGCCCTGCAGACGCAAGGCCTTCATCTCCCATCTCCTGGATCCTAGTTCTAAGAAACATTCATCCCTATTATGGAGGCAGAGGAACAAAAATCCATTGAGAACTTCGGTGAAGAGTAACTATCTTTCTCTCCTATCCCTTCCCGCCACTTTACAAACTGGTAGCTACTAGCCTCTCTTAAAATTTGCTTCACACATCGACTTAAGAACACATCTCTGCAGCTACCCCTTCATAACATCCCACCTGCTTACTCCACCCTGCGTACTTCCTCATCCGGCCACTCCTACCCACACTCCCTTTACGCTCCCCTCTCCTCCCCTTCCCTTCTCTCCCCGCCGTTATCTCTGGTGAACAACTTCGCCTCTCCTTCTCCCTTCTATGTGTGTCCTCCCAGATTCTAGACGGCCTCAACCCCAGGATAAAAACCATGAGCGTTGGAAACTCTCCCCACTAATGGGCTTCAACTAGACATCGGAATGTATGGCTAGGTCATAAAAGAGGACATGTCGGTCCCGAAGCATCAATTACTGATCAACCTCATTCCCAAGAAAATACAAGTGAGCCGAAAGCGGTTCACACGATCAAGGACGAACCGATGTGTGTGCTTTTGAATCCTTGTCCACACACGGAACAAAACAACACCCACGCACTTCAAACCAACTACCACGGGCACACCGACTGCAGAACCCAAGCCACCCTCCAGGCACACAACAAGCCACTTAAAAACACCCAGGCAATCAGTTCAACCACAGAACATCAGAGCACACACATACCACAGAAACAACCAACAGTCACCACACACCGGAACTACACGTCCCAACCAACCACACTGGCAACAAACAATCATATTCTACAAACACCCCAACCCTACCACCTCCACCAAGCCACAACCACACCACCACAACCACATATACCAACCCACAAAACAACAACGACAAGAACAACAAACCACCAACAAATACCAACCACCAACAAGCCACGGACAGTCCAAACAACGAACCACCTACCACCATCAAACCACTAAACAAAGACCTAACCCAAACAACATAAGCCCCATAACCCTGATAGCTACACAAACTAACACAGATATCAATAGAATTCCACTACGGACATACATGACAAACCAGGAGCCCTATGCCTATAGTTACCAAATTACTCCATCGATTTAGCCAACGACTGCCTTAAAATAACACTCCATCCCCACCGCCCCCTCGTCTCTTCATCGTGTGTGAGTTTCTGTGTGTAGGCGTGAGTGCATCTCGTAGCTGATGGTGGGTGTGTGTACGATGTGTCGCGTGTAGTGCAGTCTGTGTGCGTGTAGTGGGCTGTTCTCCGTTGTCTCATTCCATGCCCTTAAAGTCGGAGTGCGTGCAGGCTCACAATTGAATGGCCACCATCTGGTACTATACCCAGAATCTCCAGCCAAGATAACTTTGAGTTATACTCTTGTATCCTACCTCCCTGACCGGCTGACCCTCGGTCGTGACCAAAACAGGAAGTGGAAACATCAGCCAACTGTCTGGGATGAAGCTGAGCTGATGTCATGACAACACCACACTCAACAACCTACAAAAGTAGAATCCAGCCCGACGTCACCCATTATAACATCTTACCACACACACAGCTCAACCCAAGTTCGCCCCGACAGTCCTACATGGGACCCAACAGCCACCACTTCCCCAATTTGAACCCGACCCGTACATGACCCAACCCCCCACACACTCCCAACTAGCGAGTGTACCGCCAACACCCACCAGGCTCCCAATCCGACCACTGACCGTCCCATGACTCAAACAATCTCACCGCTACATGCCGCATCGACTTGACATGAACTTAAATATGTGCTCAGTAACATCAAACAGCATCGGTCTCGACAATAAGTATTGATTGAAATGTTAGAATTTTAGTTCACATTACTGCCTGTTAAATCTCCTTTACATGCTGATCCGTCCTGGACCGACCCATCGAAGAGCCATTGCCATGCACCACTAGCGGGTGAGAACTCCCTAATGCACCATTCCTCTTACACATCCTACACGCTAACATCCACACTCCGCCTGAAACATCTCCAGCAACCCTACTCATTCTCTATACACTTCCAGCAACCATCACTCTCATCCTCTCATCACTCTCATCCTCTCATCACCGCCTTAACACCTCCCTTCCTCCCCCACTTCTCCTCCCTCCCTCCCCTCTCCTCCTTCCTGTCCTCCTCTCCCCCAATGTTTTTTTTTCTCTCTCCTTCTCCCTCCACCTTTCTAGTCTCCAGCCCTCTCCACTCTCACACTCCTTTTTGCACGTCGCTTTCCTTTTCTCTCTCCTCACTCGTCTCTCCTGCGCGTCTGCTTTGCTAACCTCTCCTCCCCCTTTTCCCTCCACGTATCCCATCTCCTACCCTCCTCCTCCTTTCCTACCGCGCAATCCTACCACTTCTTCTTTCTGCTCTATTCTCCTGTCCTATCCCCTCTTGTCTGGTGTTCCCACCTCCAAAGTAATCCACCCACCGCTCCGAAAGGTAGCACACTCAAACATATCTGCTACCATCACCCAACACAAAGGCCCTTGGGTAAAAAAAACATGTGATTAAGGTACAGTGATGCCAGTAATCCTTCGTAAAACATCATGGTCCCAGTGTATTTCTCTCGTCTCCTCCCTTTCTACTTCTCTCTCTCTCTCTCTCTCTCTCTCTCTCTCTCTCTCTCTCTCCCTCCTATACTCTCTCTCTCTTCTCTCTCTCTCTCTCTCTCCCTTCTCTACTCTCTCTCTCTCTCTCTCTCTCTCTCCCCCTTCTCTACTCTCTCTCTCTTTCTCTCTCTCTCTCAAACACAGAGACAAACACTATCTGACTTCCCTCCGGCAATCCCTTTGGCCATTAGTGGGAAACACACCTTGTCTGAGACCGAAGACAGACACTGAATGGTGATAAAAGGCAGAGAGAGATGTCAGGGGAGGTGGTTGTGGGTGTATCCGTGTGCGTATGTGTGTGTGTGCATGTGTTTGTATGTGTGTACGTGTGTGTTTGTGTGCACCTGCAAACTTGAGGCTAGTGATTGTGGCTTTGCATGTGTATGTGTGTGTGTTTGTGTGTGTATGTGTGTGTTTGTAAGTGTGTGTGTGTGTGTAAGTGTGTGTGTGTATGTGCATGCGTTTGTAAGTGTGTGTGTTCAGAGTGTACTGTTTGTGTTGTGTTTGTTCCCTTATTAGCATACGCTAATTTCGGGGTTCGATTTCCCATGGAACAACAGAACAGTCCACGCATGCACACACAGACACTTGCACACAAGCACACCCCCGCACACCCACACACACACACACAGACACTTGCACACAAGCACACCCCCGCACACCCACACCCACACACACAGTTGTTGTCCCAATGGGAATAAATTGCCATGAAGCATGAAACCATCGCTGAGTCAACTAATTAGCCTGTTTAATAAAGAACAAATGGCTAAAAGCACTCATTAGAAATTAACATGTGTTTAGATTGGTCTATCTGAGCGTACATGCGTCACTACCCGAGCATTACTTCACGAACACACACACACACAACACAACACCACACACACTCTCACACACAACACACACACACCACTCTCACAACTCTCACCCACACACACACACACCACAACACATGCCACACTCACACCACACCACACACTCACACACACACTCAACAAGCACTCAGCACACCACACACAAGCGCCACGACACTCACACACACATATACGGCACACACACACACTCACACATCACACTACACACACTACAACACACTGACACAACACACACAACTCAACACACCACACAGCACACACTCAACACACAACACACAACACTCAACACACAGCATCACAACACACAATCACACACCTCACACAACACACACAACACACACACTCCACACACACAACAACACACACACACACACTCACACAGCACACACGTTATTTCACAGTATTAGTAAACTCACACACACACACACTCACACACAACACACACACACAACACATCAACACACACACACACACACTCTCACACACACAACACACTCTCCACACACACAACACACACAACACACTCTCACAACACACCACTAACACACCACACACACTACTGGGTCTCCAATCGTTAATATCAACTCACACACACACAACACACGATCCCAATACACACTATTCACTCCCCTTGGAGAATATTAATCGTGAATTCTATTATCTTATAACCAAACATAATCAAACAACATCATCTCCACACATCACACACCCACTTACATCATCTACACAACCACTACACAACTCTCACACCAACACAACACACTCACACACCAGCAGGATCTGCAATCTAGTTGCGTTTCGTTCCTTCGTTTCACCTACCCTTCTTCAGTCGCTCGTCTGCCTTCCCAATGGTGTTTGTGTGTGTGTATAGTGTGTGTGTTGTGTGTGGCATGTGTGTGTGTGTCGGCTGTGTGTGTTTTGTGCTTGTATGTTTGTGTGTGTGCTGTGTGTTGATGTGTGTGGCTGTGTGTGTTTGGTGGTGGCTGTGTGTGTGTGTGGGGTGTGTGTGTGTGACGTGGTGTGAGTGTGTTGTGTGTGTGGCTGTGTGTGTAGTGGCTGTGTGTCTGTGGCTGTGTGGATGGGTGTGTGTGTGCTTGTTTGTGTGTGGCCGTTGGTGTGGTGGCTGTGTGTGTGTGTGGCTGTGTGTGTGTGGCCCTTGTGTGTGCTTTGTCAGGCTGTAGTTGTTGTGGCTGTGTGGTTGGATGACTCCGTGTGTGGTGTCGAGGTCGTTAAGATGTGTGCTGTGGTGTGTGCCTAGATGGCTGTGTGGTGCACGGAGGAATGGTTACAAGACCAAGGAGGCTTCGTGCTGTGATGTGTGCAACGTGATGGGAAATGTCAGAAAGAGTGTTCTTGCTGGTGTTGTTCCGTGTGCTACCTGTGCTGTGTGTGTGCGTGGTGTGTGTGTGCCGTTGTGTGTGCAACGTGATGGAATGGTTTCAGAAAGAGTGTGTGTCTGTGGCTGTGAATGTGGAGTTGGCTGTGTGTGTGTGTGGCTGTGTTGTGTTTGTGGCTGTTGTGTGTGTGGCTGTTTTGTGTGTGTGTGGCTGTGTTGGTGTTGTGGCTGTGTGTGTGGGTGTCGGCTGAGATGTGTGTGGCTGTTGTGTGTGTGTGACGAGTGTGTGTGTTGTATGGCTGTGGTGTGTGTGTGCTGTGTGTGTGTGATGGCGGGTGTGTGGTGGCTGTGTTTGTGGTGCCTGTGGCTGTGTGTGACGTGATGGATATTCGGTCTTCCATGAAAGAGTGTGTGTCTGTGGCTGGTGTGTGTGTCTGTGCGATTGTGTGTGGTGTGTAGTTGTGTGTGGGTGTGTGGCTGTGTGGTAGCACGTGAATGATATGCGAGTTCAGAAAGAGGTGTCCGTGGCCTGTGTGGTGCAACGTAGGTAATGGTCAGAAAAAGACGTGAGTTTGTGTGCTGTGTGTGTGCATGTGTGTTTTGTGTGTGTGTTTGTTGTGTTTGTGTTTGTTTTTGTGTTTGTGTGTGTGTGTGGCTGTGTGTGCACGTAATGGAATGGTTTCAGAAAGAGTGTGTGTCTGTGGCTGTGTGTGTGCACGTGATGGAATGGTTTCAGAAAGAGTGTGTGTCTGTGGCTGTGTGTGTGCACGTGATGGAATGGTTTCAGAAAGAGTGTGTGTCTGTGGCTGTGTGTTGTGTGCACGTGATGGAATGGTTTCAGAAAGAGTGTGTGTCTGTGGCTGTGTGTGTGTCTGTGGCTATGTGTGTGTGTGTGTGGCTGTGTGTGTGTGGCTGTGTGTGTGTGTGTGGCTGTGTGTGTGTGTGTGTGATGAAAGGAATATGAGACAGTGTGTGTCTGTGGCTGTGTGCGTCTGTGGCTGTGTGTGTGTGTGTGTGGCTGTGTGTGTGTGATGAAAGGAATATGAGACAGTGTGTGTGAGAGATAGAGAGCTGGGTCTTGTGTATTTGGACATTAAACTCATCTCTCAGTTGTCTGGGTTTTTAATTTAGAGCGATAAGCATCACATTACACAACGTCTGACTGCGTGTGCCAGGGGGCAACACACACACACACACTCGCTCACACACACACACACACATAGACACACACTACACAGACACACACACACACTCGCTCACACCGAGACACAGACACACATAGACACACACACACACAGACACACTCACACACTCGCTCACACACAGACACACACATACACACACTTTTGAATGCGGACAACATGAATAAATAACAGCAGCATCTGTGCCAATGTGTTCCAACACAGTCTGCAGGGCAAAGAGTGAATTTGTTTTGCTGTGTGTGTGTTGCTGTGTGTGTGTTGCTGTTTATGTGTTGCTGTGCATATGTGTGTTGCTGTGTGTGTGTGTGTTGCTGTTTACATGTGTTTGCTATGTTTGTGTGTGTGTGTGTTGCTGTGTACATGTGTGTTGCTGTGTGTGTGCTGCTCTGTACATGTGTGTTGCTGTTTGTGTTGCTGTGTACATGTGTGTTGGTGTGTATGTGTGTTGCTGTGTACATGTGTGTTGCTGTGTGTGTGTGTTGCTGTGTACATGTGTGTTGCTGTGTGTGTGTTACTGTGTATGTGTGTTGCTGTGTTTGTGCTGCTCTGTACATGTGTGTTGGTGTGTATGTATGTTGCTGTGTTCATGTGTGTTGCTGTGTGTGTGTGTTGCTGTGTACATGTGTGTTCCTGTGTGTGTGTGTGTGTTGCTGTGTACATGTGTGTTCCTGTGTGTGTGTGTGTGTGCGTTTGCAGGTTGCACTGACTCCTCCAGACATGTCTTGAGACACCGTGTCTTTGCAGCACACTATCTCATGAACCCTAATCCAACCTCTGATTGTCCTTTCGGTGCGTGATCTCCATGGAGAGAGGGGAAAAGAACGCACAAACACACACACACTACACGTGTGACCACACACACACACACCCACACACTAAATAAGTGACCACACACTCTATCACATAGGGTACAACACAACCCACTAGGCAACTCACACAAGATGAGCTATCGAGACGACCCTTCGTCTAGATGAATTGTACGACAGCCCAGTGTTCTCACATCTTCCCTGGAGAGACTTCCAAAGAAAGAATGTGTGTGTGTGTGTGAAAGTGTGTGTGTGTGTGTTAGTGGATGTGTGTGTAAGTGTGTGTGTGCGCGTGTGTGTGTGTGTAAAGTGATGTTGTTGTGGTGTGTGTGTGTAAGTGGGAGTGTAGTGTGTGTGGTGTGTGTGTAAGTGGATGTGTGTGTGTGTTTCTCTGCAGGTGTCTGTGCCCTTCTACGCCTGCCCTCAGGAGAGTGGGTTTTCTGGGTGATTCTCTCACAGGAGAAGTGTCAAAGCACATCAGCGGAACAAAGAGCACATGTGTGTTAGATGTGTTTGTGTGTGTGCGCATGTGTGTTAGATGTGTTTGTGTGTGTGCATGCATGTGTGTGCGCATGTGTGTTAGATGTGTTTGTGTGTGTGCATGCATTGGTGTGTATGTGTGTAGTATGTGTTTGGTCGTTGGCGCAAATGTGTGTGTAGATGGTTTGTGTGTGTGGCATGCAATGTGTGAAGCATGTGTGTGCGCAATAGTGAGGGCGCAATTGTAATGCGGCAGGGGTTTGGGGGTTGTGTATGTGGATGCATTGGGTGTGTAAGTGTGCGTGCGTGTGTGCATGTGTGTGCATGTGTGTGTATATGTGCATGTGTGCATGTGTGCGGGTGTGCGTGTATGTGTGTACATCTATAAGCATGTGTGTATGTGTGTAAGAATGTGTGTGTATGTGTGTGTATGCATGTGCGCATGAGGTGTGGAGGAGAGCTACTAGAAGGAGTACCGTCACTGAGCCTCAAACCAAAAGCAAGGTTTGATTCAGAATGGCAGGTCTGACGTTAGTCCAACGTTATTCTGACGCTAGCTGTTTATCGGTATGTTTGAATCTGTGTTTGTACGTGTGTATACATATGTGCGTGAGTGTGTAAGTACGTGCGTGAGTGTGAGAGGTGAGTGCGTGTGTGTGAGAGGGGAGGTCGGGATGTGCAATTGTTATGAGCTTGGTATGTGTGTGTGTTCTGACTTTATAGGATCAACATCTGTGGATCGACTCTGACTGGTACAACTAAGTGATGAAGAAAAGAAAACCTTATCTCTCTCTGCAATCTGTCGCTCCTCAGCTCCCCTCTCCCCTCGCGCCGCGCTGCTCTGCCTTTCCACCGTCGCTCCCATCGTCCCCTCCCAACCCTCGCTCCTGCTCCTCCTCGCGCCGCAGCTCCCGCTCTCACCCCCTGGCCCCTCTGCCCGCCTCGTCCCACGTCCGCGTCTCCGCGCTCTCCCCCTCTGCCCACGCGTCCCCTCCCCAACGCTCACCCCTCTCCCCCTCTCCCACGCTCCCCGTCTCCGCTCCTCCCCTCCTCTCCGTGCAAGGCGGTCCCACCTGTCTGCTTGCACATCTACGTTTCCTCTTCCTCTTCTTCCCGTGACATTGCCTGCGCGCGCGCCGTCATCTCTCCACTCTGATGCAAACGTCCCCTCCTCTGCGCCAGCAGGCCTTTCATTCCTAGCAATCGCGTCCTCAGAGTGTCCCTCGCGCAGTCTCTCCATGGCCCTCCCCTCGCGCCCTCACCCTCCGTGCCCCCCTCCCTACCGCCGTCTCCAAGTCACGGAGATAGGTAAGACAGCTGTGACCAGATTAGTCTACATTAACTAGTAATATAATATTGCACTGTAGACTCCTTCAGTCTAGCTCTCCTTTCCGCTACACTCTTTAGATCTTTCCCTCCCTCTCTACTCGTACTTTCTCATTCTGTTCCATCTCCCCCTGCGCGCGCGCCTCCTTCGCTCTCATCATCGAACGTCCACACTTGGCTGTTTCCAGTCCCCCATCCCCCCCTTCGGTCTCTCGATGCCCTCTATCTCGCCCTCACCTCCTCCTGCTTCCTTCTCTTCCTCCTTGTTCGTCCTCCGTCCGCTTCCCCTGCGCGTCTCTTTCCCACCTATCTCTCGTACTCTCTCCTCCCTCCATCCCGCGCGCCGGCTCTCTCGGGGCTCTCTCGAGGCCCTTTTCCTTCTCTCTCCTCGTCCCTTCAGTCCTCTCCTTTCTCTCTTTCTCCCCTCCTCCCTCCCGCGCGCCGCTGCCTGCCTGCGCCTCCCTCCCTCCCTCCCTCGCTCTTTCTCTCTGTCTCTCTTATCGTTCTCTTGCTGTCTCTCTCCCCCCGCCTTTCTCCGCCCCCCCGCGTCCCTGCCCGTGCGCGCCCCTGCCTCCTCGCTCCTCCCCCTCCCTCCCTCCCCCTCTCTCCATCCTCCCTCCCTCTCTCTTTCTTTCTTTCTTTGTCTCTCACACACACACATTACTGTTTCGCCCTCTCTCTCTCTCTCTCTCTGCGCTCTCTCTCGTGGGGGTGGGCCATCTCGTCCCTGCGCTCTCTCGCCCCTCGGCTCTCTCCCTGCGCCCATTCTCCCGCTCTCGCTCTCATGGCCCTGGACGCGGGGGCCTAGAGTTGCGCGTGCCAGCAAGCAGCGAGATTGCAGTTAGTGTGGGAAGGCTGAACAGCGAGCACCGACAAACAGCGAGCACAGGACAACCACTTTGGGTGGCGGAGAGTAAGTGCGGATGGCTGGATGGATGTGCTCCAGTTTTAACATGGAGAAAAGGACTGCAACATAGACTACAGTCACACTGTCTGGTAGGGAGCGTGTGTGTGTGTGGTGTGTGTGTGTGTGTGTGTGTGTGTGGTGTGTATGTGTGTGTGTCAGTAAATGCCACTGCCTGACATGAGGGGATTTGAGACACATATATAGGTCGGAGAGAAAAAAAGAACCACACAACGAGGACGCTAGAGACTTCAGTGTGGTGGTAGCGAAGGTGGGTGTGTGAGCATGGGTGTGGAGCGGTGGTTGGGGTGTGAGCGGGGGAGCTTGAGCATGTAAGTTGGAGTGTGTGAGCGAGTGGTGAATGTGTGTGTATGTTGTGCGCGCGTGTGGTGCATGTTGTGCTGTGTGTGTGGTGGGGGTGTCTGTGTGTGGGAGGAGTGTTGTGTCTGTTGTGTGTGGTGTGGTGTGTGTGTAGGTGGTGTGGTGGTGGTGTGGGTGTGTGGGTGGATGTATGATGTGGGGTATGTATGTGTGTGTGTAGGTGTATGTGTTGTGTGTGGGTGGTGGTGGGGGGGGGGTGTTTGCGTGTGGGGTGTCTGTGTATAATTAGGGTGTAGGGTGTGGTGTGTGTGTGTGTTGTGTGTGGGAGTTATAAGTAGGTGGGTGTGATGTGTGTGAGTGTGTGGGTAGGTATGGAGGGTGTGTAGGTGTGTATGTGGTGGGTTGTGGGGGTGTGGCTAACCCTGTCTGTCGCGCAGTCTTCCGCACAAGAACAACGAAGCCTGCCGAGTCATAAGATTAGGGAAGAGCGCGCACATCATTGGGACAAACCAGCTCCAGTAAAAGCGGCGTTGTACTGACAAAGGGGAACCAGAGCAGGTCGCACCATCAATGCCAACGAGATTACGTACTGACACACACAGA
>BROE01000005.1:4267806-4308140 GCA_036571765.1 Plecoglossus altivelis | reverse complement strand
TCTTTCTACCCTTCTCTATTTCCTCCTTTCTCTCATCCTGCTCCACCTCTCCTTTCTGTGCTGCCCACCTATCTCTCAGCTACTCTCTCCTTCCCTCCATCCCTTCCTCTCTCTCTCCAATCTCTCGCCCTTTCTCTCTCTCTCCTCTCCTTCATCCTCTTCTTTCTCTCTTCTTCCTCTCTCTCCCTCTTCCTCTCCTTCCTCGCCTCCCTCCGCTCCTCTCTCCCTCTCTCTTATCTCTCTTCCTCCTCCTTCCCTCCCCTCCCTCCTCCCTCCTCCCTCCCTCTCTCTCTCTCTCCTCCTCCCTCCCTCCTCCCTCCCTCCTCCCTCTCTCTCTTCTCATCTCTCCCTCCCTCCCTCCTCTCTCTCTCTGCTCCCATCTTCTCCTCTCTCTCCTCTCTCTTCCCTCCCTCCCTGTCTCCATCTCTCCCTCGTCTCGCTTCCCTTGGTGACCGGCTAGAGGTCTGCCAGCCAGCACAGATCTGCATTAGTGTTGCTTTAAGGGCTGAACACACCACCACAAGACACACAAAACACACAATCACACACAACACTTTGGTGTGTGCCATTAGATCGCGGATGGCTGGATGGATGTGCTCCAGTTTTAACATGGAGAAAAGGACTGCAACATAGACTACAGTCAGACTGTTTGTATGGGAGTGTGTGTGTGGTGTGTTGGTTTGTGTGTGTGATGTATGGTGTGTGTGTCAGTGATGCACTTTTCGTGACAGGGGATGGGGATCTTAACCAGCGATATAGTGCTGAAGATTACAAAGCCCATCCACACACGAGGAGGCTAAAGCTTCGAGTGTGTGTGTGTGTCAGTGGTGTGTGAGCATGTGTCGTAGCGATGTTTTAGTTTGAGCGTGGGGGTGAGCATGTATGTTGCAGGGTGTGTGTGAGCATGTGTGTATGTGTGTGTGTATGTGTGCGCGCGTGTGTGCATGTGTGGTTCTACAAAGCTGGTGCTGGCCTGTGTGTGCGCGTGTGTGCAAATGACTGTGTGTGTCTGTGGATGTGTGTGTATGTGTGGTGGTGTGTGTGTGCTGTATGTGTGTGGATATTGTTTGTGGTGGTGTGTATGTGTGTGTGTGTATGTGTATGTGTGTGTGTGTGTGTGTGTGTGTGGCTACCTGTCTTCTGCAGTCTTTCCTGCACAAGAATCAACTGAATCCTGCCAGTCATTAAGGATTATGGGAAACCCATCATCTTGACAAACAGCTGTCAGTAAAGCGGCTTGTACTGACAACCAGAGCAGGTCCACCATCATGCCAACTAGATTACTACTGACACACACACACACACTCATTCCACATAACCACACACCACACCACACTATCACAACACACACACACACAGCGCATACACACACACACACCACCACGTCATTCACATACACTCATGCACATAAACAAACGCACGCTCATGCACATGCACACGCAGACTCATGCACATGCACACACATGCACACACACACACACTGTTGTACATACACACACACACATGCACACACAGACACACACAGGCAGACACACACTCATTCACATACACCCACACACACACACACAGACATACACACACACTCATGCACATACACACACTCACCATACAAACGTGCGCTCACACATGGGCACAATGTATCTGTGATGCCACTTTTAGCTGTGGTAAGTTACACTGTAGAAGTCAGTTTTAAGACAAGGAGACTCTAGCCTTGCCAGGTTTGTTCAGACAGCAGGGAGAACTTGTCCTGAAATTGGTGAAATCAGATTAAAACAATAACAGCAACCAATCCAAACTTTGTCATGTTAGCAATTCGCAGCAGATTAGCAGGATTTATGGAGGGACGGTTATGGAGCACAAACACAATCCGGATTATAATTTATGGAAAGTTTGAAATGTATTTAAGACAACAGCCACAGATAATCCATCTTCCTCTTTAACAGAGAGACAGGCTGCAACCTGGCTTCTGAGACCACATCATAATAGAGTTGCAAAATAGATCTTCGTCTCACTCAAAGTCAAACCTCTGGGTGCTCTTACTCGGACCCAGAATTCCCCCTCCCCTCCCTCCTCCCTCCCCCCTCTCCCCCATCCTCATCTTCTCTCCTTTGAACAGACGTAATTTAAGGAGGGCACCACAGACGATAATCAGACACACCTGGCAAAGAGTGTCCCGTCTCTCTCTCTCTCTCTCTCTCTCTCTCCTTTCAGCTCGTCCTCTGTGTGCCTTTCTTCTGTCCCCTCTGTCTCTCTCTCTCCTCTTCGCGCTTCTCTCCTCTCTTAATTCTTTTCTCCCCTTCTCTCTCTCTTCTGCCTCTCTCTCTCCTCTCCTCTCTCTTCCCTCCTCTCTCTCTCGCCTCTCTCTTTCTCCCTCCCTCTCTCTCTCTCTCCCTCTCTCTCTCTCTCTCCTCCCTCTCCCTCTCTCTCTCTCTCGCACGCTGGTTCTCCCCCCCACTCTCTCCGGTACACACACACATTCACTTCAGCATTCACTCTGTCTTTCCAACGCACTAAATATAAACCGTAGACGGCTACAGGAAAGCTTTTAACTTGTCTCCAGAGAAGGAGTTGCTGTCTGTTTTATCAGAAGCCATAAACAACGGCCCTGTGTTCAGAGGGAGGGTTAGTACTGCTCAGGCTCTGGGGAGACCCAGACTGAGAATAGGACCCAGAGGAAGAAACTGCAGGTCGCACCCAGATGACCTTCTGCAATCCAGTGTGAGTGAGCGTGAGTGTACCGACTGAGGAGATGAGTGAACACAATCGTTTTGGTAGTTTGAGAAATGGTGTGTGTGTGGGGGTGGTCTCTACTATATGTGTGCTTGTGTGTTTTTGTGTATGTGTGTATGTGTGGTATGGTGTTGTGTGCGTGAGTGTGGTGTGTGTGATGTGTGTGTGAGTGTTGGTCTGTGTAGTGACAGAATGTGTGTGTGTGGTGTGTGTTGTGCTGTAGTGGGGTGTGAATGTGTATTGTGTTGAGTTGTGTGTGTGGTGTGTGTGTGAGTGTGTGTTGTAGTGGAGAAGTGTGTGTTGGTGTGTGTGTGGTGAGTGTGTGTGTGGTAGTGAGATGAGGTTTAGTGGTCCTAACACACACTGGAGAGAGGACAATAAGACCTGAGATGAAAACTTGGATGAAACCTATGTTTCTTAGCAGAGTACTGGAGCTTGTTGAAGTTCATACAAAAAAAAACACATTTTTCATCAATGTGTGCTGATCTGATCGCAAGTGTTTGTGTGTGTGTGTCCTGGGTGTGTGTGTGTCCTGGTTGGTGTTCCTGGGTCGTGTGTTCCTGGGTGTTAGCTGTGTCCTGGTGTGTGTGTGTCTGTGTTGTGTCTGTCTGGTTGGTGTAGTGCTAGTCAGGTGGTCGTGTGTGCCCTGCTTGTGTGTCGTGCCCTGGGATCTGTGTGCCTGGTGTGGGATTTGCTCCTGGTGTGTGTGTGTTCCTTGGGTGGGTGTGTGTCCTGGTGTAGTGTGTTGTCCTTGTGGGTGTGTGTGTCCTGGGTGTGCGTGTGTGTGTTGTGCCCTGTGTGTAGTTGTCCGGGGTGTGTGTCTGCCGGTGTGTGTCTGCTGTCCTGGGTGGTGTGTCCTTGGGTGGTGGTCGGGTGTGGGGTCCTGGGCTGTGTGTGCCTTGTGTGTGTGTGTGCGTGGTTGTGGGTGTCCGGGTGTTGTTTGTGCCCAGGGTGTTGTGTGGTGTGTCCTGGGTGTGTGTGTGTCCTGGGTGTGTGTTGGTGCCCTGGGTGTGCTGCTGTGTTCCTTGGTGTGTGTGTCTGCCCTGGTGTGTGGTTGGCTTGAGTGTGTTTGTGTGTGTTTTTTTTTTTGTGTGTTTTTTTTTTTTGTGTGTTTGTGTGTGTCCTGGTGTGTGTGTCTCTGGGGGCGTTGGGATGTGTGTGTGTATGGACAATCCTTGAAATCAGATATGGAACATGTGGATGCTGAGCCTGGTGTGTGCAGAGCGTGTGTCATGTTCAGGATGTACATGTTTGTGTTTTCAGGGTGAGTCTCCCATCAAGAACAGAATGAGAACACCTGTGTCTCTTCTCTCTCTCTGATCCACTGCAGAATACAGGTGACACCCCTTGACTGACTACGAGGGTGTGTGTGTATGTGTCGTGGGTGTTGTGCGTAGTGTGTGACGAAACACATGGCTAAGTGAGGGCCACAGTCTGGTGACTATTGTCTATGTAACAAAGTAAGGGTTTACCTCCACCGTGTGATAGGCAATCAGAACCCACTTAGTGTGTGTAGGTGTATGTGTGTGAAAAGGCATTTGATTGTTGACGTACGTGTGTGTAATATGAGGCTGTTACACCTCCAAACAGGAGCATGAGAGCAGGATAGAGGGAGGAAAGCAAGCAGGGGAGAGAGAGGGAGAGAGAGAGGGAGGGAGGGAGGGAGGGAGGGAGGGAGGGAGAAATAGAGGGAGCAGGGAAGAGGAAAGGTGAGAGTGCGAGAGGGACAGAGCAGGTAAGAGATGGAGGAAGAGAGGACAGGTGAGCGAGAGAGGGACAGAGAGAGCAAGGGAGAGCAGAGAAGAGGAGAGATGAGAGAGAGCAGGAAAGAGTAGCAGAGAGGAGAGTGTAGGGGAGAAGGGCAGGGAGAGAGACAGAGATAGAGAGCAGGAGAGAGGGTTCGAGATAGGGGAGAGACAGAGCAGTGGAGAGAAGGGAGGGAGAGAGACCTAGCAGGGGAGAGAGAGAGAGCAGGGGAGAGAGAGAAGGGAGAGAGACAGAAAGACAGAGCAGGGGAGAGAGAGGAGGGAGAGAGACAGAGAGAAAGAGCAGGGGAGAGAGAGGAGGGAGAGAGACAGAGAGACAGAACAGGGGAGAGAGAGGAGGGAGAGAGACATAGAGACAGAGCAGGGGAGAGCGGCAGGCAGGTTCCTATGTTAAAAGCCCTGCTGTCTTCCGTCCACCAAGCCCCTAATGGTCGACTAAATGCCTCAGACTAAAATAGACACCAAGCCAGATGGAGAGAAGGAGAGAAAGACAGGAGAAGAGAGGGAGGAGAGGGAGAGAGGAGGGGAGAAGAGGGAGAGGAGAGGGAGAAGAGGGAGAAAGAGGGAGGGAGGGGAGAAAAGAGAGAGAGGCAGGGATATGGTGAAGACATGAACTGCTGAGGAACGAACAGGTCACAGGAGAGAGGAGCGAGTGCAAACACACTCACTTGAACACTGCTGCCGATACTAACAAGCTAGAAAGCAGCCAAAGAGAATAGAGGCAGAAACATACATGGGCCGAGGAGGGAGGAGACGAGGGAAGGAGGGAGGGAAGGAGGGAGGAGGAGAGGGGAAGGAAGGAGGGAAGGAGGGGGGAGGAGAGGGGAAGGGAGGAGGGAAGGAGGGAGGAGAGGGGAAGGGAGGAGGGAAGGAGAGGGGAAGGAAGGAGGGAGGAGGAGAGGGGAAGGACTGGAAGGAGGGAGGAAACAAGGGGCTGGAGGAAGGAGACGAGGGGAAGGAAGGAGGAGACAAGGGGGTGGAGGAAAGAGGGAGGCGATGAGGGAGGAGATGCAAATAGGAGTGAAACAAATAGAGTAACTGCAAATCCACTTTGTTTGATTAAAAAACAAATTTAATCTTTCAATTGGATCAGACAAATTGTTGTGTATCGCGAGAGAATGACAGACACAGATCATGGTCCAGCCCCTCCTACCACCACACACACACACACACACACACACACACACACACACACACACCACACACACACACACACACACACACACACACCACACACCACCACCACACACACACACACACCACACACACACACACACACACACACCTACTCTGTTTGCTCATGCAAACTTTCTGACATGTTGAAGACACTCTGAGAAAGGGGAGAAAAAGAGAGACTGAGAAGGAGAGGGAGGAACAATGTGTTTCTAAGAACTGAAGCATGGATAGGATATAAAGGCTCTTTAACAATGAACCATCCGTCTTTTCCCATCCTGAAAGAAGTAAATCATCTCCTAACTTCACCCCAGTCCCTCGGTGGAGAGAGACACGGAGATAGAGAGACAGAAAATGAGACGAGAGATGGAAGATCTTCCATTGTCATTGAGCTTGTCTAATAACTGGATTTTCCCAAGACAGGTAGGTAAGCCGGATAAGCTTAGACTGTCTCTCTGGAAGCACCTACACACCGTGCATCTCAAGGTTGTGTAATCCATCTGAGTGTAGTACAGCCTGTCTGCCACTGCTGTGTGTGTGTGTGTGTGTGTGTGTGTGTGTGTGCGTGTGTGCGTGTGTCTGGGGCAAGACGCATGGTGTGCGTGGGCATCACAGAACATGTGTCTCTGTTTTTCTGATGCGTGTGTGTGTGTCACAGGTGTGTGTGTGTGTGTCACAGCTGTGTGTGTGTGTGTCACAGCTCTGTGTGTGTGTCACAGGTGTGTGTATGTGTACAGTTGTGTTCTGTGTTGTGGTCCACAGGTGTGTGTGTGTGTGTCACAGTGTGTGCTGTGTGTCATCAGGTGTTGTGGTGTGTGTGTCACAGCTGTTGTGTGTGTCACAGGTGTGTGTGTGTGTGTGTCACAGCTCTGTGTGTGTGTCACAGGTGTGTGTGTGTGTCACAGGTGTGTGTCTGTGTGTGTCACAGGTGTGTGTGTGTGTCACAGCTGTGTGTGTGTCACAGCTGTGTGTGTGTCACAGGTGTGTGTGTGTGATTGTCACAAGCTGTGTGTGTGCATCTCAAGGTTGTGTAATCCATCTGAGTGTAGTACAGCCTGTCTGCCACTGCTGTGTGTGTGTGTGTGTGTGTGTGTGCGTGTGTGTGTGTGCGTGTGTGTGTGCGTGTGTCTGGGGCAAGACGCATGGTGTGTGTGGGCATCACAGAACATGTGTCTCTGTTTCTCTGATGCGTGTGTGTGTGTCACAGGTGTGTGTGTGTGTGTCACAGCTGTGTGTGTGTGTCACAGGTGTGTGTGTATCACAGCTCTGTGTGTGTGTCACAGGTGTGTGTGCTTCTGTCTCTCCGGAGATTCCGATTTCTTCTGGAAGCTGTCCCAGTATTCCGTATCCTCCTCAGAGAGGGGCGTGGCCAGACTGATGAGGTCACTGAAGGTCAGGAGCTTGAAGGAGGGGGCTGAGGAGGTGGGCGGAGGCACCCTGTCTGTGTGGGGGGGTCCCAGGGCCACAGCCACATGGTGATCCTGGTCCAGGAGGCTTTCCTGTGGAGAAGAGCAGATGAAAATCGGGCTCTTGTGAGACTTTGTCAGCACACGCACACTCGCTCCCCTTCGCTCGGCTCTCGAGAGTTCCTGGAAGCCCTGGAACATCTCAGCCTTCAAAAGAAAGTTCCGGATGCATGCAGGGTCGCGCACGCACAAGCACACCTCAAGCCCTCCCCTCTCCCCTAATATCACACTTTAATGTTGGCTATTCATCTCCCCCCCCCCCCCCCCCCCCCCCCCCCCCCCCTCCCTCCCTCCTCCCCCAGCCCCTCACGCTGATCTTACCCTGTCGTTTCCCTGCGAGCTGTCCTAATCACAGGCCCATTCACCGCGCTCTCTGTAAAGTGCAGCCATCACGACTGTTTCCCCGCCGCGGCTGGGAGACCACAATGACCGGAGAGAGACCGGAGAGAGACCGGAGATGAGGGCGGAAGGGAGGGAACGGAAGGTTGATGGGGGATAACACACTGACAGAGAAAACTAGTAGATGTAGGAAAGAGACCAGAATGAGTGAAGTAGCTTGTGTACAGTGTGCTGTGTAGAGTATGCTGTGTACAGTATGCTGTGTAGAGTATGCTGTGTAGAGTGTGTTGTGTACAGTGTGCTGTGTACAGTGTGCTGTGTACAATGTGCTGTGTAGAGTGTGTTGTGTAGTGTGTTGTGTACAGTGTGCTGTGTACAGTGTGCTGTGTACAGTGTGTTGTGTGCAGTGTGCTGTGGAGAGGATGCTGTGTAGAATATGCTGTGTACAGTGTGCTGTGTAGAGTATGCTGTGTAGAGTATGCTGTGTACAGTGTGCTGTGTACAGTGTGCTGTGTACAGTGTGCTGTGTAGTGTGTTGTGTGCAGTGTGCTGTGTAGAGGATGCTGTGTAGAGTATGCTGTGTATAGTGTGCTGTGTACAGTGTGCTGTGTAGAGTGTACTGTGTAGAGTATGCTGTGTAGAGTGTGCTGTGTAGAGTATGCTGTGTAGAGTGTGCTGTGTACAGTGTGCTGTGTACAGTGTACAGTATGCTGTGTACAGTGTGCTGTGTTGAGTGTGCTGTGTACTGTGTACAGTGTGCTGTGTAGAGTGTGCTGTGTACAGTGTACAGTATGCTGTGTACAGTGTGCTGTGTAGAGTGTACTGTGTACAGTGTGCTGTGTACAGTGTGCTGTGTACAGTGTGCTGTGTACAGCGTGCTGTGTACAGTGTACAGTATGCTGTGTACAGTGTGCTGTGTAGAGTATGCTGTGTACAGTGTGCTGTGTAAAGTATGCTGTGTACAGTGTGCTGTGTACAGTGTGCTGTGTACAGTGTGCTGTGTACAGCGTGCTGTGTACAGCGTGCTGTGTACAGTGTCTGACAGACACAGTATGTGTGAGTCCCAGGAAGTGTGTCTGTGTGTGTGTGGTATCTGGTGATGACAGTGCCTATTGCGTGACTGTGTATTGACTGCCTTGCATGCTGGCTCTTAAGGATGCACTCATTAAATTTCACCCAGCGAGTGTGTGTGTGTGTGTGTGTGTGTGTGTGTTTGACGTCGCATCATGTGAGGTCAAACAGGGTCACTGGCCCATGAAAAACAGGAAACAGAGATGAGAGGCTTTGAGGTCAATCTACCTGCTTAGAACCTCTATGTGCGTGTTGTGTGTGTGTGTGTGTGTATGTGTGTGTGTGTGTAAAAGAGGCTCAATAATGTAGGCGTTTCTTTCAAATTGGGTCACTTGAACTGTTACAACTCGTCAATTGATTCTGGCATGTCGATTGTTCGAAATCACACTGAGTGGCAACACAGCTGAGAGTTGTGTGTATGTTATGTATGTTGTGTGTGTGCCGTGTGAGAGGGTGTGTGGAGAGAGAGAAAGAGGGTGTGCGTGTGAGTGTCTGTGTGTGTGTGTGACAGAGAAAGAGGGTTTGCGTGTGAGTGTCTGTGTGTGTGTGACAGAGAAAGAGGGGGTTTGTGTGAGTGTCCTGTGGTGTGTGTGACAGAGAAAGAGGGTGTGCGTGTGAGTGTCTGTGTGACAGAGAAAGAGGGTGTGAGTGTCTGTGTGTGTGTGTTTTTTTTGTTTGTTTGTTTGTGTTTGTGTGAGTGTCTGTGGTGTGTGGTGACAGAGAAAGAGGGTGTGCGTGTGAGAGTCTTGTGTGTTGTGAAAGAGAAAGAGGGTGTGCGTGTGAGTGTGTGTGGTGGTGTGACAGAGAAAGAGGGTGTGCGTGTGTAGAGTGGTCCTGTGTGTGTGTGACAGAGAAAGAGGGTTTGCGTGTGAGTGTCTGTGTGTGTGTGACAGAGAAAGAGGGTGTGCGTGTGAGTGTCTGTGTGACAGAGAAAGAGGGTGTGCGTGTGAGTGTCTGTGTGACAGAGAAAGAGGGTGTTTGTGTGAGAGTGTGTTTGCGTGACAGTTCTTCACACCCACAGCACCCACAGCACCCACAGCACCCACAGCACCCACACCCCCTCCCTGCATCACCGTGACCCTTCTCTCCAGCCTGCATCCTTTCATCCTTCCTCTCCTTCACAGCCCTCCTCCATCATCCCTCCGTCATAACAGATCCATACGGCCATTCTCCCTCTCCTCCTCAGGTCACAATCGATAGGAAGCAAAGTGTTTCACTCATGTCAAAACCACAACAGCAGAAGAGCATTAGCAGATCTACAGAACAGGGCCTGAGGTCCAGTATCACCTGTAGGCTCAGTGCTCTCATGGGCTGTACGCAAACGGGCGTGTGAGTGTGTGCGTGCGCGTGTGCGGTTCAGGGAGAGATCTGCTGTTCCTCCTCTAAACTTGTGAAGTGCGTCTGTGTGTGTGTGCGTGTGTGCGAGTGCGTGCGTGTGTGCGTGAGTGTGTGCGTGAGTGTGTGCGTGAGTGTGTGCGTATGTGAGTGTGTGCGTGAGTGTGTGCGTATGTGAGTGTGTGCGTGAGTGTGTGCGTATGTGAGTGTGTGCGTGCGTGGTTCAGGTTCTGCTGTTCCTCCTCTAACCTTGTGAAGTGCGCGTGTGTGTGCGTGTGTGTGTGTGGTTCAGGTAGAGATCTGTTCTTCCTCCTCTAACCTTGTGAAGTGCGCGTCCATCTAACACCAAGCCTCCTTGAGGAACGCCACGCAGCTGCTCCCAAAACGCCGCCGCGTGCGCAGCACGGCCCGGCGCCAGCTCGTTAGAGAGCTACGATTATATGGAGAAGAAGAAGAAGAGGGGCTTGAGAGGACCAGGGACCGGTGTGGGGAAGCTAACGACCACCCCACCACCCAGGAAGAGCTGTCCTCTCCCTGGTCACGTTGTGGACCCGCTGCAGGTTAGCCTAGCCCGCATGCTAATCTGCGTCAACTACCGGTGGCATGTGACCCGATGTTAGCGTTAGCAGCTAATGATTTATTGGTGGGTTGGTGTTAGCCTGGCTAAGCTGTTGACAGAGGCTGGGATTGGCAGGCTGGGATCAGAGGCCAAGCGATGGCAGCGAGGGGGATTAGTGCAGTCCAGATGCTCTGGGAAGATGTTAGAGTTCAGATAAACAGCTCTGATAAACAGTTTCCTGTTGCTCTGCATGCGCCTGTCTTACTCCTTTCCCAGGAAGAAAAACTCACCAGATGAGGTGATTATGCAAAATGGACCGACGGAAATGACAGCTGCTTTCGAAAGATCTATTTGGTGTCCCTGCCTCCTCTTTCCTCTCACCTCGAAAACCCACCCCTCCTCTTCTTCCTCATCCAGGTGCATTCTGGTCCCATGGTGGACCTGGCCCACTGTGATTGGCTCGGGAGAGAGGTGAAATTCCGCCCTCTGCAGGTTGAAGCCCAGCCCTGTGCCAATCGCCTTGATGAAGCTCTCCTTAAGTGCCTTGACAGACAGAGAAAACAGCCAATCGGATTGAGCCGAACACAAGTCAACAGCATCAGAAACACCTTTCAGAGACGAACACCTTTCACGTGGATCCGAATCCGATCGGACTATTGATTCCGGTTTCTCTAATGAGTATGCAGCGCGTGTATGTATGAGAGAGTCAGGCAGAGAAGAGAGGACGGGAAAAAAAGAGAGAGAAAGAGAGAGGTTAGAGGGAGAGAGAAAGGACACAGATTGTGTAGATGTCGTCTGATGTCTGGTAAACCTTGTTACGTGGAGGCGAGCCACAATAACAGTATTACAAGGCTAATCGCTATAGCAACCGCGGAGCACTAGCATTAGTCAGCCGTGATGATATCAGTACTTGACGTCCTCACGCCGCACTCTCAATCTAAGAACATCTTGAATTAGGAGCCACACCATCACTGCACATGGATCTGTGTGTGTGTGTGTGTGTGTGTGTACGTGCGTGTGTGTGTGCGTGTTCCGTGGACCATTTGGGGTGTTATTTTCTTCCTCCCTCTATTCACACACCAACTGGCGTGACGACAGGGTTGTATCGCCATGGTTACCCAGTGCCTGTAGAACATGGCGAGCTGCGAGCGTTCCGGGCCGGTTCCACGGATGGCCGACCACTCAAACTCAGTGAACTGCCGATTCATGATCCGGAAAAACTCTGGGATGGAACTGCTTCCTGGCAGAGAAAAGCAGCAACTGAACATTTAAACTACAACACATAAACACAAACAAACATGGGAGTAAGAAAAGGACTGTGGGGGAGAAAAAAACCCAAAAACAAAATAATTGCACGCCATGTTGTTCTTTGATAGGATGCAGAACGTTTGACTTTGGCAGAATATCATCATTGTTTCCGGAACTGAATGGAAACTAGACGACACCAGATGTAGGATCTACACCATCTGCTTATCACTCTGATCCCCACTTGTTCCTCAATGACAGCCTTTCAACACCCCAGATTGACTCAGACAAGAATAACACTGATGGGAACTGAGTGCCAAACCTCGTTCTTAGACAACGGTGACACCATGTGGCCGCTAGAGGAACAGCAAGACACAAATCTATTCACGCACGCACACCTGGCATAGCGGTCTTCATCACGTCCACACCGACCTTCCTCCCTTGCTCTGCTGCCAGCACGGCGTAGTCTCCCTGATGAGACACGTTAAAACTCCAGCCCCAGGCTTCGGGCCTGGAGTAGGCCGGAGCAGCCAGGTATGGTTTGCCTCTGGGAGAGCGTTCCAGACGGATCTCCGACCAGGGAACGCCCATCCTCTCGCACACCAGTCTCCTCAGCAGGAGCCTCCCTGCCTGGGAGTAGGGACGGAGAGGGCAGGGAGGAAGAGGGAGAGGGCAGAGAGGAAGAGGGAGAGGGCAGGGAGGAAGAGGGAGAGGGCAGGGAGGAAGAGGGAGAAGGGTCGGAGGCACGAGGGGAAAGATGAGAGCGAAGGAGGTGAGAATAGATGAGACAGAGCAAAGGAGAGAAGAGGGGAAAATAGAGAGAGAGAGAGATAGAGAGAGATAGAGAGAATGTGAGAGAGAGAATGTGTGTGCGAGAGAATGTGTGTGTGTGTGTGAGAGAGAGAGAGAATGTGTGTGTGTGTGTGAGAGAGAGAGAGAGAGAGAGAGGACGAGGTGTTAAAAGAGACCCATCTGTGAATAGATGGAGTGTAAATAGGGGACTACAGCCCTGCTAGAAGCACCTGCCGCGAATTAAGACAAATGTATCCGCACTGCTGTCACGGTGATGCAAATCCTGTTTGAATAGCTCGAGAACACACTATTCAGAAGGAATTATACACATAAAAAGCGCACAAGAGTACCAGAGTTTCATACAAGAGTTTGGTTTCGATATAATGGTGGTCTGTTAAGTGTAAACAGTTGATGATAGTGAGCGATTTCCGTGGGAGTAGCGAGCGGTCCCCTAACTGGTTGGTTCCACAGCGTCTTCTGAGCGACACATTCACCTACCATAGCTGATTTAGCATCTTTGGCAAACACGAACTGTCCGATTCGCTCCTTCTCCTCGCGCTGAACGCAACGGGCGGCGTAAAGCCACTCTGACCGGGTCGGTGTCCACGAACCACAGCGAAACGCCCAACGTACACCTCCCATCGTATCAGTTCGAGAGGTCTGATCAGACTCCAAGCGTGACGATAAATCAACTTCAGCGCTCATGTCTACCTAGCCTACTAACTCAATCCGCAAGTGTATGACTAACATTGTACAGACAGCAAGGCTATACTGTTTACGTACACATTCACGTTGTTTGATCATATACCCTCTACTATTATTCAAAGCTAGCTAGCTAGCTAGCTGTCTGTCTGTATTTGTAACACTTGATATTTCACATCAGTTTTGACTACTGGAGGAAAACGTGAGGGTATCCGGAAGAGAGCTTTGTTGCAGAACGTAAACCGTCACGAGTGGGCGAGGCAGCGTATTGACCAATGGGAAAGATGTTGATAGTACGTCGTCAAAAGGTGTCGTTCCGACTCATTTTGATATCGTGAGCATCTGTGATTTATGCTTTACGGTTATTTAGGTAAGTTGATTTACAATTAAGGTTGTCAAATGCCATTTTTAATTAGTTTTCTTGTCGGGTGTTTTACCTGAGCCAATATTTGTTTAATATTGCAAAGGCAAATGCGCCGAACGTGCGTGTGTAACGTTAGCTCGAGTACGTTTGTATAGTGCACCCCATGCAAGTACCACGCAGTGTTACGCTGCTGTTAAGCCGTAGTAAAGCAGGCTTTTTACTGAGACTGAGTGTGAGAGATGTAAAAAGCTTGCAACGGTCCAAAACACACCTCTTTAGCTCTAAGTCTACCGGAGAATCTTAATCGTTAGTAAACGTTAGACGTTTCTTACGACGTTTACGCTGATGTGATGTATTTTAACGATAACCAACTATGCTGATGATCAAACCTTAATCGCTCTAGGATGAAGATTGTCGGTCTTCAGATGCTCTCTGTTGCCGAGGTGAACCCTGCATGACCCTTGGTGACCTTGACACACCCCTGGTTTGACCCCGGACTGACCTATCTCCCCACCACACCTCTCTCTGTCCCTCTCTCCATCCTTCTCTGTCCCTCTCTCCATCCTTCTCTGTCCCTCTCTCCATCCTTCTCTGTCCCTCTCTCCATCCTTCTCTGTCCCTCTCTCCATCCTTCTCTGCTCCTCTCTCCACTCCTTCTCTCCGTGTCCCTCTCTCCATTCCTTTCTCTGTCCCTCTCTCCATCCCTCTTCTCCTGTCCCTCTCTCCTCTTCTATGTCGCTTCTCTCCATCCTTCTCTCTTCCCGTCTCCCTTTATCCATCCTCTCTGTCCTTCTCTCCATCCTTCTCTGTCCCTCTCTCCATCCTTCTCTGTCCCTCTCTCAAGTTCAGATCTGAGCTTGCTCTCATTGCCCCCCCCCACACACACAAAGACAGTATCGCCTCCTCAAATAAAAGACTCCCATTCCCAAAGACCCAGATCACCCCCCCTTTCCCCTCATTGTCTCTCCTCCTCCTCTCCACCTCCTCCTCTCCTTCACCGTGTCCTCTCATCCTCCTCCTCCCCTCCTCCACCTCTTCTTCTCAACCTCCTCCTCCTCCACTCCTCCATCTCTTCTCCTCTCCTCTCCACCCCTCTCCTCATCCTCTCCCCACCTCCTCCAATCTCTCTGCCCCTCTCTTCTCACCTCCTCTTCCATCCTCCTCCCCCTCCGTCACCTTCTCTCCTTCACCCTTCTCCTTCCTGTCCTCCTCTCCGTCCGCCCCCCTCCCTCTATCTGTGGGCTTGTCCCCCCCAGCTGTCCGGCAGCCTGGATTTCCTGCAGATGAAGCACCTAAAGAGGAAGAGGAAGAGTAACTACAGCGTGCGAGAGACACAGACCCTGATCAGGGAGATCCACAAGCGGCGAGACGTGCTGTTCTCCCGACAGCAGAACACTGCCATCAACGAGCTGAAGAGGCGGGCGTGGGAGGAGGTGGCGGGCGGAGTGAACGCACTCGGCGAGGGAGAGCTACGCACCGCGGCTGAGCAATTGTGTTGCGAGCGTGAGAGAGATGTAGAAAAAGATTTCATTTTAGGCCGTGGTTCCTGGCGCTGGAGTTCCGGAGCAATGTTCCTGTGGTGGAAATTTGTGTGTGTACCTCTAAAAATCCCTGTGTCCTGTGTGTGTTGACGTATGTACGCTTATGTATCATTCCTCCACCTTTCTGCCCCTCGTCTGTGATGTAGCTGGACGGGGATGGAGGAGATGGTGAGGTGGATGATGACGACTGTTTCCCCGCCCTCCTCAACGACATAGACCGCGGCGAGGGGCGTGTCCCCGAGGTCTACGCCCACATCGACGAGTTTGGAATGCTCAGTGCCTCCAAAGGGGCGGCGGCTTCCATGAACCGGGACCTCTCATTGGGTGGTCTGACCGGAATGGGTGTGACGGGGATAGCCAATCACGAGACCACCGGAGTCCTGGTTGCCATGGAGAAGCAACGTGTGGAGCTGGAGAAGCAGCGCCTCGCCGTGGAAACGGAGCGCCTGGCCGTGGAGCGAGAGCGGCTATCGCTGGAGAAAGAGAGGCTGCGTCAGGGTGAGGTGGAGAAGGAACGACTCCAGCTGGAGAGAGAGAGGCTGCAGCTGGAGAGAGAGAGGCTGAGGGTTCTCCTGGCCAACCAATCGGAACGCGCCGATTCCTCTCTGGCCCCTCCACCTCAACAAGGGCCGCCCTCCTCCTCCACCTCCACCAATGACGGACAGACGGAGAGGGAGAGGGAGAGCAGGCCTTGGATGTTCGCCGTCGACCTGGAGACGGAGAGACTGCGGCTGGAAAAGGAGAGACTTCAGCTGGAGAAAGAGAGACTGCAGTTCTTTAAGTTTGAGTCGGGAAGACTGCAGATAGAGAGAGAGCGCCTCCAAGTGGAGAAAGAGAGATTGCATCTACACAGCGATCAGGAACCCTAGCCAAAGTCGCTCCGCTTTCATCGGTGCGTTTGCACCAAACTGTCCGCCGCTTCAGGATGCCAAGTTGAAAAACAAATCGCCCGAACCTTCTGCGAGGAAGCGTTTGAAAGTGTCTCCATGTTCTCCTACGTGTACATTATACCGTGTGTGTTCAGGTGACATCCTAGAGAAAAGTAGAGCGTAAGATGGGTTCAGTGTTCGTTTCCACTCATTGGTAATTGGAAGAGAGTGTCCAGATTTATTTAGAAGTGCCATCATCTCTAGTCCCTAAAGTAGTGCCCTCTCCCTCATCTCCAGTCCCCCAGGAAGTGCCCTCTCCCTCATCTCCTGTCCCCCAGGAAGTGCCCTCTCTCCTGGGGAGAAACCTCCACCTGGTCCCCTTGGCAGGAAGATTTGATGTAGATCCTTAAGTTTCATCCATTCGAAAGAAGGGAAAAGTAAACGATGGCATCTACAGCCTGCCTTTTTTTTAAACGTACACTACACTCTTACATCCAATAGTAATTTTCCAGTGAATTAGCATTCTCTTTCTCCAAAATGTGTTTTTACATTATTTATTTCTTATTATCAAGTGTGTGGATATGTATCTGTGGGGGGGTCTACCTCGATCATGTGATTCTGCATTCATTGTGTCCTGTGCTGTAAATAATGTAACTTCCTTTGAAGATAAGCACAAAACCTATATATCATGTGTATGTTACTGGTGCGTTTCTATTTGTGTCAAACTACGCCTTACTGAGATTTTCCTTTTGTCTTTTTTTAAAATGTTATTTTGATATGAAGTGTGTACGGGTTTACTGTTTCAAGCTCTTCTGTTGAAAGCCCTTCCTCCAGTGTTCTGATAAACTAGCACATTCGCTAGAATAATAAAAAAAAAGATAGATAGGCGAGAGAGAGAATTGCCTTGATGCTTTCAGCATTGCCTTTTCAAGACCAACAATAAAAGAGGGTGGATGTAAATCCTGTCTCCTCTCCTGTCTCCTCTGTGCGTCTCCTTTCCTGTCTCCTCTCCTGTCTCCTCTGTGTGTCTCCTCTCCTGTCTCCTCTGTGTGTCTCCTCTCCTGTCGCCTCTGTGTGTCTCCTTTCCTGTTTCCTCTGTGTCTCCTCTCCTGTCTCCTCTGTGTGTCTCCTTTCCTGTCTCCTCTGCTGTCTCCTCTCCTATCTCCTTTGTGTATCTCCTATCCTGTTTCCTCTCCTGTCTCCTCTCCTATCTCCTTTGTGCGTCTCCTCTCCTGTCTCCTCTCCTGTCTCCTCTCCTGTCTCCTATGTGCGTCTCCTTAGTTCACTATGTCCTCCTTAGTGCTGGCTGCCTCAGAGCCAGGTCCTGAATGGTAGATGTCTGTTGTGAGCACGCCGTATTGCTTAGACCAGCTGGCCGGATTCCAATCTGTGTAGGTTGAAGAGTGAAAATGGACGGAGCTGCCACGAAGTCTTGAGGCTGGGCCAGACTGGGAAAATTCATAGGTGTGACCCAGCTTTCACACCGAAATCTCCTGATCCGGATTGAGTCTATTAGACACACACACATACACACACAAAGAGGCACTCACACAAGGCACAGCCAGCCACAAAAGCCTGGTTTATTTTCCCCTGGGTGTTTGTTGTCTGTCTGAGATGAAAGCACATGTGACAGGCTTCCTGCCCTCCCCCCCATTGGTTTAAGAAGAGCCATGAAATTCCGTCCGTATAAAATGGTCCTGATGCTCTGGTGCAATCATCTCTTAAGCTGACGCAACCACACCTTGAACTGTCATGGGGGACACTGGTGAGACCTTTTAATTTGAACTGGGATTAACATAGTAAATACTGTTCAATTTATGTATGTATATGTACTGTATACATCTCTGCACTGTATGTGTTGTATATTATATATATATCATATATTATATATATATTATATATATATAATATATTATATTTAATATTTATTTATATATTTATATATTTATATATATATATATATATATGGGAATATACTTTGATGTGTTTACTTGTGGAACCTGGTGAGATCTGTTCTACTGTGGAACCTGGTAAGCTCTTTTCTAGTGTGGAACCTGGTGGGATCTATTCTACTGTGGAACATGATAAGCTCTGTTCCACTGTTGAACCTGGTAGGATCTGTTCTACTGTGGAGTCTGGTAAGCTCTGTTCTAGTGTGGAACCTGGTGGGATCTGTTCTAGTGTGGAACCTGGTGGGATCTGTTCCACCGTGGAACCTCGTAGAGACATGTGCTCCACTGGACATGGAAGGAGCTGATGTGCTTGGTGACTGGAGCCTGAAGGGAGCTACGCTTGCGGAGCCACCCCTCCTCCACACACCTGGCATGTGCCTGGAAAACACAGGATGACAGGCTCCAGCCTGCTGCAGTCACTTCGCATGAGCCCTGTGTGAATGTGTGCGTGTCCCTCCATTCCAGGCTGGACGTCATGAGACGATCGCCTCTAGGGGTTACGGATTAGTTCGAATGACAAATCAGAGACGTGGCAGAGAATAGTGTGTGTGTGTGTTTTTGTTTGTGTGTGTGTTTTGTGGGGGGGGGGGTTGGAGGATGGAGGAGAGGGAGAATGAGAAAGCGAGGGAGAGGAGAAGGCAGAGAAGGAGAGAGAGGAGAGTTGGGAGTAGACATATTGGACTCGAGGAAACAAGCAAAGTAAGATAGAAGGATGAGGACAGGAAGTCCTGCGCTTTAGAGAGAGGCTGAGGGGAGGGTGGAGGGGAGGGTGGAGGGGAGCGTGGGAGGGTGTAGAGAGTGGGAGGGTGGAGGGGTGGAGTGGAGAGTGGGAGGGTGGAGGGGAGGTGGAGGGGGAGGTGAGGGGAGGGTGGACGGGTGGAGGGAGGGTGGAAGGGTGGAAGGGGGGGTGGAGGGGAGGGTGTGTGTGTGTGTTTTTTTGTTTGTGTGTGTGTGGTGGAAGGGAGGGTGGAGGGGAGGGTGGGAGGGTGGAGTGGAGGGCTGGTGGGAGGGTGGAGGTGGGAGGGCTAAGGGGAGGGTGGGGGTGTTAGAAGGCAGAGAGGAGGGTGGGGGTGTGAGAAGGCAGAGAGGAGGGTGGGGGTGTGAGAAGGCAGAGAGGAGGGTGGGAGGGTATTCGGTGTGACGGAATATGGAGCCCAGAGGCGAAGAATAAAACACCTCTAATATGATGGAGAGATGTGAGCGTTGAGAGACGAAGGAGAGTAGAGCGAGACAGAACCAAGGGAAAAAAGTCTGAGCGAATGTGCGTGTGCTGCGCGTGCGTGTGCCGCGTGAGTGTGCCGCGTGAGTGTGCCGCGCGTGCGTGCGTGTGCCACGCGTGTGAGCGATGCTTTAGTGGATTGAAGAACTGCTCAAAAGACTCATTTTGCTCAATCTCAGTAAATGGGAATTGCTTGTCAGTAACGACCTGGGTTGGTGTGTGTGTGTGTGTGATGGAAGGAAATGGGAAACGCTTGTACATGATGGTCCTCCATTAGTGTGTGTGAGGGCCGTGGGGAGCCAAGAAGCCCTAATGACTATATCCCAATAGGAGTTTTTAACTGTATCTCTGCTGAACCAAAGTCCCAACATCTCCTGCATCTCCTCCATGTTACTGCTGCTGTTCATTTCAGACCTGCTGAGGAAGCCCTCTTTAAACACGGTGTGCTCGCTTCATCATGAACCTCTGCTGATGCTCTTAGCTTGCGTACGTCAGATACATTATATAACCTTGATTGATAGCAAGGCTGTCAGCAGGATGCTTGAATCATGGCTGGCGTGTGCATCCTGTGACTGTCTGCTTCTTAAACAGCATTTGTTCCATGTTGTCATTGGTTTGTCATTGGCCCCTCTGCAGCCTATCTCAGCCAACAAGACAGATCATTTGCCAGAAAAAAAAAGAAGCGGAAACACCGACAAGTAAAATCGCCGACTCGCCGATGAAGAACCACACGGAGACGACAGGATTTGGCGCTGATGGGTTTTTTTACTAGAAAAAGAAACCAAACCTAAACCAAAGTAAGAGTGCTGTTAAAGCCAGGTTAGGCTGAGGTTAGTAGAGTAGACAGACACGTCTGCCCCCCCGTGTGATCCAAGACCACAGGTCTGGGATCAGCCTAGTGCCGGAGGGACACGGAGCCGGATCACAGCAGGACCTTGCTCGCTCAGTCTCTGTGCCTCAGTCTCTGTGCCTCGGTCTCTGTGCCTCAGTCTCTGTGCCTCAGTCTCTGTGCTGGAGGAAATCCAACTATGTGGAGTAGACTCTAAAACTGCCATGCAACTGAAGCTGGCAGGGAGATAACACTAGTTTGGGTGGGGTGGGGTTTGGGGAGTGGGAGGGGGGGGGGGGGTTCTGAGCTGCAGAACGTGTCTGGGTTCGGGGTTGCTTGGTTACAGGATACGGCGGACACAGGTGAGGATAGGGAGCGAGAAATCGACTAGGATGTCAGGAGAAGACATCGGTGGTCCGCCGGTGTGTGTGGAGAGGTGAGGTGGGTAAGAGTCGGCGACGAGGGTCTGAAGGAGAGACGTCAGAGAAAGGAGGGGAGGTGTTGGAGCACAAAGTGCATGATGCAGAGACAAACACAAGACCTGGATGTCCACCGGAGTTCACCTCGCAGCTCGAGAGCCATGGGAAACCCAAGCGGCAAACTGGAAGCATGTAGAAAAATAAAGCCTAATTTGATTCTTATCAGTTTGTAATCATCTCGTTTTTTTTTCTCCTCGATTTTTTTTTTTCGTGTTTTTTTTTCAGTGTCCCCTTTTTTCTTTTGAACTCCTTTGAGACGAGGCGATAGTCTTTTGAACTGGAGTCGGTCCGAGTCTTGTACTCTGTGAAACGCCTCCATCTGCTCAGGGAACCGGGGAGGGCAGACGAAGGAAACGCAGAAAGCAAGACAACAGGGAGGGGAGGAGGACACAACTATTAAAAGTAGACAACATCGTATGCGGGTCAAAGTTCATCATCACTGAGTTGATCCTGTGTGACAAAGGTGGGACAAGTGTGTCGTGTGTAAGTATAAGTGTGTCTGTATTTGTGTGTGTGTGTGTGTGTGTGTATCAGATTGACATTCAGTGGATTAGAACACAAAGACAGTGGTACATTAATACTGGCATTATATCAAAACAGCCTTTTAACAGAACGTTTGCCATGGTCTCTCTCAACTGTGAACATTGTTCTTTCCTATATCTCTTCTATAGATGTACAGATATATATATATTCATTTGTATTATATATAATATGTAGTTTTATAAAAAAAAGATTTCTTCTTAATTACAAGTGTAATTTTCTTATCCATTATTGCAATGAATCATCTAAGATGGTTAAAAAAGAGAGGTGAGTTCAGGTTTGCTACTACGCAGTTATTTACAACACTTTGAAAAAGCAAGCTTCAGATACAGCAAAATGTGCCTCTTTCTTACTGAGAAAGAGCACAGCTCAGTGTCAAATGACCATGTGCTCTCCATGGTTAGGTGTCCTCAGCTAGACGGGCGGAGCTAATCGTGCTTAGCCAATCCGCAGCCAGAAGAGGCTGGCGTCATGGTGAATAAGTGGTCATTTGAGACGCCTACAGTTTTTCTACAGTTCTCATCGAATGTACAACTTCAACCTTCTCTCCTTTCGGTCAAAAGTGGTCGTCTGTTTGTTACTTAGCGTTACTGTGATGATAATTATGGATCTTTTTTTAACTACCGTTTATTTATACAAACGCACGTGAAGTCCACGGGGCCACGTTCAGACCTTCACCCTCTGCACACGCCAACTGCACTGTGAACCCATCGTCCCATCGTACATGAGGACAACCTACACTGGCGTAAGAAAGCGGGTGTTTTTGTCTCCAAACAGTTCATGGCAAAGTAGCACGTTTTGCACAGTCCGAGTTTCAAGTTGACAGTTTTCTGGTCTTCTAGGGGATTTTCCTGGTGCATTTTTTTTTCCGTCTCCGCAGCTTGAGGATGACGGGTGACGAAGAGAAGACGGAGAGGATGATGATGGTGAGGATGATGATGCGGGAGGCTAATGTTTGACTTCATCCTGAAGCGTCAGCGACCAGTGAGGTGTCGGAGGGACTCGGGCGCCAACGCGGCCAATCGAGCGCGTTGTCTCGGCGTCGAAAGTAGTCTTCGTCATCATCATCTTCACGTCAGTTCTAGTCACGGTGCTGCTTCATCAGGTGCGTTTCCTCGCGTCGACGTAGCTCTGCTCATGTTTCTAGAGCTGTTACTCGAGGAGCGAATGGACTGAATGTGTGATCTTATGGTCGTTTTCATTCTTCATGTTGTCCCTCCTGCCTCCCTGTCCTGCCTGTTCAGGGGGTTTCAAATTGAGATCAGTGGCATCATACTGGGCGAAAGGTGAGGGGGGTGATCATGAGGCTGTGTGTGTGTGTGTGTGTGTGTGATAAGGCACAGCGTGTGTTTTTGGTTTTTAGGGGAGGCCAGAGGAGATCATGGCAAGCCCCGGGTGTCTGAGGGCGTGGCCAGCGTGAACAGCCTTGGGGCAGTCCGGGGTCAACACACGACCGTTCTCCCCCACGCTCCCTGTGATGGACAGACGGGCCTTGTTCCTCATGGCTTCTGAGAAGGACAGCTGGAGGAGAGGAGGGGGGAGGAGAGGAGGGATGAGGAGAGGAGGGAAGACGAAGGAGGAGGAGGGAAGATAAGGGATGAGGGCAGAGGAGGGAGGAGGAGAGAAGAGCAGAGGAGAGGAGGGATGAGGAGGGAGGATGAGGAGGATGCCAGAGGAGGGAAGAGGAGGGATGAGTGGACAAGAAACCAGAGGAGAGGTGGGGAGAGGAGAGGAGGATGGAAGAGAGGGAGGAGGAGGAGAGGATGGAAGAGGAGAGGAGGATGGAAGAGAGGGAAGAGGAGAGGAGGATGGAAGAGAGGGAAGAGGAGAGGAGGATGGAAGAGAGGGAAGAGGAGAAGAGGATGGAAGAGAGGGAAGAGGAGGATGGAGGGTGGAGGGAAGAAGGAGAAGAAAGACACCATCATTAGTCTATTTTCAGTTTTCGACACACAGCAGACACACAAGAAACGCACATGCAAGTCAAGAAAAACACACGCGCGCACAAGGAGGGTGAAAGAACACGCGAGCACACGTTCTTCCACACGCTAACATGCTAGAGACAGTGTCCAGTGACTGTAACATTGTCTACAGAACAGGACAGGCAACAGCAATCATCCAAGCAATCAAGTCAGGATCCAGTTCAGCTACGTCTGGGTTTAGACATCTGCATTTCAGAGGTGACCATGCAATTGTGGGGTCTGGGTTTGGGGGAGCTTGGGGGTCTTTTCAGGTGAGGATTTGGGGAGCGGTGGGAGGGTAAGCGAGGGTGTGTTCCCTAGCTTTCCGACTCTTGAGAAGGGCCAACACTTTACGAGAACACTACTCCACGATGTCCCTCTGAAACGACGTCGCGTGTGATCTACTCAGAAGCTCGGACGTATCTGAGACGTCTTTGGTTTCATAAAAGGAAGCATGGTTGGATGCTGTAACCTATGAAGCATCCAGAACACACGCACACAAACACACGCACACAAACACACGTGCACGCACGCACACACACACGCGCACACACACACAAACACACGTGCACGCACGCACGCACACACGCGCACACACACACACGCACACAAACACACGTGCACGCACGCACGCACACACACACGCGCGCACGCACACGCACGCACACACGCACACACACACAAACACATGTGCACGCACGCACACACACACGCGCGCGCACACACACACGCACGCACACACGCACACACAAACACACCCACGCGCACACACGCACGCACACAAACACACGCGCACACACACGCGCACACACACGCACGCACACACAAACACACACGCACACGCACACACACACGCACACACACACAAACAAACTGCCTGACAACCCTTGAAGCCATAATCCTGAGTTCCTGTGGGCTGTCTGACTGTCAGAGCTGAACACTGTCCGATTCCTCCGCTTGACACCAATACAGCTCAGATCAGTCCAGAGTTCCTATGTTGTCTGGGTTCTGATGATCGAAACTGTCACAACTCATTAGAGAGTGTCGATTCACAAACTCCGGATTATGGCTTCCTAACGCCTCACACAAATCGTAACTTTTGACGAGTTACTACCAAAAGTTAATGGACAACACGCCTGCGATTATGTGTGATTATACGCATCAACCGTGACCAAGACGTGGGCAAAACCTGCACCATGTTTCCTTTCATTTCACGCCCGTGTCCACGTGCTCCTGTATCAGGAAGCAGCCGTTCTCTCTAAAGTGTTGAGACGAGCTGCTTTGGACCTTCGTCTATAGTGTCTGGGAGCTCAGTGGGTTGTTCTCCAGCACTCTGGAGAGGAGACGACTGCGTTTGGAAAACAGTCGGAGAAAGGAAGCTATAAAGTGGAGACTTTAGTTCCGTCCCGACCCTGGTGGGACAGGAGAGGTGCCTGTAAGAGGGGGATGGGCTCTGAGGTGGGACAGAATGCAGGTGCCTGTACAGCTCACAAGCCAAGAACAGCATCATCATCATCATCATCATCATCATCTGCAGCCAAACACGATGGAACAAGGTCGGCCATGACACCACCTGACCCCCCACAGAATGACCCCGGATGAAGCGCTTACGCAGCAGAACCAATCATCTTCAAACGGAGGGAAAAAAAAGAAAAAAGAAAAAACGAATGCCAAAAATCTAAAAATCCCCAAACTGAAATTAAAACATGAAACTGAACATGGGGGGGGGAGAGAAAAAAAAGACACCAAAAAAAGTCCCGGCGATGAGTCAACCACACAACCACAACGCCCCCTCTACCAGGGCATGAAGACTTCATGAACGGTCGCCAAGGAAGGCGACCACGACGACGACGACGACAACAACATCAGCAACATCAAAGTGCACTTCGACGCACCAACACTGCCTGAACGAGACCCTAAGTCCTACCCCTAAATCTTGACCCCCTCGGAGCCGTACACGTTGTAGCCCTCCCTATATGTGGCTAGATTCTGGGTGCTGGGGGAGGGGCTGGGGCAGTGGGAGGGGCTAAGGTCCACCTTCATGCGCTTGGCTTCAGCCCGCGACTTGTAGCAGAACTCCACCAGGGCCACCAGCATGGCCAGGCCCAACCCTCCCACTAGGATGTAGAATACCCCCGCCACGTTGCTCAGGCTCAGGGCCTGGGAAGACTTGTCCTGGGGGAGGAGGGGGGAGAGAAGAGGGTTAAAGAGAGAGACAGAGAGAGACAAAGGTTAAAGAGAGACAGAGAGAGAGAGACAGAGAGAGACACAGAGAGAGAGAGAGAGAGAGACAGAGAGACAGACAGACAGACAGACAGACAGACAGACAGAGAGAGAGAGAGACAAAGAGAGAGACAGAGAGAGAGAAGAGGGTTCAGAGAGAGAGAGAGACAGAGAGAGAAAGAGAGAGAGAGAGACAGAGAGAAGAAGAAGTGAGACATAGAAAATACAATTTATAATTTTCACTTCACGGCTAATATCTAACAGTTTACTGTTAACTGGTTAAAATTAATCTACGGTATTAATATTACAACAGAAATAATACTGAATGTAGATGTCAAACAACTACTACTACTTCAACTACTACTACTGACACTACAAACATGACTGCGACATACAAACTACAATTATCTACGTGTCATATTTCATGTAAGTGAGGTTACAACTAATACATTTTCAAGAGTGATTGCCTATTTTTTGATGATTTCATTATATGACAACGTTTTTCTCAGCAGGCTTAGCGATTGAGTTCTGATCCCATAGGCTCAATTACAGAATGAAAACAAATTCTAAAACACGTCTCCAGAGTTCTGGAACATCTGATCTAACATCAAAGGCAGTTTTGAGAACCGAGGTCTAGGACTTTGCTGTTTCACCTACGGTAGCTCTGAGTGCAGGTGCAGATAGCTTGAACATTTCTCCGTCTGTTCATTAGGATGATAGAGCCCAGGTGTGGCATACGGTCCTGGATCTTACAGGTAGACCATAGCTCCTCATTATGGAGGTCTTTCAAAAGCAGACCTTTCAAGTTATTTCAAAGAGCTACAGTAACTGACGCTACTGTTAATGACTGTTTTCATGCCTGTCTGTCTGTATATCTGTCTGTCTGACTCCCTAGCCTGTCTGTCTGCCTGCCCATACATTTGCCTGTCTCCCTGCTTGTCTCCCTACCTTCCTGTCTCCCTGCCTGCCTGTTTCCCTGCCTGCCGGTCTCCCTTCCTGCTTGTCTCGCTGCCTGCCTGCCTGTCTGTCTGCCTGCCTGCCTGTCTGTCACACAGTGAGGGTGATGAGCTCCCCACTCTCCCCATCAGACTAACCTTACTTCCAGAGTCCTTGGGTCCACATTCCCCTTTATCGTACCACCATTTGTTTTTCAGTTTGTCTAAGACGCCTGCTTCACTCAGTTTCAAAACCGCAAGGTTTACCGGGGTTCTTCGCGTGTAAAAATAACATAAATAACATCATAGGACATGTTATTTTATGTTATTAGAGTCACATACATTCACAGCTCAGTCACATGAAAAAGGTACTGCAGCATCCAAGTGACCCAGTATGAATCCCACTGAGTACATGTGTGTAAGCTCGTTTGGGGGGCGGGGCTAGGTCGGGGGGTGGGGCTAAGCGAGCTACAGACATATGAGTGGGACCCCCCTGTGTCACTTAAGGTAACACACCCATACTGCCCCAGCTGTCATCTAGCAAGTAGAGGCAATTACTGTGAACGCAGGACTATTGGCATGGCCTCACGCTCTTACAGGGAGTTGCATGGGCACCTGGGAAATGTAGTTTTAAAAGAAAACCCTTCATGTTTTAATACACGATGCCTTTTTTTGTCCGTGACTCCCCTCCTGTCAGATTCCGATCAGTCTTACACACGTTTCACCTCGCCTGCCCTTCGCCAGAGCGGCCACTAGAGGGCGAATATTCCGGCTTTGACAGTAATTGCTCTCCGTTTCTCGTCTTCTACCTCCTTCCTTCCTCCCTCGTCTCTTCACCCCCCCCCCTCGCTTCCCTCGCTGCTGCGAAGGAGGAGGGCCCGGAGGGGGGAGGGGTGGCGGCGGGAGAGAGGGGAGGTGGGTTGGTGTGGGCGCCGGGGCAGATGCGCGTGTTACTCCCGAGCGCGGTTGAACCGCGGCCGGTTGACATTGTGGGCTAACCTTGGAGTCTCCGCCCCCACTTCCACACTCTCCTTTGTCGTACCACCATTTATTTTTCAATTTGTCCAACAGGCCCTGCTCGTTGAGTTTTAACACAGCCAGGTTGACCGCATTTCTTTGGAGGGATAAAACATAGCAGGTCAGAGAGATGGTAGCCAGCAGCCAATGACAGCAGAGATGAGGGGGGAAAGGAACAAATGGCATTAGTCGATTGGGAGGCGAAGGGTTTGGTTAGAAGAGAAGCACCGCTGGTAAACTCTCTCTCTCTCTCCTCTCTCTGTGTCTCTCTCTCTACGTCTCTCTCTCTACGTCTCTCTCTCTCTCTACGTCTCTCTGTCTTTCTCTATGTCTCTCTCCCTCTCTCTGGTATGTTTTACATCACACCAGAAATGAAACTTCACCAGCGTGTACCTGTTCTTCCTCTATGTATGTGTGATTGTATGATGCATCATAACTGTTATTTCATAAGACTATAACAGCATTGCCAGTATACACCCTGTTGAAGAACAAAGCTTTGTGTTCGAGTGTCTTAAAACAGCTAGTCCACCTGGCATTTTCCCAACCCTTCTGATCTCCCTAGTCCTGCTGTAGTCTGAATCCTATTGGTCAGGTCCTGCTGAAGTCTGAATCCTATTGGTCTAGTCCTGCTGTAGTCTGAGTCCTATTGGTCAGGTCCTGCTGTAGTCTGAATCCTATTGGTCAGGTCTCAGTGCTCCTGCTGTAGTCTCAGACAAACTGCTGGTCTAGTCTCTGTGCTGCTGCTAGTCCTGCTGTAGTCCGAGTCCTACTGGTCAGGTCCTGCTGAAGTCTGAGTCCTGCTGGTCCAGTCCTGCTGGTCCAGTCCTGCTGGTCCAGTTCTAGTCCCCTGCAAGTTCAGTTCGCACCCCTGAAGTGGAATGACCTCTAAACATGGACTGAGAACAGAGAGCGCTAAAATAACACACCTTCTAACATAGTAGGGGGGAGGGGGGGGGAGATTGCACCGTTAACTAAGCTTTGTGCTATAAAGGTACTACAGTAGAAACTATGTTACAGTTTCCTACACAGCAGCAGTCATTGACAACATTCCATTTGTCTCTTCTTGTAACTATCGTCCTCATGACCCCTTTTACTCCCCTCTCACTTTCTCCTTTCCAGACACTTTCTCCCCCACGCCTGTCTTCCTGCCCTACGCCTGTCTTCCTGCCCTACACCTGTCTTCCTGCCCTACGCCTGTTTTCTCCTCCACGCCTGTCTTCCCGCCCCATGCCTGTCTTTCTCCCCCATGCCTGTCTTTCTACCCCGCGCCTGTCTTTCTCCCCCACGCCTGTCTTCCTGCCCCACGCCTGTCTTCCTGTCCCACGCCTGTCTTTCTCCTCCATGCCTGTCTTTCTGTCCAACGCCTGTCTTCCTGCCCTACACCTGTCTTTCTCCCCCACACCTGTCTTCCTGCCCCACGCCTGTCTTCCTGCCCCACGCCTGTCTTCCTGCCCTACACCTGTCTTTCTCTATCCTTTTTCTCTCTCAAACTATAATAATCTGGGATGTTCTTATCTCCCCTGCATGACTTCTCCTCTGGCTGTGTGTTTGTGTAAGTGTGTGTGTGTGTGTGTGTGTGTGTAGTGTGTGTGCAGAGAGACATCTCTCGGAGCGTGCTATGGTTAACCAGCACCGCTCTGTAAAACTTCACCCTGCATGGTGTGTTCTACTCTGTCCAGGATCTGCATGTCTCCTGTCTAGCACTGATGGAGACGGTCGCATTCCTTTGTTTTTCGAGAGCAAGAGAGAGACACGCCCAGCCCCCCTCCCCCCCTGCTACAGACACAGGAGAACAGCACCTGCAGCCTCTAAACCCCTCCCACACCTGGAGGAAGCCAGAGAGAGAGAGTTTCTCCAGGGGAAACGCAAGCCATGATGTCTCGCATACAGAGGGCACGTGAGCTGCCTGGTCAGAAGAAGCCTGGCCCCGCCCACATCTCTATCATACAGCCGCATCAAGGCTCGTAGTGTCATGTTATAGTCATCCATTTATACTAATGCAATGTTTGTCATTTTCATCCTAATCACCGCCATCAACAACATCATCAACAACAACAGCAACAACAATCATCGTGATCTCCGATTGGCCACGGGGCAGGGGCGGCCTCGTCAGACGTGCACACTCCCGGCCACGTGCGCGCTCCCAGCGGGTCATCCAGCGGCGAGGAGAAAACAGAGACGGCGAGCGATAGTCTCGGGAATGTGGGCGGAGCCAGGGGAGAGCTATCGCCCGCCGTCTGTCTATTCTCCGTAGGAAGAGGAAACGCCGCTCGCCTGGGAGGAACCTCAGTACGGGGTCCTCGTGGCGGGAGTGACATCTTAGCGGGACGCAAAGGGGGAAGTTATAGAGCAGGATGGTGTGTGCTCTGCTGAAGGAAGACTGCGTCTCTGCCAGGAATAAAGGCACGACGGAGAGACTGCCATAGGAAGAGAGACCGTCTCTCTCTCACTCTCTTTCACTCTCCTATATTCACTCTCAGCCGGAAATGTAATCACTGTGGGCTTAATTTGCTCAGACTCCAATTTCTCATTTGGGTGTCATTTGATAGATGCGATTAGGGTTCAGCAAATTGGTCCCATGATAATTGGATTCATTCAATCCATATTTGAGTCAAATTGAAGAGTTCTGGAATCAGTTGCTCTGTTTTCATTTGATCTTCCCCCCATTGGTAAGGCCCCTGTACTTCCTGTTGTCTAGTTCCTGTTTCCTGTGTGTCTATAAATTCCCCCACAGGCTTGTGGTCATGGAAACGCCTTGACGGGCCACCCTTTGCCATGGAACATTGATTCAATACAACTTTGTGCAGGACAAGCTATCATTGCTGTCATCGCTATCATAATCATGACCATCATCACCATCATCATCATCATCATGACCATCATCACCATCATCACCATCAGAATGGGAGGACGAGAGGCAACAAAGTCAGACAGATGGACAGAGTTACCTGCTCGGTGGTCCTGTGGAGAGAGAGAGTGAGTGAGGGAACAAAGGACAGAAAGGGGTCGCCAAGACAACGGCAACACACAGGAATGGAGCTGACAGCCTTGACATGTTGGAGAGAGGGGTAGAGAGAGGGACAGAGAGAGAGAGAGAGAGGGACAGAGAGAGAGAGGCAGAGAGAGGGACAGAGAGAGAGAGAGAGAGAGGCAGAGAGAGGGACAGAGAGAGGGACAGAGAGAGAGGCAGAGAGAGAGGCAGAGAGAGAGGCAGAGAGAGGGACAGAGAGAGAGGGGCAGAGAGAGGGACAGAGAGAGGGGTAAAGAGAGAGGCAGAGGGACAGAGAGAGGGACAGAGAGAGGGATGGGGCCCAAATAAACACCTACACACACACACACACACACACTCTGCCTATAGGCAGTCCCTCAGCAAGGCACACCAGGGTAGGTGGAATACTATAACAACAGTAGAGTATGGAGGTACCACGCCCATTGTTACATTACTCCACCCACCTTAGCTGTGAGCCCTTGGGCGTGGCGATGCCGTAGCCCTTAGAGTCCAGGTTGCCCCCGACTTTCATGGTGTCGCAGGGCTTCCGTTGCTCCGTGTACTCGTTCATGGTGGACTCCAGCAGGAAGGCGTACTTCCCCTTGGACTTGCGGACGCGAGCCACGCCCTCCGCCGTGGTCTTGGTGAACACGGTGGGCTCGGCCGACTTCATGTAGGACCACATCTTCTCGTACACGGCGATCTTGGAGCGCTGGGGCTGTTAGAGGTTATGGGTGCTCGGGGATTTGAGAATGTGGGTAACGGTGGTGGGGGCAAATGGGGAGGCGGGATAGAGAAGCGAGAGGAGGGGTAGGAGAGTTAGTCTGGGCGGTGAAGAGAAAGCTCAGATCCACTGAAAAACGGTGATAAAATCAGTCTGTGAACTGGACTGTTTGACCTTGGTGAGCTGCTGCAGTGTGTTGTTGGTGTGTTGTTGTGTGTGGGTGTGTGTGTGTACGCATGTGCTAAACCTGTATCAGACAAGTGTGTTGCGTGTGTGGAGAGCGAGATTGGTAGTGATAGTGAATGAAAATATACAAGCAGGAAATCGGGGTAACAACGGCCCTCACCCGCAGACATAGTGTTTATTATTCCCGTCTCCTTTTTTCTCCTTCTTTTGGGAAAACAGTTCCTTCTGTGTGTCTGTGCTTAGAGGACGTTTCTATGTCTTGGGCAATGAAAACAGTGCTCTACTGTAAGGAAAAGTGTGGGCTGTGTGTTGTGTGTGTATGAAAGTGTGTCTGTGGTTGAGTGTGTGTGTGAGAGACACTGTGTGTATGTGTGTGTGTGTTAATGTGTATGTGTGTGTGTGTGTGCCTGTGGTTTGCGTCTGTGTGTCTGGCTTGGAACCACTGGGGCATGACGGACACCTATCCCATAATAATGTCAGTCACGTCCATCCTGACCAGAAGAGTCCTACTCAGCTTGCCCCTCTCCTATATCCCCCCTCCCCCTCCCTCTGCCTACCAACCCCATTAGCCTCTCCTCTACCATCCCCCTCTTCTCACCTCACTCGCCTTAATCTCCTCTCGGCCAAGTCCCTCCCTCTCTTACCAAGCCCCTTCCTCTCCTCTACCTCCCCTTCCTCCCTCCCCTTATCCCCTCCCTCCTCCCTTCTTATACCACCTCCTCCTATCGCTCTAGCCTAACTTTACCTCCCCCAATACTCCTCTCCTCGCTTATCTCCTCTACTGCCTACCAACTAAGCCCCTCTCCCCCTCCTTGCTTCCTCCCTCTCTCTCGTTTTCAATCCCCACCTTCCTCTTCCTCCCTTCCTCCCTCCCTCTTTTTCTCTGCGCCTCCCTCCCTCCCTCTTTTCATCTGTGTGCGTGCACTAATCCCTCTCTCCCCCACCATTCCTATTCCCTCCCTCCCTCCCACTTCTTTTTACTCCTGCGCACCTTCACCTGCTCCTCATCTAATTTCTCTGTGCTCCCTCCCTCTGTCCCATCCATTCCATAATTCCCTCACCATACATGCTCTCTCCTTTTTGCTCGCCGCCTCCTCGCTCCCATGTGGTGTCCAACTCTATAGAGCTGAGGAGGGTAATCTTGTACAGTCTACTACGATTTTCCACCAGAGCTGTTTGATATATGTGTGGATCTAGAGCAGGTAATATCACCTTCAGTGGTTTTAGGAAGCTCTCCTGATATAGACAAACTCGCACACAACTAAGAGAGAGCAATTCGGGCAAACATCCAGTACGCAACGACTACCACACAGTATACATTACGCGGACAAGGAGTGGTAACACACACGGTAACACACACACACAGTAACGTGCGCACTCATGAACACAGTCAGCCACAGAGCCACTCTGCTGTAAGTCACCTTTAAGCTTTCAGAATCTGAAACAAACAAATGATGAGAAAGCCAGAGACTTACATGACAAACACACACTCACTCACTCACTCACTCTCTCACACACACACACACACACACACACACACACACTCAGATAATTAATGGAGGTAACCCCCCCCCCATCAGCTGTGGAAGAGTAAATTGCTTTTTCACCCTCCACAGCTTCCTGCTGCTCATTATGTTGATGATGGGAGAGCCAGTCACAGATGCACTGACTGTCTGCTACAGCAACACACACATACACACTGGCGTGCACACACACACACACAGAGGCGTACGCACACACAAATCATCCCAAAACACACACACGCATCAACTCAAAACACACACACACACAATCACTAAACACACACACGCTCACACGACACAGGGACACACATAAATCCCACAGAGGAGATGCAAGCCTCTTACACACAGTGTGTACGGCTGTTTCTGTGCACATCAGCTAAGATATGTGTGAGCATAACTCATGGCAGTGTCAGGGTCATGTAATGCTGCCTGTGTTCAGAATATATATATTCATGAGATGACTGTGAAAGGCGTGTGTGGATGAACGATGAGTGTGTGAGAGGCATGTGTGTGCACTTATGGAGTGCCTGTTTGGGTGTGTGTGTAGAACTTGTGTGTCTGTGTGTGTGTGTAGAACGTGTGTGTCTGTGTGTGTAGAACGTGTGTGTGTGTGTAACGTGTGTGTGCATATGTGAGTGTTTGCGTGCGTCTCTCACCCTGAAGAACTCCTTGGTGGATCCAGAGTCCAGCGTGCCGTAGGCGATCTCCGTCTGCTTGGCCAGGTCCTCGGCGCTCTCGATGGGAGACACCATCCTCTCCACCGTCAGGAAGGCTGCCAGGTTGGCCGTGTAGGACGAGATGATGATGAGGGTGAAGAACCACCACACGCCCCCGACGATACGCCCAGAGAGCGACCTGCAGAGGGGGGGTGGGGGGAGGGTTGTGGGTTGGGAGGAGGGGAGGAAGGGAGGAGGGGGGCAGGGTTGGGAGTGGGGAGGAGGGGAGGAGAGGAGGAGGTGATTGAGGGCAGAGGGGTGGAGGGAAAGAAGAATAAGAAAGAAAAGTTTAGCGATATGCAGTGGAGAGGTGAAGCAGGGAGAGGAGGAGCAGAGAGGTGAAGCAGGGAGAGGAGGAGCAGAGAGGTGAAGCAGGGAGAGGAGGAGCAGAGAGGTGAAGCAGGGAGAGAAGGAGCAGAGAGGTGAAGCAGGGAGAGAAGGAGCAGAGAGGTGAAGCAGGGAGAGAAGGAGCAGAGAGGTGAAGCAGGGAGAGGAGGAGCAGAGAGGTGAAGCAGGGAGAGAAGGAGCAGAGAGGTGAGAGGAAGGAGAGAGGAGCAGAGAGAGTGAAGCAGGGAGAGAGGAGGAGCAGAGAGGTGAAAGCAGGGAGAGAAGGAGCAGAGAGGTGAAGCAGGGAGAGGAGGAGAGAGGTGAAGCAGGGAGAGAAGAGCAGAGAGTGAAGGCAGGGAGAGGAGGAGCAGAGAGGTGAAGCAGGGAGAGGAGGAGCAGAGAGGTGAAGCAGGGAGAGAAGGAGCAGAGAGGTGAAGCAGGGAGAGAAGGAGCAGAGAGGTGAAGCAGGGAGAGGAGGAGCAGAGAGGTGAAGTAGGGAGAGAAGGAGCAGAGAGGTGAAGAGGAGAGAAGGAGCAGAGAGGTGAAGTAGGGAGAGAAGGAGCAGAGAGGTGAAGCAGGGAGAGAAGGAGCAGAGAGGTGAAGTAGGGAGAGAAGGAGCAGAGAGGTGAAGTAGGGAGAGGAGGGCGTGGCTGAGTGAGCTGCTTCCTGGAAACTGAAACATGCAGAGTGGCGACCACCAGGTTTGAAACCAGCAAAGCTTTATTGGCACGTTGCGAGCACGACGACACTGCCAAAGCAATTAACGCCGCTGCGCCCAGACTGATTCAGCTGCTTCCGACGACAAAATAGGCAGCCGCTCTTCTATCACTCTGCCCTCGCTCTCTGCCTCCCTTCGCTTCCTCGCACGCTCCTCTCACTGACGAACATCTGATAGACGCCGAGGCTTTGCTTGAAATGAGAGAACGAGGCAGAGAGATGGAGAGACTAGGGAGAGAGAGAGAGCGAAGGATGAAATGAAAGGGGGAAAGGCTCTTTGATTTTTCCTCTGAGGGAAGCACAGAACCTTGTTGAAGGGGGGGAGGGGGGAAGGGGGGGGGGAAGGGAAGGGGGGAAGGGGGAGGGGGGTTAGGGGTTAGAGAGAAGCAAAGCCAGGGAGACGACGTCTTTTCAAAGCAGCCAGACGCTCTCAAACACTGACATCCTGATGCTCCTTGAGGACTGTGTTCAGAGTAATGAGATGACCTAGTCTGGCTTCTAGTGCTCTCTCCATTTCTCTCTCTCTCCATTTCTCTCTCTCTCCATCTCTCTTTCTCTCCATCTCTCTTTCTCTCCATCTCTATTTCCATTTCTTCACTCAATCTCCAACTCCATCTCTCTCTTTCTCTCACTCCATCTCTCTCTCCATCTCTCTCTCTCCATCTCTATTTCCATCTCTCTCTCTCTCTCTCTCTCCATCTCTATCTCTCTCCCCATCTCTATCTCTTTCTCCATCTCTATATTTTTATCTCCCTAGCCTCTCTCCATCTCTATCCCTTCATCTCTATCCTCTATCTGTACATGTCTCTCTATCACTTGCTCTCTCTCTCTTTCTCTCCATCGCTCTCTCTTTCTGGCAGGAAATGATGAGGAACACGGGGCTAAATAGAGAGTGACACATTTATGGCAGAAAATTCTCACCCTTCGGGGTATAACATCGGAAATCCTCTTCTGGATAACCTTTGACCTTTTACACAGACACACAGGCCCGCACACACGCAGTGAGAGAGCAAGGGGGGATCTACATGTGTGAGAAGGGCATGGTGAGCGGCTGTGGCCACGAGATGGATGGATGAGGGGGAAAGGAGAGGAAGGAGGAGAGGAAGGAGGGGAGGAGGAAGGAGGAGAGGATGGAGGAGAGGAGGAAGGAGGAGAAGAGGAAGCAGGAGAGGAGGAAGGAGGAGAAGAGGAGAGGAAGGAGGAAGGAGAAGGAGGGGAGGAGGGAAGAGAGGAGGAAGGAGGAGAGAAAGGAGAAGAGGAGACGAAGGAGGAAGGAGGAGAAAAAGGAGGGGAGGAAGGAGGAGAGGAAGGTGGGGAAGAAGGAGGAGAGGACGAAGGAGGAGCGGAGGAGAGGAGGAAGGAGGGGAGAAGGAACGAGGAGAAGAAGGAGGGGAGGAAGGAGGAGGAAGTAGGAGAGGCAGGAGGAGAGGAAGGAGGGGAGGAAGGACAATAGGAAGGAGGGGAGGAGGGAGTAGAGGAAGGAAAAGAGGAGAAACAGTCATGCAAGAAGAGAGGACTGAGCAGGCAGATGACAGACATGGAGGGAGGAGGAGGAGAGGAATGAAGAGATTGGGGACTGGGAGTGAATAGAGATTGAGGGAGGACAGGAGATAGAGTGTGAGATGACAAATCTAAAGGCATGCATGCGGTGTGTGTGTGTATGTGGTGTGTGTGCAGTGTGTTTGTGTGTGTGTGCGTGTGTGCGGTGTGTGTTGTGCGTGTGTTGTTTGTGTGGTGTGTGCGTGGTGTGGTGTGTATGTGGTGTGTAGTGGTGTTGTGTGTGTGTGTGTGTTTGGTGTGTGTGTGCGTGTTGTGTGTTGCGGTGTGTGTTGCGGTGTGGTGTGTGGTGCGGGTGTGTGTGTGTGGTGTGTGTTGGCGGTGTGTGCGTGTGTGTGTGCGGTGTGTGTGGTGTGTGTGTGTGTGCAGTGTGTGTGTGTGTGTGTACGGTGTGTGTGTGGTGTGTGTGCGGTGTGTGTGTGCGCTGTGTGTGTGTGCGGTGTGTGTGTGTGTGTGCGGTGTGTGTGTCTGTGTGTGTGGGGTGTGTGTGTCAGAGCACGATGGCGTGTCTAGCCTTGGTATGAAAGGTTTCCCGTTGGTGGTTGATGGAGCATGCTGGTATCAGGACAGACTGATGCCTGAGTGAGTGTGTGTGCGTGCGTGTACGTGACTGTGTGTAGAGTTGGTATGCAACAGGCGAGTCATAGTATTATAGGTCATGTATCATCCGTGATGGGCAACAGATTGCCTTGCTATCCGCTGGGTGAGAGATTAATGACACACTGTCTCTCTCCCCCTCTCTATCTCCCTTTCTCTGTCCCTTTCTCTCTCTAACACACACACACACACACCCACACACACACACACCCACACACCCACACACACAGCAGGTGGTCTTGAATTGTGAATCGTCTTGCCCTGAGAGAAAATCCTTTTGATCTTCTGCATTAAAACGCTTTCCATAGCTAAATGCCGTGTAGGTGTGTGCACTTGTGTGTGTGTGTGTGTGTGTGTGTGTGTGCGTGCGCATGTCTGCGTGTGCGTGTGCATTGTAATAGAATATCAGGTAGGTTCCATTGCTCTTGTGGTGTAATACATGCCACGTTATTCCTAGCTATGTCATTCAAGATTAATCCTGTAGAGCCAAGAATGAATCTAATTTTGACCACAATGAACGAGGGGCCAGAATTACCTGCTGAATCAATTTAAACCTCCCCTATTCTTCTCCCCCCACCCACACATGTACAAACACACACACACACACACACTCACTCACTCACACACACATGTCACACACGTTATGTCAACGAATTCCGCGTAGAAGACACATGGGCTACACACTCAAACCTGGAGAGCTATCTCACACTACGATTAAACACCGCTCTATCAGTGTACAGAACTGCACGGACCCTAATCGATCCCCGGCAATGAAATGCTGATCATAACTTCCTCTTGGTGCATCTCTCTTCTTCTGTCCCGCCAGACATCGATCTTGGTTGTGACGGAATATGATAGCTAATGACAGGCTTGTGAGGCCGGGGGATGGATGAGGGAGGGGGGGGGGGGGGGGGTTCATAAGAGAGCAAGCAGGGAAGGGCCTTCGCTTGCACGGTGGACTGAGCTGCGGGACTGACGGAGGGAGGGAAGGAGAAAAAAAGACATGCGGAGACAGAGAGGGAGAACGAGAAAGACGGAGGGAGAGCGGGAGAGAGGGAGACGAAGAGAGACACGGAGAGAGAGAGAATGAGGGAGACAGAGAGAGAGAGGGGAAAGAGAGGGGGAGAGTAAAAGGGGGTGACAGACAGAGAGAGTGAGGGAGACAGGGAGAGATGCAGAGAGAGAGAGAACCAGGGAGACAGAGAGAGTGAGAGAGAGATGGAACAGAGAATGAGGGAGACGTAGAGACGGAATGAAGGAGACAGCGAGAGGGAAAGAGAGAGAGAGAGAGAGAGAGAGAGAGGGAGAGAGAGAGAAAGGGGGCAACAAACAGACAGAGAAGAGAGAGAGAGAGAGAATGAGGAACAGAGAGACAGGGAGAGAGAGAGAGACAGTAGAAATGTAGAAACTGTAGTAGTGGATTAATTGTAGTAGTGTAGTGATGGATTAATCTGGAACTGTACGTAGTAGTGGATAAATCTGGAACTGCAGTAGTGGATTAATTCCTGACCTTGAGACAACATTAAATGCAGATGTATGTTGGCCTTAGTGCCCACATGTTTTCATGCTATTAACTACCTTTCATTAATCAAGTTAACCATTCAATACTCGGCCCTCTTTCCCTCTGAAGAACGATCAGAAAAATGATCTTGTTCACGCTCATGTCGTCTGCTGCCACTCTCTGTTTCTCTACCAGAGGGACACGTATCTGACACAACACACCGGTCTCACCTCATCGACTCTTTGATCCCGCCCATCAGAGCAGAACCTGACCAATGACTGACATTTAAACAACCCTTGGGGGGGGCGGGGCTGTGAAATGACAGGATGTTGCAAAGCCATGTGAAGGTCATTCTGGCAGTGCGCACGTGTGTGTGTGTGTGTTTGTGTAGGGGTGCAATACACACTCTAAAACAAAGCCTGTATGTAGATAAATGATCTGGTTATTATGTTGTGTATGTATTAGGATGTTAATGAATACAGAGAGGATTTAAACGCAGGAGAGAGGGATGGAGGGAGGGAGAAAAAGAGACAGAATGAAAGACCCTACAGAGGGAGAGCTAATACTGAATAGGAGGATGTGTGTAAGTGTGTGTGTGTAGCTGTGTAGGTGTGTGTGTGTATGTGTGTGTAGGTGTGTGTGTATGTGTGTGTAGGTGTGTGTGTGTGTGTGTAGGTGTGTGTGTGTGTGCAGGATGCTGCCTCCCAGACTGCAGTGATCACTGCAGCAAGGAAACTGAGACTGACACTGAATACCAATGCCCCTTCAGCTGTGCGGTACCATACACACACACACAGAGCACATACACACATCACATACACACACAGAGATCACATACACACATCACATACACACACAGAGAACACACACACATCACATACACACACAGAGAACACACACATCATATACACACACAGAGAACACACACACACATCACACACACAGATCACATACACGCACACACAGCACACACACACAGATCACATACACACACAGAGAACACACACAGCACACACACACACAGCACACACACACACAGATCACATACACATGCACGGAAGCACACAACACAACACACAGATTACATACACATGAACAGATGCACAAAAGGCAACACACACAGACACACACAAAACAACACGCACACAATATATATTCAAATGAAAATCTTCTGTACAAGCCTTCCATTTGTTTTTGTAGTAATTCAAGTGGACATGTCTGTGGTACCCCTGCATTAGGAGTACATGTCTGTTATCCTGCAAGACCAGGAACAGAGGAAGGAGAAAGAGGAGAGAGGAGAGAGGCTGAGAGGAGAGCAGCAGAGAGGCAGAGAGGAGAGAGGAGAGAGGCAGAGAGGAGAGAGGAGAGAGGAGAGGGGCAGAGAGGAGAGAGGAGAGAGGCAGAGAGGCAGAGAGGAGAGAGGCAGAGAGGCTGAGAGGAGAGCAGCAGAGAGGCTGAGAGGAGAAAGGAGAGAGGCAGAGAGGCTGAGAGGAGAGAGGCAGAGAGGAGAGAGGCAGAGAGGAGAGAGGCAGAGAGGCTGGGAGGAGAGAGGCAGAGAGGCTGAGAGGAGAGAGGCAGAGAAGAGAGAGGCAGACAAGCAGAGAGGTAGAGAGGGACAGAGGAGGAAAGAGGAGGGAGAAGAGAGAGTAGGAAGACAGAGGAGGAGGAAGAGGAGGACTACAGTAGCGGAGGAGGAGAGAGGAGGAGGAGATAGGAAGAAGAGGAGAGAGGAGGAGGAGATAGGAAGACGAGGAGAGAGGAGGAGGAAGAGGAGGACTAGAGTAGTGGAGGAGGAGAGAGAAGGACGAGAGAGGAGGAAGAGAGAAGTGGAAGGGAGAGAGTACATACTGGCGATAAGAAAAAAAAAGGTCAGCATTCCATCTCAGTAAATGCATTTGTGAGAGGAGTAAGGCCTCCATCAACTGATGGGGAACCGGGGCCCCTCAGAGTGGGGGCCCGGCAGGGGGCCATGCATGCTGAGTGGCAGCGACAGTTGATTTAAATAGCCGGGGTAGGTTTTCTGTTAAGAATCACATTATCACAGTACGAGCTGCCATTACTCATGGTCACACATGCGTGTGAAGGACTGTGTGTGTGTGTGTGCGTGTGTGAGAACGTGTGTGTACGTGTGTGTGTGTCAGCGTGTGAGTGAGATGGCAGGTATGCATGTTGGAGAAGGAGAGAGCGGGTGTATGTGTGTTTGAGTGGAAGAGTGTGTTTGTGTACAGTAGCAGTGTATGTGTTTGAGCGAGTGAGTGATTGCGTGTGTTTGTGTGTCAAATAACCAGGGTGGGTTCTGGAATTGAACTGTCACTCAAACTCTGAGAAGGAGGAGTGGGAGTGGACAGGTGTTTGAGATCGGAGGGAGGGAGGGAGGGAGGGAGGGGGAGAGA
>BROE01000005.1:4231660-4245380 GCA_036571765.1 Plecoglossus altivelis | reverse complement strand
CTCCCCTTCTATTCTCCCTAACTCTCCCCTCCTATCCTCCCTAACTCTCCCCTTCTATTCTCCCTAACTCCCACCTCCTATCCTCCCTAACTCTCCCCTCCTATCCTCCCTAACTCTCCCCTTCTATTCTCCCTAACTCTCCCCTTCTATTCTCCCTCACTCTCCCATCCTATCGTCCCTAACTCCCCCCTCCTGCCCTCTCCCTCCCCTCCTGCCCTCCCTAACTCCCTCCTCCTGCCCTTCCTCTCCCTCCTGCCCCCCTCCCCCCTCCCCTCCCTAACTCCTCCTAGCTCCATCTCCCTCTCACCTTTTTGCTCCAGTCCTCTCCCTCTTTCATCTGTCAAGCCTCATCTCTCCTTTTTCTGTAACACCCCTGCTGTATAATTTCCATAACGGTGTGTGTGTGTGTGTGTGTGTGTGCGCGCACGTGTGTGAGTGAGTGTATCCACGCGTGCTAACACGAGTTACGTAAAAAGATAAACTAATAAAAACTGTCTTTCAAGTTCATCACCTGCACACTGGAATTGGAGCCAAACCCGCTGATCACTTGATGAACGACAGCCTGGAAGTGTCTGCAAAGTGTGTTTGTGTGTGTGTGTCATGTGATCTGGGTCATTGTAGTCGGGTGATGGGATCCGAGCCATGAAGTGGGAATAGAGCATGCACTATTCTCACTGGCACGCTTGACTACCGACGCTTACAACAGCCACCTCACAGGACGCTAGCTGTTTGTGTGTGTGTGTGTGAGTGTGTGTGTGTGCACGCAGTCTAGGGGTCGCTATGACAGTTAGCCTCTCACTGCTGAGGCAGCATGAACTGTTCTGTTCAATTACAGCCTGTGACACACACACTCCAACACACACACTCCAACACACACTCCAACACACACTCGCCAACACACACACTCCAACACACACTCGCCAACACACACTCCAACACAGACTCACCAACACACACTCCAACACACACTCACCAACACACACACTCCAACACACACTCGCCAACACACACTCACCAACAGTACATACTCATTTCAAGTCTCTAGACAATCAAATTACCCGTTGTCCTCCTTATCTCTTTCACACACACACACACACACACACGCACACGCACACACTCACATAGACATCCAGTCAGTCTCAATGTGACAATCACCATGATGTCTGGGCTGGTTTTAGCCTGACATGTTGCTATGTCATGATGGGATGTGTGTTTCTAGTCTGTGGTTTGTTCAACTAAACACGCACACATATGGTACGGCAGGTTCTAGACATAGCACTCCACAAGCCAATGAAACAGAGAGAAGAGATCAACATCATAGCTCTCTTTCAACACCTCAGGCGCCCTCCGGCCAACCCTCCTGTTCTCTCTACGAATCTAACAAGATATGTATCTGTAGACTAGGTTATATTCAAGGCATTAGTAATGTAACACACACTTCACTTGTTATGCAATCAGTCGGGTGCCGCTGGTCCGTTCAGGTGAGGCTAAGGCATACAATGTACATCACGCGGACAGCGGTCCGTGATCGGTTTAACCGTACCGTGGGTGAAGTTAACCTCCTTAAGCTTTCTCCAAGCGAGTCCAGATTGACGCGCTTCCGTCTGGTCGCCCGTTTGGGTACTGTTTGGTCTTCGAACGGGCACGCGAGCTTCTCCACGGGGCTTTTGCCGTTCCAGAACACGCGCGAGAAGGGACAAGAATCTCCATCCTCTGCACCGGGGCTCTCGAGGCAGTCGGAGCCCACCGAGCTGAATGACTCCGATGAGATCTTGCGCGACGAGGAGGACATGATTCTGCCGGTTCTGCTGCTGAGCGCGAGGAGCCCGGGCGCGTGCGCGTGAAACGGCCACGGGGACTCATCAGATTCGGCTCGCGTGGGAGAGAACCGGGGGGAGGCGCACAGCGCGCGCCGGTCGGTCGGAGTCGATGGGGAACCGCGGGAGTGCGAGAGAGCACCAACGGCACGCGAGCATTTATGCAAGAGGGGAAAATATATTCTCCAAATTGCGCACGCAGCTGCTGTTTGTTTTTGGAAAACTAACCAAACCGTTTATCCCTGCTTTGAAGCTTTTCATTTATTTATTTTAATCTCCGAGTCATATCATACCCCCTGCTGCGCACAGAGCGCTCTCCATAGGCAGTATGTCCTCTGCGACGGTTTGGCAGCTTGAGTCCGTGAATGTACTCTTCATTCTCCCGTCAGTCCTTCAATCATGTCCATCGCTTCATTTCTCCGTTGTGTTTGTTTATCTGTTCTATTTTGTTCTCCTTGGTTTATCGGTTCGGAATGCTGTGTTTCCGTGGGAACGGGCGCGAGAAGAGGACTACCACGTAGACGGCACGGAGTCAAACGTCAGATGTTGCCGCCGGTGAAGTTCTATCCGTCTGCTGCGCTCCGGCTTTGGAGCATCACTATTCACCTCCCCCCGTTACTGTACCTCTACAATCCACGACCAATCAGATACTGTTTCAGACCTCACTGCCTCCCTCCTCCACAGAAAGAAAAAGAGAGAATCTGAACGTAGACTGTGTCGCAGACATGAGTAAAAAAAAAACTAGGCGAGCATGTGTTCATTCCTATAATATGAGACAGACACATTTCGTAGCAATACATTCGCTTGTTATAAAAAAAAAAGCCCTCGTGATGAGCCATTAGAGGCAGCGACATGCTATTTTCCTGTAACCTAGCCTATAAACTACTGCACTTGATCATTTACACTTCATCGCACGATGAAGCCGTCCGTAGCGGAGCTCGTAAACAAGCTAGCCGTCAGTCTGTTCGGCAGGTGTAGCCTACTTTCTGCTATAGGCCACTGACGCGGCGATATCTGATGTACGACACTAATTACATCAGCGACCTTGACCTCTCTACTACAAAACCGCGCTGGTATTGAGAGTGTAACTAGGATATGTCAACAAGCCCTGGGAAAAAAGAACACACGTTAAAGCATGAATATCGTCTTTTTGGACATTAAGACATTTTGTTATCAGTTAAAAGCTGGCGTTATAACAGACCAGATGCAACTTCGTAGGACGAACGGTCGGACGACTTAGACGTGAAAAGATGAGATTTTGTTATGCAGTTACTCAAACACCGCACTGATCAGTGTCAAAATCCAGTGATCCGGTGATGCGCCACAGTGCAATGACAAAATATAAAGTGCTGACTGAGTCATGGGCTATATTCACCCATGTGCCTGAAGACACACACAGACACAGACACAGACACAGACACAGACACAGACACAGACACAGACACACAGGCACACACACACACACACAGACACACACACACACACACACCTGTCCATTGACTGACCTAGATGTGGAAGCCTGTCTCCTGCTGAGTGTCTCACAGTGCATGGTTTGTGTGTTGTGTGTAAGTGTGTAACAGGAGATCATGTTTACAGTGACGTGTGTGTGTGTTTGTTGTAGGGAGACGATGTAGAAATCACAATGTGTGTACCAATAGTACAGCAGACTTTGTAATCGACATGTGTGCAGTAATATTGTGGATAGGATAACCTTTTGACACCTACCGTGGCAAGACTGAGAGATATTACAATGTTGACAGAGAGAAATTGAAAGACACATAAATAGACAGAAATAGAGTATGACAGAGAGGCCGACAGAGGGAAAAAATACTGAAATATATTTTTAAATTAGAAAATGGAACAGAGGGAGAGACATAAAGAAACGAAGACTGAAATAGATTTAAAAATATAAAGAGAGAAAGAGACAGGTGTTTCAAGAGCAAGAGAGGCAGAGAGAAGGTAGGGGAACAAGTCGAGGGAGACAGGCAGAGGAGACAGCAGGCATGGTGCAGGGTAGACAGAGGGAGATCAGAGCGAGGGATGACGACGAGGTGGGGAGGCGAGTTGCGGGAGACAGGCAGGGATGGAGACGTGTAGGAGACGAGATGGCTGGGGAGACAGCGCAGGGAGAGGAGAGGTGGGCGAGAGATGGGGGGAGACAGGAGGTGAGGAGAGGTGGGGAGACAGGCAGGGAGAGAGAGGTAGAGAGAGAGGTGAAAGACAAAGATGGGAAGATTAAAGAGAGAGAGAGTGGTGGAGAGAAAGGGCGAGAGAGAAAGAGAGAGGGTAGGAGAGAGGTAGAGAGAGAGTGTGGGAGAAGGCAGGGAGAGAGAGAGGTGGGAGACAGCAGGGAGAGAGAGACAGACAAAAAAAGAGAAAAAAAGAGAGAGACAGACAGGAGAGAGAGGTAGAGAGAGGAGGGTGGGGGAGAGACACCAGGCAGGGAGAGAGACGGTAGAAGAGGTAGAGAGATGAGGTGGGGAGACAGGCAGGGAGAGAAAATGTCACTGAGCAATAAACCAGCTGGTGTCATAGGCTGGTGGAGAAGAGGGGGGGAGGAGAAGAAGAAAGAGGAAGGACATGGGTTTCATGAGAGAGAAGAGAGAGCCGAGTGAAGAAGAGAGGAGGAGGAGAAAAGAGAGAGAGAGAGAGAGGTGGGAGGAGACCAGGCCCAGAGGAGAGAGGGCTAGAGAGAGAGGTGGAGAGAGAGAGTCTGGTAGAGCGAGAGGACAGGGAGAGAGAAGGGAGAGGGAGAGATAGGGGGGAGAGGTAGTGGGGAGGGAGTGGGAAAGAGGGAGAGAGTGGCAAGATGTGAGGTATGGAGGGAGGGAGGCAGGAAGAGGTGGGGGTGAGAGGGAGGGAGGTGGGGTTGGTGGTGGTAGGGGGGGGAGAGGGCAGGGAGAGGGAGAGAGAGAGGTAGTTAGATAAGCAGGGAGAGAGAGAAGCAGTGGACAAGGGTGGGAGAGAGAGGTAGAAGTAGAGAGGCAGGAGAAGAGAGGTAGAGGAGAGAGACAATGGAGAGAGAACGTAAGACCGAGAGGCAGGACAGAGGGCAAGAGAACGCAGAGCAGGGAGAGAGAATGGTTAGAGGTGAGATAAGAGAAGGAGTTGCCAGAGAGAGATCAGTAGACGAGTGAGCTTAAGGTGAGACGCAAATCGGATATGAGAAGATGCAGCGAAGGTGAGAGAGCAAGGTTAGTAGAAGAGAGACCAGTAGAGAGAGAGAGATTTGCGCTATATGGACGAGCAAACGCTCGGTAGAGAGAGCAAGGTAGCAGAGAGCAATGTAGAAGAGAGCCCCACTGGTAGAGAGAGAAACCTTTCAGAGAGAGCGCCACCAGCCAGACTGATGAAACTGGGTAGTAAATCTCCCAGCAGCCTGTTCATGAGTGGCCATAACCACAGATCACTGTGCCCCCCTCCTCCTGCCCACACACACACGCACACACACACACACACACACACGAACACACACACTGTTAGACAACAGTGGGACAGAACACCCATATACAGACCTCGTTCATGGCATAAGACTGTCATTCTGCTGAGCTAAAGCCACAACCTCGACATTTCAGAAGTAGTTGATCTTTTTCTGAACTATCTTCCGAGGTCCGTCTTGGATGGAAGCTCCTCTCTCTCTCCGGCCGTAAAACGTTTAACTACAACATAATTACAGGGATGAAAGACTCTGCTGTAAATATTCCCAAGACATAAAACCATCAACCGTTATTTGATATGCACTACGAGATTCTATCTGGCATTCATAATTGACCATTAAGGTTTCCTGCCATGTATGTCAAGTTTGACACTTGGGGGAAACAAGAGAAACATTTCCCAGCCTCTTCAGCTGGATGATCCGAGATCTTAGCTGTCGAGGACTGGAGGGATGGAAAGACAGGATAGAAAGGGACAGAGATTCTGACACACGAGGAGATAAGAGAGAGAGATATAGAATATAAGGGAAGAGAGAGAGAGAGATGGAGAGAGAGACGTAGAGAGAGATGGAGAAAGAGAGATGGAGAGAGAGACGGAGAGAGAGATGGAGAGAGAGATGGAGTGAGAGAGATAGAGAGAACGTGACAGATAGAGAATATGAGGGTGAGACAAGATGCGGAACCAAAGGTTAGAGAGCAGGAGGGAAACAGAGAAGGTGTGTGCAATATGACAGGAAGTGGCTTCAGTCTCGGACTAATAACATCACATAAACAGTGGAGGAACAGGAGGAGGGACTGATTAGGTCACCTGATTGGACAAGCACCCTTCAGTATGTGTGTGAGACTGTGTGTGAGTGTGTGTGTGTGTGTGTGTGAGAGAGATTGTGTGTGTGACTGTGTGTGTGAGAGAGAGTGTGTGTGTGTGTGTGTGGGTGAGAGAGAGTGTGTGTGTGTAAGAGAGAGAGTGTGTGTGTGTGAGACTGTGTGTGTGAGAGTGTGCGTGCGTGTGTATGTGTGTGAGAGAGATAGTATGTGTGTGTGTGTGTGTGTGTGAGAGAGTGTGTGTGTGTACAGCTGTTAAGAGAACGTGACACAGCGATCAGACGATGGGATCCCTTCAGCTGAAGCGACAGCAGCAAAGGATCATGGGTCACGGAGAGAGGAAATGAGTTTGAGGAGCTGCCTGTCTAAGGGCTGGCGTTCAGCGGCAGCCTTATCGTGAGGGGAGGGGCCTTAGAAGAGGCTGGCTGTGGTAGGGAGGGAGCAGGAGGTAAACTAGCCTGAGACAGGCTGGCTGTGAGAGGAAGGGACCAGGAGCTAAACTAGCCTGAGAAAGGCTGGCTGTGGCAGGGGGGGAGCAGGAGGTAAACTAGCCTGAGAGAGGCTGGCTGTGGCAGGGAGGGAGCAGGAGCTAAACTAGCCTGAGACAGGCTGGCTGTGGTAGGGAGGGAGCAGGAGCTAAACGACTGATTATGAAGCTTTTCGATGTTTGACAGTTCGTAAAAAAACTACAACATATTAACATTCTTTCCACTCATCCTTTTTTATATTCATGTGTTCTTTACTGGGTAACATAGCAACTGTTAAAAACATACATTACTGTTGTGATACGATTTTAAAACGGCAGAGACATTTCCAGTCTTTGCATGTTCAATTACAATTAAAACAGACAGTAATGGTCTACTGAAGGTCTTACACAAAGTCTGTGTGTGTGTGTGTCCAAGTCTTGTGTGTGTCCAAGTCTGTGTGTGTGTGTGTCCAAGTCTGTGTGTGTGTGTGTGTGTCTGTGTGTGTCTAAGTCTGAGTGATACTGTGTGTCCCAAGCTGTGTGCATTGGTGTGTGTGTGTTGTGTCTTGTGTGTGTCTAAGGCCTGAGGTTGATGTTCCAATCTTTGGTTGTGTGTGTGATGTTGTTTTTCCTTTAAAGTTTTTCTGTGTATGTTGGTGCCAAGTGTTGTTGTGTGTTGTTGTGTGAGTGTTGCTGTGTGTCCAAGTCTGTGTGTGTGTGTTCCATGGTGTGTGTGTTGTTCCTTTAAAGGGTTCCAAGTCGTTGTCAGTCGAAGTTTCCACCACTGGGAGAAATGGAGAACCTTCCTCCTCTGGTCGTCAAAGCTCTCTCTGATTGGCTTCCTCCATCGCCGTGGCTCCAGATCCATCATGCCACCGACGATCTCCTGCGGACACAAACACCAAGCAGTAAGACTCGTGCAGTCACTCAGGCAAACGCCCAGAAACACTCGCTAACTACCCGTCATCACTGATGTCCCTCTGACAAGCGTACCTTGCCAGTAGTGAGAGAACTTGTACCTTGCCAAAGTAGTGAGGGAACTAGTACCTTGTTAAAGTAGTGAGGGAACTAGTACCTTGCCAAAGTAGTGAGGGAACTTGTACCTTGTTAAAGTAGTGAGGGAACTAGTACCTTGTTAAAGTAGTGAGGGAACTAGTACCTTGCCAAAGTAGTGGGAGGAACTAGTACCTTGTTAAAGTAGTGAGGGAACTAGTACCTTGTTAAAGTAGTGAGGGAACTAGTACCTTGTTAAAGTAGTGAGGGAACTAGTACCTTGTTAAAGTAGTGAGGGAACTAGTACCTTGCCAAAGTAGTGAGGGAACTAGTACCTTGCCAAAGTAGTGAGGGAACTAGTACCTTGTTAAAGTAGTGGGAGGAACTAGTACCTTGCCAAAGTAGTGAGGGAACTTGTACCTTGCCAAAGTAGTGAGGGAACTTGTACCTTGTTAAAGTAGTGAGGGAACTAGTACCTTGTTAAAGTAGTGAGGGAACTAGTACCTTGCCAAAGTAGTGAGGGAACTAGTACCTTGCCAGAGTAGTGAGGGAACTAGTACCTTGCCAAAGTAGTGAGGGAACTAGTACCTTGCCAAAGTAGTGAGGGAACTTGTGCTCGTTCTCGATGACGTGAGCAAAGCCGCCCTGCAAACCAAAGTCCACGGCAAAGTAGGGGAGACCTCTAGGGACCTGGAGGACACATGCAGTGGTATTGTTTAGGTATTGTTTACATCTCACACACACTCAGCACTTGGTGATTACCTTCACCTTCTCTGACTCAGAGGTTGAGAGAACAAACACAAAGAGGGAAGGAGGGAGATGAGGGAGGGACTGCAGGAGAAGAGAGACAGGAGAAGAGACAGACAGGTGGAGAGACAGACAGGAGAAGAGAGAGAGGTGGAGAGACACAGGTGGAGAGAGACAGACAGGAGAAGAGACAGACAGGTGGAGAGACAGACAGGAGAAGAGACAGAGGTGGAGAGACAGACAGGAGAAGAGAGACAGGTGGAGAGAGACAGACAGGAGAAGAGACAGACAGGTGTAGAGAGACAGACAGGTGTAGAGAGAGACCGGTGTAGAGAGACATACAGATAGAGACAGACAGGAGACGAGAGACAGGTGGAGAGAGACAGACAGATGTAGAGAGACAGGTAGAGAGACAGATATGTAGAGAGACAGACAGGAGACGAGAGACAGGAGGAGAGACAGACAGGTGGAAACATAAAAAGGACTCACAGCTTGGCGGATGTCTTTAGACGAGAGGTCGACCACTTTCTTATTCATGGCCCACTCCTCATCACACTCCATGATGGCTTTCTGCAGGAGCGCACACACACACACCCCATAAAGTCTCTCTGGACACACACACGTAGCCCAGGGCTTTTTATTCAACAGTATCATTCAACACACACTACATCCCAATGCGCACACACACACACAGACACACACACACACACACACATCACACACCACACACATCACACACACACACACCTTGAAGTAAATGGGGGCCATGTCTCCTAGCTCCTTGGGCAGAGGGATGCACTCTATGACCATGTGCTGCCGTCTCTTCAGGTTCATGTGTGTCTCCATGAAGACACAGTCCTCTTCCTGGGCCTCAAACATGCGCACCAACGCACGGCGGAACACCTGGCCAAGGGACGAGGAGACGGGGACATTTCATATGCACGACCATCTCATCTGAGCCACACATAGCGTTTCCTAACATGCGCTGGGTGGAGATGTGCTGGTGTTAGAGAGGACTGGTTAGACCTGCATCTCGGTCCACACGTCCTCGTCCAATCCTGTGGCAGAGCAGTGATGCTGCAGCGGAGCGATGAGGCAGTGACCTTCTGTCATGGACATGCCACTCGGAAGGCTGAGATACGCCTGGACACACACACACACACACACACACACGCACGCACGCACACACACGCACACACACACGGGAACACACACACACACACACACGGGAACACACACACACACAGAAACAAACACAAACGGAAACACACACACACCCACATGAACACAAACACACACACACACCCACAGGAATACACACTCTTAAAATCCTCTGAATGCAGTAAAAGAGTAAAAGAGAGTTAGGGAGCCCCTGGATCTGGGCTGGTCTCCTACCTTGGTCCCTATGGCGATGAGCAGGTGTTTCTGCAGCTCTGGGTTGTTGAAGCAGTGCTGGCATTTGTCCATGGTGGCGGCCAGCCTGCGGTGCTCCTGGATGGCCCTGGCCCTCATCCGCTCCTCGTCCTTGCCCTCGCCCTCCCGCTGGGCCGCACTCGACACAAACATGTCATCCAGCGTGTAGTTATCTCCATCTGCCTTGCCCATCATCTAGGAGGGAGGGAGGGGGGAGACGGGGAGAAGAGTGGGAGAGAGAAGGGAGAGAGGAGGGGTGGGGAGGAGAGACAGGTGGGTGGGGGGAAAGGTGGGAGACAGAGGAGAGGGAGGGGTAGGAGAGACAGGTGGGTGGGGGGTAAGGGTGGTAGAGAGGGGGAGGGTGGGACAGAAGGAGGAAAACAGGGAATGAGGTCAGAAGGGAGGTCAGTTGAAAGAGATGGATGGAAGGACATAGAGCGGCAGAGAGGGTGAAAGAGAGGGGAGGGGAGAGAGAAAGACAGAAGGAAGGAGAGAGAGAAGACCAGAGATGAGCATGTGTAAACCACAGCTTTCACACAAGTGTTGTGATTAACATCAGTTAGTGTAACCCAGCTAGCCACAGTGTTCCAGTCTTTACATTGTGGTTTAAGCTGGGCTTCACAACATACTGACCGTCTAGGATGGAAACTCACCTGTAGTTTCATGCATTATACAAGCAGATCTGTACTCTATATGTACCATGTCCCTGGTGTGTTTGTTCTGTGTGTGTGTGTGTGTGTACATGGCACATTCAGACATGCGTGCATGTGTGCATAGCCTACACACAGCCTGTGTGTGTGTGTGTGTGTGTACGTGTGCATAGCCTACACACAGCCTGTGTGTGTATGTGTGCATAGCCTACACACAGCCCGTGTGTGTGTGTGTGTATGTGTGCATAGCCTACACACAGCCCGTGTGTGTGTGTGTTTTCAATATGTATGCTCTGATAGCAGGAAAAATCCATGTGTGAGCGAGGTCCTAGAAGGGAGCTCTCGTATGGAACACATCGACTCCATGGTTCCACTTTCTACGTCAGTCGGCGTTGTCTCCATGGAGACCAGCGACAAGTCCGGGTTTGTGTGGGAGCTGTGAACATGGCTGGAGAGAGACAGAGTGTGTGTGTGTGTGTGTGTTTACACACACACAAAATAAAATCTAATCTGCTTGTGCATGTAGCCGTTCCTCCTTGTTGAAGTATACATTCCGTCACATGTGCCTACCGCTAAATGAGACGTTAAAGAAACAACTCCATTACCCATGATGCAACATGGCACAGTATCTCAAGCTGAAGATGGGAGGATCTGATGTCAGTGGCTCTCATCAGAGCCCAGATCATCGATCGCTGCTATCACTTGCGGCCTGAGTACATTTACATCAGCAGACCTTTCCTGAGTTATTGTGCGTACATGTTTGAGTGTGTATGTGAGTTCCAGTGTGTTTGTGAGTTCCAATGTGTTTGTGAGTTCCAGTGTGTTTGTGAGTTCCAGTGTGTTTGTGAGTTCCAGTGTGTTTGTGTGTGCGCTTGTGTGTGTGTTTGTGAGTTCCAGTGTGTTTGTGAGTTCCAGTGTGTTTGTGAGTTCCAGTGTGCTTGTGAGTTCCAGTGTGTTTGTGAGTTCCAGTGGGTTTGTGAGTTCCAGTGTGTTTGTGAGTTCCAGTGTGTTTGTGAGTTCCAGTGTGTTTGTGAGTTCCAGTGTGTTTGTGAGTTCCAGTGTGTTTGTGAGTTCCAGTGTGTTTGTGAGTTCCAGTGTGTTTGTGAGTTCCAGTGTGTTCGTGAGTTCCAGTGTGTTCGTGAGTTCCAGTGTGTTTGTGAGTTCCAGTGTGTTTGTGAGTTCCAGTGTGTTCGTGAGTTCCAGTGTGTTCGTGAGTTCCAGTGTGCTTGTGAGTTCCAGTGTGTTCGTGAGTTCCAGTGTGCTTGTGAGTTCCAGTGTGTTTGTGAGTTCCAATGTGTTTGTGAGTTCCAGTGTGCTTGTGAGTTCCAGTGTGTTCGTGAGTTCCAGTGTGTTTGTGAGTTCCAGTGTGTTCGTGAGTTCCAGTGTGTTTGTGAGTTCCAGTGTGTTTGTCAGAGTTTCAGTGTGTTTGTGAGTTCCAGTGTGTTGGTGAGTTCCAGTGTGTTTGTGAGTTCCAATGTGTTTGTGAGTTCCAGTGTGCTTGTGAGTTCCAGTGTGTTCGTGAGTTCCAGTGTGCTTGTGAGTTCCAGTGTGTTCGTGAGTTCCAGTGTGTTCGTGAGTTCCAGTGTGTTTGTGAGTTCCAGTGTGTTTGTGAGTTCCAGTGTGTTCGTGAGTTCCAGTGTGTTCGTGAGTTCCAGTGTGCTTGTGAGTTCCAGTGTGTTCGTGAGTTCCAGTGTGTTCGTGAGTTCCAGTGTGTTCGTGAGTTCCAGTGTGTTTGTGAGTTCCAGTGTGCTTGTGAGTTCCAGTGTGTTTGTGAGTTCCAGTGTGTTTGTGAGTTCCAGTGTGTTTGTGAGTTCCAGTGTGTTTGTGAGTTCCAGTGTGTTCGTGAGTTCCAGTGTGTTCGTGAGTTCCAGTGTGTTTGTGAGTTCCAGTGTGTTTGTGAGTTCCAGTGTGTTTGTGAGTTCCAGTGTGTTTGTGAGTTCCAGTGTGTTTGTGAGTTCCAGTGTGCTTGTGAGTTCCAGTGTGTTTGTGAGTTCCAGTGTGCTTGTGAGTTCCAGTGTGCTTGTGAGTTCCAGTGTGCTTGTGAGTTCCAGTGTGTTTGTGAGTTCCAGTGTGTTTGTGAGTTCCAGTGTGCTTGTGAGTTCCAGTGTGTTCGTGAGTTCCAGTGTGCTTGTGAGTTCCAGTGTGTTCGTGAGTTCCAGTGTGCTTGTGAGTTCCAGTGTGTTCGTGAGTTCCAGTGTGTTTGTGAGTTCCAGTGTGTTTGTGAGTTCCAGTGTGTTTGTGAGTTCCAGTGTGTTCGTGAGTTCCAGTGTGTTCGTGAGTTCCAGTGTGCTTGTGAGTTCCAGTGTGTTCGTGAGTTCCAGTGTGCTTGTGAGTTCCAGTGTGTTTGTGAGTTCCAGTGTGTTTGTGAGTTCCAGTGTGTTCGTGAGTTCCAGTGTGTTTGTGAGTTCCAGTGTGCTTGTGAGTTCCAGTGTGTTTGTGAGTTCCAGTGTGTTTGTGAGTTCCAGTGGGTTTGTGAGTTCCAGTGTGTTTGTGAGTTCCAGTGTGTTTGTGAGTTCCAGTGTGCTTGTGAGTTCCAGTGTGTTTGTGAGTTCCAGTGTGCTTGTGAGTTCCAGTGTGTTCGTGAGTTCCAGTGTGTTTGTGAGTTCCAGTGTGTTTGTGAGTTCCAGTGTGTTTGTGAGTTCCAGTGTGTTCGTGAGTTCCAGTGTGTTTGTGAGTTCCAGTGTGCTTGTGAGTTCCAGTGTGTTTGTGAGTTCCAGTGTGTTTGTGAGTTCCAGTGTGTTTGTGAGTTCCAGTGTGCTTGTGAGTTCCAGTGTGCTTGTGAGTTCCCATGCTACAAGAGAGAACTAGTCCCTACAGGCGATATCGACTATAATCTCTTCCCTAATTCCACTTCTGCTCCTTTTAAGGCCTTGTTTCTTTAGGCAGACGGACAAGTACACAGGTTCACTGGTCCTGCTTTCTACCCAGCAGCTGAACTGTGTTGGGATGTAAGAAGCCTGTGTGTGTGTGTGTGTGTGTGTGTGGTGTGTGTGTGTTCATGCCTGGGTTCACACTAACAGGCCCAGTCAGGTGTTACTGGTCCACACTAACCGACCCAGACAGGTGTTACTGGTCCACACTAACAGAACCTGCCAGGTGTTACTGGTCCACACTAACAGGCCCAGACAGGTGTTACTGGTCCACACTAACAGAACCAGACAGGTGTTACTGGTCCACACTAACAGAACCAGACAGGTGTTACTGGTCCACACTAACAGAACCAGACAGGTGTTACTGGTCCACACTAACAGAACCTGCCAGGTGTTACTGGGCCACACTTAACAGAACCAGACAGGTTGTTTACTGGTCACCCACTAACAGAACCTGCCAGGTGTTACTGGGCCATGGAGAGACAATATGCTCTTCTCTCTCAGTCCA
>BROE01000005.1:4176470-4205392 GCA_036571765.1 Plecoglossus altivelis | reverse complement strand
CACACACACACACACACACACACACACACACACACACACATCATTAAATACACACACCCACTCATCATTAAATACACACACATCACTAATTCACAACTTCTCTGTCTCTCAGACACAACGACAGCTATACAAAGGTCAACTTTTTCATTTCAATTAGAAGCCTCCAAAGTAACCAGTGTTAATGGGCCAGGGGACCAGGAGTCTCAGCTTAATTTAATTGAGTCGTTGTCAACAGCACCCTGGTACCACAGCTGCTCACTAGCTCTCTGCTCTCTCTGCAGAACCTTCCCTCTTCTCTCTCTGCAGAACCCTGACTCTCCTCTCACTGCAGAACCCTGACTCTCCTCTCTCTCTGCAGAACCCTGACTCTCCTCTCACTGCAGAACCCTGACTCTCCTCTCTCTGCAGAACCCTCCCCCTCCTCTCTCTGCAGAACCCTGACTCTCCTCTCTCTGCAGAACCCTGACTCTCCTCTCTCTGCAGAACCCTCCCCCTCCTCTCTCTGCAGAACCCTGCCTCTCCTCTCACTGCAGAACCCTGACTCTCCTCTCACTGCAGAACCCTGACTCTCCTCTCTCTGCAGAACCCTCCCCCTCCTCTCTGCAGAACCCTCCCCCTCCTCTCTCTGCAGAACCCTGACTTTCCTCTCACTGCAGAACCCTGACTCTCCTCTCACTGCAGAACCCTGACTCTTCTCTCTCACAGAGCCTTCCCACTCCTATCTCTGCAGAACCCTGACTCTCCTCTCTCTACAGAACCCTGACTCTCCTCTCTCACTGCAGAACCCTGACTCTCCTCTCACTGCAGAACCCTGACTCTCCTCTCTCTGCAGAACCCTCCCCCTCCTCTCTCTGTAGAACCCTGACTCTCCTCTCTCTGCAGAACCTTCCCACTCCTCTCTGCAGAACCCTGACTCTCCTCTCTCTACAGAACCCTCCCCCTCCTCTCTCTGCAGAACCCTCCCCCTCCTCTCTCTGCAGAACCCTCCCCCTCCTCTCTCTGCAGAACCTTCCCTCTGTACGATTACCGCCGGGCGACCGCACGCTCACCGCCATCACGTCCGGGTTGACCCCCAGGTACTTCCCGTTGCCACAGCCCACGTCGGCCAGCAGGCTTCCCGGCGGCAGCGCGGCCAGGAAGTGGCAGACGCGCGGCCAGGGGGAGTGGCGTGTGCCGCTGAAGTGGGCGGCGATGCTGTTGTAGACACGGTGCACGTACTGCTCCTCCAGACGAGCAGCCTCGGAGGGGCAGCGAGGGAGGGAGGGGGGCGAGGCGGGGGCGGGGGCGGGGCGCTGGCTGTCGCAGGTGGAGGGGAAGGCTATGGAGACAGAGACAGTTGGTCTTTCCCTAGCACGCACGCACGCACGCACGCACACGCACACGCACACGCACACGCACACGCACACACACACACACACACACACAGGCAGTAAACCTTGCATACACAGGGGAGCTCACCACAGTCACATGGAGTGAAGCGAATCTTCCGGAAGGTCAGAGAGGTCCTGGTGCCCCTCTTGCTCAGGGTCATGTTAGCATGGTTACCGAGGTCAGAGGTCATGGCAGCAGGGGCTTGTGGGTCGCAGGCTGGGACCATATCAAACTTCCTGGGGGTGATTCTGGGAGGGGGGGAAAGAGGACAAGGTAACCTCACCACTCCTTTACTGATCTCTCTCTCTCTCTCCTGGTCTCTCTCTCGGTCTCTCTCTCGGTCTCTCTCTTGGTCTCTCTCTCACCCATGAGTCCACAGGTATCTGCTCTCTCCCTTCATCACCAATAGGCTCCGCCCTGGCAACACCACGGCAACCTGGCGCCCGTCGGGGTGGCGGAACTCCATCACAGTCTGGGGGCGACAAGAGTGACATCACAGGGACTTCAGAGGAAGTGAGACGAGGGAGACAGAACGGTGGGGGACAGGGGGCACTGCAGGGTGACTGAGGAGCGGGGGGGACAGGGGGCACTGCAGGGTGACTGAGGAGCGGGGGGGGACAGGGGGCACTGCAGGGTGACTGAGAAGCAGCAGGCTAAGGGGAGGGTACAGTGGTCACATCCAGAAACATGGCCTGCAGACCAGGCTGAGTCACAGGCAGCTTGGAACTGGACAGAGGGCAACGCTGGAGCGTATTTATAGCTCCTGGTCCCACAGGCAGACACACAGACCTGACACACACAGACACACCTGGTACTCACACACACACACAGACCTGACACTCACACACAGACCTGACACTCACACACGCCTGACACACACACAAACACAGACCTGACACTCACACACACTTGACACACACACACAAACACAGACCTGACACACACACACACACACACCTGATACTCACACAAACACAGACCTGACACCCACACACACCTGATACTCGCACACACACAGACCTGACACTCACACATGCACACACACAGACCTGACACATATACACAGACAGAGACAGTCAAACGGAGACAAAGAGATACAGACACAAACAGACAGACAGACAGACAGACAGACAGACAGACAGACAGACACTGATCATTTGCATCACTTATAAGCCTTTTTTCTATCCAATGATGGTTGAGTGCAGGTGTGCATGGGCCACGTCCAAGCACAGACACACACACACACACACAGTCACACACTCACTCACACACACACACACACTCACTCACTCACACACTCACACACTCACACACTCAAACACTCAAACACACACACACACACACACTCTCTCACACTCACACTCTCTCACACTCACACTCACACACACACACACAGACACACACACACACACACTCACTCACACACACAGACACACACTCACTCACTCACACACACAGACACACACACACACACACACACACACACACAGACAGACACACACACACTTGTTGGCCAGATGACAGACCCGAGCTTTCTTCCCGGTTCACGAATCTTCGGGGAGATTCAACCAATCAATGAGCCCGGTGGACTGTGACCGAATCAATCCTGCTCCCAACTGCTGTGCTACGCTACAACACTCAGCAATTCATCACTCCCTCTCCCTCTCCCTCTCACCCTCCCTCTCCCCATTGCCCTCTCCCCTCGCCCTCCCTCTCTCTCTCTCACTCTCTCACTCTCTCACTCTCTCTCTCTCACACACACACATACACACACTCACACACACACACACACACACACAACAGACTACATCACAGACACACAACACATCACATACACACAACAAAACCCAACACACACACACACGCACACACACCCACATACATACACACACACACACACACACACACACCCACACACAGGAGCCCAGTTCAAGGAACGGACATGATCAAGAGCAAACCAAGTACACAAGACGGAGGATTCAGTGGAGTTGTTGGAGACCCAGAAGCACGCTGATCCCTCCTAACTGACCCAGAAGCATGCTGATCCCTCCTAACTGACCCAGAAGCATGCTGATCCCTCCTAACTGACCCAGAAGCACGCTGATCCCTCCTAACTGACCCAGAAGCATGCTGATCCCTCCTAACTGACCCAGAAGCATGCTGATCCCTCCTAACTGACCCAGAAGCACGCTGATCCCTCCTAACTGACCCAGAAGCACGCTGATCCCTCCTAACTGACACGGTGTTCCTGTTCCACCCCAGCCTCAGGGACACGTATTAAAAGACGCGGCCCTCTAAACTGCTCACTGTCTCCCAGAGACACCCTGTCCTCATCAGAAGCATTAACCCAGACAGAGCACAAGCTAACAACTCCAGAGAGACACACAACCGCCCAGACACACAACCACCCAGACACACAGGCTTGACCACACACACACAACCACACAGGCTTGACCACACACAACCACAACCACCCAGACACACAGGTGTAACCACACACAACCACCCAGACACACACACAGACATGACCACACATACACACACACCCGCACCCACAAGCACGCACGCACACACACACACACCCCATCTGCTTTGCGGTGAGTGAGTGATGAGTTGACAGAGGACAGGCTGTTGCTAACGAGAACCCTGCTCTGAAGACACGGCTGAGCGGACGAGAGTCGCATTCAAATCCCTCCTCCCCTCCTAATCAGACTCACCGTGTCGCATGTAGAACAGAACAGTCCCTCCTGTCACTGAGACACGGCACGGACCCCCCCCCCCCCCCCCCACCCCCCTGCCATCAGTGTCGCATCAGAATCAACCCCTGGTGGTCCGCGACAGACAAATCTAAAACGGGTTTCTTGTCAGTGTGCAGCCCCCCCCCCCCATCGCCCCCTCCCCTCCCCAGCCTGTCACCCCCCTCTGTCCTTGCCTCCCCATGCCTCCTGGAGGAATGACAAGTAACAGCTTCACGCAGACAGATGGGTCTTCACCCGCTCTCTCTCTCGCTCTCTCTCTCTCTCCACCTCTCCTTTTCCTTCCCTCTCCTCTTCCCCGCCACCCCCTCTCTCTATATGGTGAAGCTCTCTCGCTTGGTTCTCTCTCTTTCTCATTACTGAAGGAACTAAGTTATCTCCTTAAAGACACGCGTCATCAAATCAATCGATGAGATGGAACTGTCCTATGGAGAGAGGGTGTGTGTGTACGTGTGTGTGTGTTTGTGTGTGCATCACACACACACACCCACACTATTAGACAGCCAACACCCTCTGTGGAACTTGGAACTGGAAAACTCTGGACACAGAAAAGCTCTTTAACTGTGTGTGATTGTGTGTGTGTGTCTCTGTGATAGTGTGAGAGCAGGAAGAGACTAAATGTTTTCCTGTGATGAAAGCTTGTCCATATCCCACACCCTACCTTCTCATATTTAAGTCACAAACACACACACAGTAACACACTCGCGCGCACACAGACACATACAGACACACGACACATGTGCACGCGCACGCGCACACACACACACACACAGACACACACACACAGAGACACACACACACCCAAGGTCACATTTGTGAGAAACTACTTGACTCTCTTCCCCTGGGATGAGTCATCCAGACCCTCAATATCTCATATACACTTAAGTGTTGCTGGAGTTTTGACTGATTGATCGAAGTGATGCACATGCACACCCTGGGGAAAACTCTCTCTCTCACACACACTCACGCACACTCTCACACACACACACACACTCTCGCACACACTCACGTGCACAGCAGCTATTTTTACCTTGGCTCCCAGACTGAGGGAGAGGATAGAGTCCTCAAAGGCAGAGTGAGTGTCCACATGTGGAGGAATCCCTGGATAATCCCACACACACACACACACACACACACACGCACGTACACACATACACACACGTACACACTTTATTGAAAGCAAAACACCAGAAATGTTGTTAACCAAAAGTAAATTAAAAGTGTCTCTAATACCAAATATTGCTTTGCTAGTATTCTACCAATTTATGGTTTCCAAGTATTTTTTTTACGTAAAGCGCTATGCTACCCTCCTGTGGTCACATGGAAAACTGCATGTAAATTCCTCGGCCATATCACAGTATGTGTTTACTCTATGTACAGCCTTGAGACCCAGACTTGGGTATAGATGGGGACCGTTATGGGTAGGAACTAACCTTGTCCAGACTGGTACTGGTTTACAGTCAGCTGGTCTGGCATAGAAGACACATGACCATCCTCCACGCATCTCTTCAGAACTGCTAGGCACGGTAGTGGAAGACCTGAGGGGATGACAAAGACAGATCGACTCATCATCTTAATGAGCCCAACCAGAAGACGTCAAGCCAGAAGACGTCAAACACGATGTCCAAACCAACGCACCTCCAGACAAAGGTTGGTCTTTATCCACGTTGTTGTTGTCATAGCGAAACTCGTACCCATAATGCTTCACTCTCCTGTGCTTCAGAGCTTTCTGAGCTGAAGGGGAGAGTGGAGAAACACACGCCAGACCGGTCTCAGATACATCCCAAGGAGAACTGTCACGTATCAAACGGACCCGTCGCACTTTCGATCCGATTCCTCACCCGTGACATCATCATCGTGGGACGACCAGTCTATGGCATCCAGGAGAACAGCCTCTTCCTCTGGAGACACGAAGTCCTCTACCACGAGCAGCCCTGGAGGAAGTGACACGCACACTTCCCTCTCGCTGACCCCTGCCGCGACCGACGGGGACACACACACAAACACACAGTGTTTATTGTAGGAACGCGCGCATTTGTGTAACCATTGTGAATTGGTTCAGAATCAGAATCGGTTTTATTCGTCATGAAAGATATACAAGCACATAATTTGCTGTGGCAGGGAAGTGCAAACATAGAGCATATGTGAAACATAATGAAGTTAATCCATGGGTATAAATACAGTCTACAAACCAAAAGCAACCCCCCCCCCCTCCTTCTTTTACCTGAGTCGACAAAGCTGAGATACAGAACAACACTTTGGTCTCCGCAGTGCAGCTGTCTGCCGTTAAAGAGGGCGTGAGCTCTCTGTGCGCAGTCCAGTGACCTACGGGGCCAGACAGAACGTGAGAAACATCATCTCGCTTCCGAAACGTCGTCTCCCTCCGAACAAGATGTTTTCAACAAGCACCCGACCCTACCTGTAGGTAACTAAGGCGTAGGGTTTGTGTGGGGGCATGACGACGGTATCTACCTCCCCCCCTTCCTTTAGGACCGTTAACAGCTGTTCGCGACTCACTCCGTTGCCAAGCCCACCGTTAGCGACCACCAGACTCTGTAGGGTCGGAGCACATCTGTCCACATGACTTCCCTAGCATTCAGTGTTTGATTATTTAATCTGTGCATTTGACAGTGTTAACTGAATATCGTGGCAAGCAAGAGTGAACATATTTAGCCTCTGCATAGTTGAGAAAGTTAGCTGCAACTGTAATTTAAGAGCGCCACAAAAGATAGTTGAGTAGAGTATACAGTACTAGTATGCAAGTACTAGTGTTGGGGAAAGCGAGCTAGCTAGCTAGCTCCTCCACTGTGTGCCTGAAGCTGTCTTAACTCTCCTGTCAACAAATCGAATCTGTTACCTTTGTGGGCTGAGATACTGTACTTATGCCCTCGTGCTTCAGTAAAACATGACTGGCTTTCATTTGTTTCCGGAGGTGTTTCTTTTCCTCTTTACTTTTTCTTGTCGATTTCACGTTTTCTAAACACGGCTCCATGCTACAACTACCAGTGTCCGCCTGTCCGGGTGAAACACACAGCTAAAATAAAGTTTCCGGTCTCGGGGAAAAAAAGATCTGATTGTGGCATCAGAACTCGCCGACGGAGAACAAGTCGCCGTCTTACTAACTGAGTTTACTCCTTTTGTGTCAATGTATCATTCTTTATAACGTATTAAAATGTTTATAAATATTCTATGTTGATTCTGTGACTTCAGTGTATAAGCATCCAAGTGTGTTATGCATCCAAGCCTTCACCTGTCAAATGCGGTCTCATTATGTATACAAGAATAGCATAACTGAACAGAGGGAACCCTTCGCTATAGAAACATGCTTTGAGAATCAAAACAACAGCTGCTCTAGGGAGCTTCCTAGAGCCCTACCCTCGATGATCACTATGGCAATCCTTTATCAATCTAGGGCGCGACCACCTCTGCCCAACCGCTTGACCGGTATGTTGATTAATCTAACGCAGCAATTCCTACATTTTTCCATTTCGCTGCCCACATAGCTCAAATATTTTTGCGGTCCTCCAACACATGCGCTCACTATGAAAGCAAATGAGATGTTTGGGATTTCAAAAGCCATTGAATGCTTAATAGTGTAATGTTTAGCCTATATATCAATATTTTAATGTGTAGCCTGTTCTGATTTCATTTTTTTGTTTTCAGTGGTTTGGCGGACGACCAGTTGGAAATCGATTTAACAAAGGTGTCGATCTGAGTTGTGTACTGTTCCGACATAACGGATACATCAACATCACACACGCAGGATGTTAAATGTCAGGCTAGTCGCCAGGCGTATAACCATGTCTTCTATTTGGCTGCAAGCAAAGTGATAGAGACAGAACGACGGAAAGACAAACGGAAAGGCAAGTCAGAAACCAGATCCTGCTTTTTAAAATAGTTTCTGTGATCTCCTCCTCTCTCGAGGGACTTCACCAGATCTCTGCCTCAGCCGGCGGAACCAACAAAGCCGTGTTAGTAACAAAGTCACCTTAATCCGGTCTGTGTACTTTCACCTTCCGTATTCGGCCTTCGCGGGCTTATATAATGTAACAGGCTATTCTCAGTTATGACAGTTGCAACCAACGTCAACTCGACCCCGAAGTACAAAGAGCCACCCCGAACGCACGTGCTATGTTTTGACCTCATATTGTCAACTCTTGTTGATTTTGATTTTGACCCCCGTCCTCAGTATGTGATGCATGGAGGCTGGAGGGCAGGGTGACACTGTGTCTCACCTCTGATCTGGAGGGTAATCCTGTCAGCTTTGTTCTGGCTCCTTTCAGAGACCACACACACAACCCTGCCCCTGCAGCTGTCTAGGTGGCCATGCACACACACACACACACACACACACACACACACACACACACACACGCATGCATGCACACACACGCACACACACACATACATGCACACACACATACACACATATACACACAAACACACACATACATGCACACAAACACACACATACATGCACACACACACACACACAACCCTGCCCCTGCAGCTGTCTAGGTGGCCATGCACACACACACAGACACACACGCACACACACACACATACACACATACATGCACACACACACACATACATGCACACACACACACGCATGCAAACACACACACTCACCCACACACACACACATACACACATATACACACAAACACACACATACATGCACACAAACACACACACACATGCATGCACACACACATACACACACACACATACACACATACATGCACACAGACGTATACACACACACACATACATACATGCACACACACACACATATACACACCCATACATGCGCACACACGTATAGACACACATGTACACATACATACACACAGATACGCACATAAAAAAACATATGCACACACATTCACACTCACACATATGCACACATACACACATTTATACACACACAAACACACACACAAGTCTCAGAGTGGATCACCGGTGGTTTCTCAGGCAGGTTTAGACACAGAGGAGCCCCTAGAGGGGATAAAAGTGTTGGGGCTCCTGACATGATGTCTGGGTAAGCCACTGACACGGACCACAAACCACATATGCAATCCCTACACTTGAACCTGGAACGTTGGAGTGTGTGTGTATGTGAGTGTGTTTTTGTGTGCGTTTGTGTGTGTGTGCGTGTGTGTGTGTGTATGTGTGTGTGTGTAAGTGAGTGTGTGTGTTTGTGTGTGTTTGTGTCTGTGTGAGTGTGTGTATGTGTGTGTGTTTGTGTGTGTGTGTGTGTGTGTGCCGTCTGTCAAAAGGGGTTTAGCAGCACATGAAAAGTAACACCATTGTGAGCAGCTGTCAGGTGTGAGGAAAACTGTACTGAACTGAGCCGTCACCATCGGTTGTCCGTAGTTACCAGATTTAGGACGTCTGATACGAGACTAGCGTCCATGATCGTTCGCGAAAAAACGATGTCATCTGTTTGGATTCAATGACGGATGAGCGAGGTGGATTTTGGGGGATTTCGGATATAGTTTCTGTTGCCTTACATCCGCTTGAATACACACAATCAGACCTGATGCACACTGCCCATCAGAAAGAGATGGTGGATTTGAACCCACGATTATCCACCTCAGTAAAGAATGTTATTCAGTGTTGACAATATTTCATCAATCCTGTTGTGTGTGTGTGTGACCGTGTGTGCGCATGTGTTTATTTATATTAGTAGAGGGCCCAGGGGGGACACTACGTACACACACACACACAAACACACACAAACACACACACAAACACACACACACACACAAACACACAAAGCAGAAACAATACGTGACATCAGCACCCAGCTCCACGCTCGCTGTGGGCGGTCCCTGACGTGGGCTACATTAGGACCCGACGTGGCCCCGCCCCGGTACAGAGGACGTCTGGGTTCGGACCGAGCCCAAGCCTAAACCAGGACCGTCTTCTCCGCCACCTCTGTGTGTGTGTCTGCATCTGTGAACTCCAGGTAAGTTTCCCAGTCAATGTAGCGTGGTGTATTTATGTTTACACTCTTACATCCCACACACATGACAGTAGAAGTTCAGCCACTTGTGTTTACTGACATTGGCCATGTTTAGTAGTTTACATTGAAGTCCTTGCCAAAGTGTTTTATGTGTGTGTATTTGATTGTTGGTAGGGATGCAAATCAACAAGTGTTGTCTTTACCACAGTGTTTGCCCTGATTATGGGTGTGTGTAAGAGAGAGAGTGTGTGTGTGTGAAAGAGGGAGTGCAGGAGAGAGAGAGAGTGCAGAGAGAGAGATTGGGAGAGAGAGAGAGTTGGAGAGAGATAGAGAGTGTGGGAGAGAGAGAGTGTAGGAGAGAGTGGGAGAGAGAGTGCAGGAGAGAGAAAGAGTGGGAGGAAGAGAGAGAGAGTGGGGGAGAGAGAGTGGGATGGAGAGATAGTGGGGGAGAGAGACAGAGAGTGGGGTAGAGAGACAGAGTGTGGGAGGGAGAGAGTGGGATGGAGAGAGATTGGGGTAGAGAGAGAATGTGTGGGAGAGAAAGTGGGAGGGGGAGAGAGAATGGGGGAGAGAGTGTGTGACAGGGAGAGAGAGCGTGTGTTTGGAGGGAGAGAGAGCGTGTGTGTGGCAGGGAGAGAGAGCGTGTGTGTGGCAGGGATAGGGAGAGAGTTCCATTCTCTTACTTCCCAGCAGCAGCTGTCGATTCCTCTCTAATCTGGCTGTGAAAACAGAACATTCACACAGACTCAACCCACACTCCTCTCTCCCCTCCTCCCCAGATCCTCCAGTCAGGTCCAGAGGCCTCTGAATTGATCCCGAGTCCACCCCTTCCTTCTCTTCCTCCAACTCTCCCCCCCCATCCTTGGGTAGTAATGGATCGTTCTGTGCAGGATCTCTTTCTGAACTTCACCATTGTGCTGATCACCGTGCTGCTGATGTGGCTACTGGTCAAGACCTATCAGGACTGAACCATCTTACAAGCAAGGGTGGGGACGATAAGATGGGGAAAAGTGTACTGTTTGATTACACATTTGGGAAGGGCATGTGGTGTCAGTGTCTTGTACTACCACTAGAGGGTGCTATGGTGTTTGGAGCGGCACAAAACTGCAAACAGGCTGTCATCGAGCCTACACTTACCGAAGCATAAACTTTCAGATGTGTTTTTCGTTGAGATGTGGGATTGACGTTCTGTTGGATGTTTGTTAAAACATTTTGTGTCCAAAATTAACTGCAAAACGTGAGGTGGAGTGACAAAGAAAACACACATTTCATAATAAAACAAGACTTTTAGTGCATTCTGGTTGGCTGTGTTTTATAGACTGAAGTCCTGATGATAGGACACTGCTCGAATCTTCCAACCATTACAATTCAGTAGGCAATCCTGATGTTTAGATATATACATATACATTAAATACTACATGGAATATTGCATGAATGAAGCACAACAGAAATAAGGAAAGGCTGGTTTAAACTAGATGCATTTCTGCCAAATAAACCCCTTCTGTGTCAGGTTACTCGCCTGGGTACAGACAGTTAGTTCCTCCATAGGAGGAGCCTAGACGATCTGTTTGATTATCTAACATGTCTGTAGACCCAAGCGAGTGTTGTCTGTGAGTGCTTGATTGAAGACCTGCTTGCCTTTGTGTATGACGTGTATGTGTGAAGTGTGTATATGAAGTGTGTGTGAAGTGTGTGCGTGTGTGTATGTGTGAAGTGTGTATATATAGTGTGTGTGAAGTGTGTGCGTGTGTGTGTGTGTGTGTGAAGTGTGCATATGAAGAGTCTGTGTGTGGAGTGTGTATATGAAGTGTGTGTGAAGTGTGTGTGTTTGTGTGAAGTGTGTATATGAAGTGTGTCTTTGAGGTCTGTGTGTGAAGTGTGTATATAAAGTGTGTTTGATGTGCGTGTGTGTCTGTGTATGTGTGTGAAGTGTGTGAAGTGTGTATATGAAGTTTGTGTGTGTCAGGTGTGTGTGTGTGTGTGAAGTGTGTATATGAAGTGTGTGTGTGTGTGACGTATACATATGTAGTGTGTGTGTGTGTGAAGTGTGTATATGAAGTGTGTATATGAAGTGTGTATGTGAAGTGTGTATATGAAGCGTGTATGTGAAGTGTGTATATAAAGTGTGCATGTGAAGTGTGTATATGAAGCGTGTGTGTGAAGTGTGTATATGAAGTGTGTGTGTGTGTGTGAGGTGCACAGGTGTGAGCGAGAGAGGAAGACTTGTCTCCAGATTGTATAGTTGTTTTTGTGATGCTTGTGAGTTGCAGTTCAGCATTAGTTTCGTCTCACTCTCCGGAATCGTGTGCATTACAGCCGCCTGAATTTCTATGGGAATGAGTTTGTTCATGAGTGTGTACATGAGCGTTGGTATGAGACTGTGTATTATGTGTGTGTATTACATGTGTGTGTTTATTACCTGTATGTGTGTGTATTATGTGTCTGTGTATTACATGTGTGTATTAGGTGTGTGTGTATTACATGTGTGTGTGTGTTACGTGTGTTTGTGTGTTTTGTATTAGTGTGTATTACGTGTGTGTATTACGTTTGTGTGTGTTAGTGTGTGTGTTACATGTGTGTGTACTATATGTGTGTGCATTACATGTGTGTGTGTTACATGTGTGTGTGTTACATGTGTGTGTATTATGTGTGTCTGTGTGTTACGTGTGTGTGCATATTATGTGTGTTACGTGTGTGTTACGCGTGTGTGATTTATGTGTATGTTGTATGTGGGTGTCACGTGTGTGTGTGTGTTACGTGTGTGTGTGTTATGTGTGCTTGTTACGTGTATGTGTTATATGTGTGTGTTACGTGTGTGTATTACATGTGTGTGTGTATTACATGTGTGTGTGCGTGTATGTGTGCGTGTTACGTATGTGTTATGTGTGTGTATGTTACATGTGTGTGTTATGTGTGTGTGTGTTACATGTGTGTATGTATTATATATGTGTGTATTACGTGTGTGTATGTGTGTTATGCGTGTGTCAGTTACGTGTGTGTATTTGTGTGTGTATGTATGACATGTGTGTGTATTATGTGTGTATGTGTGTTACGTGTGTGTATGTGTGTTACGTGTGTGTGTTACGTATGTGTTCCGTGTGTGTATGTATTACATGTGTGTGTATTACGTGTGTATGTGTGTTACGTGTGTGTGTGTATTACGTGTGTGTGTGTATCAAGTGGCTCCTGCCCCCCAGGGGTCTCTGTGTCTGTTGAAGCTGATCAGCTGACAGTGGAACTCTGTCAAAGCTCTGGGCATGGGCGCCACTTCCTCCCACTGGCTCCTCCCACTGTGGTACACCTGCGTAGATAGAGCATCATGTCACGTGACCATGTCCCTTCGCCAGACGGCAAGCATACGAGATGGAAAGGAGGCGGAGTTTTCTTTTTTACCTGCACTTCATCCGTGATCTCATCGGGTGAGTAGTCTCCTCCCAGGATGTAAATGCGGTCTCTCACGCCCACGGCGCCCGCGTTGAAGCCGGCGCACTCGAACGAGCCGACCCCCTTCCACACACGCGTCTCCGGACAGAAGCTGTAGACCTGGTTCAGAAACACAGCAACACCCTTGCACATACGGTCCACTCTAGAGATTCACTCTAGAGATCCACTCTAGTGATCCATTCTAAAAGATATTCTGTAGAGATCATTGTCTGGAGATCCTTTTAGATCAATTCTAAAGATCATTTAAAGAGATTCCATTTCTTGGAGATCGATTTTAGAGATCCTGTTCTATGCTGATCCTTCTTAAAGATCAATTTCTAAGAGATCATATTTCCAGGAGATTATTAGAATCATTCCAGAGATCAACTTCATCTTCCAAAAGCAGCCAACATCGATGCTATTCAACCAATGACTCCATCCAGCTCACCTTATAGGTGGAGAGATCACAGAGGTGGAGGGTGTGGTTGACCGCCACAGCCTTGACCAGCGTGGCGTGGAAGAAACTGCCAAACTCGGCCACCAGGTGGCTCCACTGGTCCCTCTCGGCGTCGTAGCAGAAGAAGCAGTCCAGCGATGGGTTGAAGGAGTCTGCGATCTCCAGCCGGGAACCAGGGTGTAGATGAGACTGCGGCAGACGCTGGCCTCTGGGTACGTGAATGGGTGGGAGGGGGCTGAGCACAGTGGTCAGGTTGGCTCAGGAGATCGTAGTACTCGACTAAGACAAGTCAACTCAGAGAACTAAGACAGGCCCCTCTGACTGCTGGCTCGCTGTTCACACAGTGGCCCACAGTGTGAACGGACTGTTGAAAATACCAATCTGCTCCCAGAACTTTTTACTCCCCAAACACTTCTTTCCTGTGTGCAAATTACATCTTACACTGTGAAATCTAGTGTAAGAGGTCAATAGTTTTATGATCATGTTTTTTATGTATATAATAAAAGTGTTTTATGATCATGTCGTTTTATGATAACGTGGTAATAATAGTGTCCACTGGCTGTAACTGTCCAACGGTAACTTTAGCCATACCTCCAGGAGGCTTGGAGCCCCGCCCCTAGAGCCTCTGGCCCTGCCCCCGATGACGTAAAGGCGGTTGAGGGCAAGGACGGCGGCGTGCATAGTACGGGGTTTCCCCATGGCGGGTGCAGGGGTGCAGGTGCGTGTGACGGGGCAGAAACACCACACATCATCGGTGGCTTCGTGACACGGCTCGGCGATGTGGAGACGCACCGCCCGGCAGCAGTTACCGCGGCAACCCCCTGTCACAAACAGCTTACGTAGCGGAAGAGGAAAAATCATTATCAGTGCGGTAATTGGCCTAAGTTATTGACAGTTTATTCATCATAGATGCTGTGATGTGGTGCTCCTCTACAGGGCTTCAGTGTCAAAGCAGCCTACCTTCTCAGCATAGCTAGTTAGCTGAGATCCTGGAGGGTCCGGTATCGTAGACCCCGCCCCCTGACCCTGAGGGAGCTCTCTCCATTGGTCGGTTTCCAGGCAGTAGCAGAAAGCGTGGCGTATCTCTCCGTTCTCCTCGGTCTTGTGGACGTAGATGTAGCTCTGCGTGGCGGCAGGCCTGGCGTCGGCCAGCAGGCCGCAGAACCGCCTCTGTCTGCTTCCTGCTTCTGTCAGGAGGCTTCGACACGCCTCATCTGCAAACAGCAGCTCTTCCCTGTCTGCCAGGGCCTTCATTATGCACACACATTTACACACACACATACACGCACATATACGCACACACATACACACACACAGTGTATACATGCAGACATACACACATTTTCTTAGAAAGCAGTGAGTAATTATCTATCAATTTTGTTGTCATGCACGTGTTAGTGTGTACCTCAAAGTGTACGTTTGTGTATGTGCGCGCACCTTCAGTGTGTGTGCGGGTAGATGATGAAGCCTGAGTAGTGGGAGGAGCTTAGGTAGCAAGCTCCTCCTCTCCTGCAGGTCGTGACTTATCCACTTCAGGAGTGACATCACCGCAGCTTCCTCACTGGGCACACTCAGTGCATCTGCCCGGAGACACCGCTCCAGAACATCAACCTAGATCAGGGAGGTTCGTTCATTAAAAAACACAGTTGGATTTCTCGTAGTAAGACAGTGTCCATTCATCATTCATCCACCATCATTTGTTTTTCTGGAGTTGGGTCCTAGTGGAAGAACTCAGATCAAGTAAATAAGCGACCCCCTGCGGTTGTCATTACAAATAGAAGGCATGTGGACATCAGCGTAGGGTTGGGGCTACTAGCTACTGTATGTATGTACCTGCATTTCCAGGAAGTCTGGAGTTAAGGAGAGATCCAGGAAGTTCTCAACCACAAATTCATTGGCTCGCATGAGGAGGGAGGCGGAGCCATATCCCTCAGCAAGGTCCAGTAGAGTCAGACAGTTGGAAAGGTCTAAGTTTTCAATCAGGAAGTCACCACAGGCTCGAGACAGAGTAGATACCTGGCCATAGCGACAGAACACACCGACGGCTGTAGAACTACATGTACCAAGATGCATTGCGTGGTGCAGTAAGTTACAGTCATTGTGGTATCAGACACCTGAAGGAAGGAGGCCAGTTGGAAGAGCATGTCCACGTTGCCGTTGGTGATGGTGGTTTCCCCTGAGTAGGCAAAGTCCAGGAAGGAACTCACAGCATCTGGAGACTGGTTGCCGAGGGTAACGGAGCCGTCGTCACGCTCACGCATGTTCACCTCAAACATAGCCCTGCGAGAAACATTTCACCGTGAATGACAATTTATGGGTGAGTATACACACATATTCACTCACTCACAAACACACACACACACACACACACACCGGAAGAAGTCGCTGCTGGCTGCCAAGACGCAGCGATGGCAGGGGAAACTCTGATCCTGGACTCTGATGGTGAAGTCAAACAGTAAGCCTCTCTCTCTAAACGATCTAAGCACGCTGAGAAGCTGCTGGCCGTGGGCCTCAGATAGCCGCAGCATTGCCTTGCGCTCCGGAACGCCGTTACACTCCAGAACAGAAGAGTCGGGAGAGTCTGGAACCTCCGGAGTTTTGGAATACTCAGAGTGGTCTTCCATGTCCACTGTGCGCGAGCAGAGAACACATGACAACAATTAATAGCAGAAAGACATGACTGTTTAAACATTACACGTCAATATTAGATCCATAAACGTATATTAACCGCGTTTAATTCCGGTGAGAGACAGCACCGGGCAGTGAGATCCTAAGCAGTTTAGAAGAGGCCGCTTTTGCGCCCTGCTTTACATGTATGAATTAATAATGATAAAAGGCAGACCATGGCTGTACCATCAGCGTTCGGTGCTCACACTTCAAATGTAAACCGTCAGAAGACAAGGAGTCTGTCCCTCCACGGTGCTGGTGCAGAAGTAGACTGCGCTGTCCTCACAGTTTCAGCACCACGGACAGCTCTTCAATTCAGCAGTTTTTTAAAAAATTCCGACTGTCACGAGAGGATTTTGCACATCATTTTCGAGAGTTGTTTTCAAATATTACCTATGATGTACATGAACTATGAGGGCAACTATGATATAAATATTTTTAAATAATCACATTTCCTTTTGTTGGTGTATTTCGGCGTTCTGTCTTGGGTTCCGGGTTTGAGCTTAGGAGCAGTTGCATTCTGGGAGCTGTAGTTCGTACAAGGCCACACCGTTTCTCTGCATAACGTCTTGGTCTAAAAGGTTATAGACGTAACAATTGACACAAGTCTCTTTTATTGTCAAATATGATACATATAGTCAATGAAAACCAAGGAATACTGTACACAATACATTTCACTAGCAAGCACCTATTTTCAAGTCTTCCGCATGACGGATGACTGCAAAACAGAAAAGAAAATGTCAAGCATATCGTGTGTGATGGAGAGGGGAGGGGTTGAGTTGCCCAAAGGCAAACACAACTGTGCAAAGTAAAACTGGAACAGGGTTTTAACTGAACAGTCTTTAAACATATCTTAGAAGCCTTGTCCACTTGTATGCTTACGTAGGCTGCTGTTTTCTGACAGTATAGGGGTGAGGTCAAGATCTATCACTGTTGCCCATGAACCATTTGTTAAACTTCATGAAAATGTGTTTAAAGTTTATGAAAGTTATTGCTTCAAGATACACAAATTTGCTTTAGTATATTGATTGTGAATTCATTACCTTATTACAGTCATAAGTTACACCTTTGAACACACACATACAACACATGAGACATATAAATATCGATAGTTGTTCAGCCATAAATGAGAGTTTCGACACGCTCACACGGAAGAGGACAGTGTTGGTGACTACAGGTTGATGATGTGCAGGTGGGAGGCAGGTGAGTGGTGACCCAGAGCTACAGCAGGATTCTGGAGCTGTTTGAGAACCACACGGTAGAACTTGTCGCGCACGCGATTAAACTCCATGATGTCACGAGGGTTCTCTTCCACCCAGAACCTGTGGAACTCCTGCATCAGGTAGCCTGTGGAGACAGGAAGTGTTACTGTGTGTGTGTGGGTATGAGTGCACACGCGCGCAAAGTTCACACTTACAGAACGTCTGATGGAAATGAAGCAGGCAGGGCATCTCAGGTGCTACGTTGTACAGGTGTGTTTTCAAAGCTCCATCCAGCAGGAGCTTGTAGGTCAGGTCTGTGATGTTGATCCCCACGATAGCGAAGGAGAACCTGAGACACACGTGGTCACAACGCTACACACATGCGCAGAATGCACTCTCCTACCAATACACAGGAACGAGCGAGCGAGGGAGAGAGACAGTGACAGAGTAAGAAAGAGAGAGAAAGTGAGAGAAAGGAAACGAGGGCGAGAGACAGTGGCAGAGTAAGAAAGAGAGAGAAAGAGAGAGAAAGGAAAGAGAGACTTGCTTGGGCTATCTTGGAAAGTTACTCACCCGATGGCTTTGTCAAAATTGTTCTTGTTCCAGTCCAGTGTGCTCATATTGCTACATACAAACACACACCATGGAGAGACAGCATCAACGTCAACATATATCAGAAAACAATCTCAGAAGTCAATGGTACTTGCATCTTTGGGCAATGTCAGGGTGACAAGGTGAAATGAAATGACAGGGTGAAATGAAATGACAGAGTGAAATGATGACAAAGCAAGAAGAAGGAGTTACCTGACCTCCTGGTTAGGAAGGCCCTTGAAAACAGCAGATAAAACCATGTGTGCCCCATGACAGATGAAGAAGTCAGAACAGAACTTAAACAAACATGGAGATGGAAGACGGTCATGTCAAACAGCAGGCAAAATATGTAAGGGGCTAAATTTGATACAACAAAATGGCTGAGGACATTTGAATCATCTCCCAGTTGAAGCTGAGGTACTTATGGAACAGGAACATACATGTGGGTGGTGAGGGGTCAGGGGTCATCAAGGCGGGGCTAACCTGTGTTTGGGCTGCTGGGAGTCGTGCAGCACCTGCTGGGCTGTGGTCCTGTCGTGCTCTGCAAAGTGCCTGAGGGACAGGAAGCCACAGAATAGACTGGAACCATGGGAAAGTACACCAAACACAATTTTAAAACGCCACAAAATGTCAACATGCGATCCGTTCTAAAACGAATTTACCCCAAAATGACTTCGGATGTCCTGAAAAAATAAAGGCTGTAACATAACCTAGTAGTGACACACAAACACACGTCACACACAGAAAGGTCATTACAGCAGGTTGAGAAGTCCTAGGATCCCCATGCCTCTGAAGTCAGTTTTGGGGTCGTTGCCCTGGAAACCGATGTCACTCCATTGTTTGGACACGCGAGACGTCAGAGGGCAGTCCGGACACAGCGCTTTCCAGAGCTGTGGAAGATGCATGTTAGCATGCTACGAATAACAGCTTCACTCCTATGAGGTGGTTAGCATTTTACCTAGAATTAGTGTTTCTAGTTCTTTCTATGAAGGTGTATATTCACACCTCAGCGTGTAGCGAAAGCAGGTGTATCTCTATGGAGGTGTTAGCCTGTTAGCAAAAGCAGGTGTATCTCCATGGAGATGTTAGGCTGTTAGCAAAAGCAGGTTTATCTCTATGGAGGTGTTAGCCTGTTAGCAAAAGCAGGTGTATCCTTATGGAGGTGTTAGCATGTTAGCAAGCACTGACCCTAAGGAGCATGTCCTCATGCTGGGGGTTTTCACTGTCGTAATTCTCCCTGCGAAGCTTCTCGACCTCCACCAAAAGAGCTCTGTAACCCACCACCTGGTACAGACAGGCCTGGAGGGACACACTCAGCCTGACACACACACACACAGACAAATACACACAAACAGACACAGACACACATGCACAAGCAGACACGAAACAAAAACAGACACACAAACATACAGACACACAAACAAACACACATACACACAAACGATAATACAAACACACACAATCAGAAGCACACACACAACAGTTCTGAGTTTGTAGTACCTAAAATATAAAACCTACTACTTGCTGTGCATTATTTCATTACTGTACTGACATTTTTTGTGTGTTTTGAAAGGTTGAAAACACATTTTGGAAAATATTTTCGACCTTTGTTTTGAAAGGTGGAAAAAATATTTTTGACAAAATTCAATGGTGTGATGTGTGCAATGTATGTGTGGGTGTGGGTGTGTTGTGTGTGATGTATGTGTGTGATGTATGTGTGGGTGTGTGTGTGTGTTGTGTGTGATGTATGTGTGGGTGTGTGTATGTTGTGTGTGATGTGTGTGTGTGTGTGTGTGTGTGGGTATGTTGTGTGTGATGTGTGTGTGTGTGTGTGATGTATGTGTGTGATGTATGTGTGGGTGTGTGTATGTTTACTTTGAGTAAGCAAAGTTAGGGCTCAAGTCTGAACGATCTGGACTTACTGTAGGTTAGAGTCCTCGCTGATCCTCTTCAGGGCCATGATGTCATCAGTGACCTTCTCTACGGAGGCAGCAGCCACACTCACTGCAGACTGAAGTAACTGGAGGAAACCACACAGGATGGCTGTGATGCCACCAGTCTGTACCACCCTTGACAGTCTACGAAGACTCCCATACTCACCTCACTCTTGGAGGACCTTAGGGATTTCTCTGAAACCCCCCACCCCCCCCAAAGAAAGAGAGAAAGAAAACACAAATTTGACGGCGTGCTTCTCCAGTTCAACTGCATCACTTCCTGTCGTGTGTGTGGTCGCATGTCAGTCAGGCTGTACCTATCATGAGCGTCCGACAGGCACCAGGTTTGTGGGCGTGGCAGATCCTCTGCAGCTCACAGCGCCCCGTCACCTTGTGAGCGAGGAACTTGAGCGCGCGCCACAGAAATGTGCAGTAGAGAAACGAGAGGAACTGTACCAGCACCCTCGGGGTATGGGGAAGACAAACGCACCATATTAGCATAAGAGGCAGAAAGACTGAGGGAGGGAGGGAGGGAGGGAGGAAGAGGGGGAGAGTGGGAGACATCACAAAAGGAAAGGAGGGAGGAAGAAAAGGAGATAGAGAGCGTCTGAGAGATACAGAGGAAGCAAGACTGAAAGAGAGAGAGAGAAACCTTATTTAAGATGCTCTAGGGGCAGTGAAAAATGAAGTGCGCTGTTGCATAATCGCACAGGGTGGCAGGGGACTGGAGGCTGTGTTGCAGGGGGGAGAGAGGAGACAGGCAGAGAGAAAGACAAGTCGAGTTTGTCATTTAATGGAGAAAAGCTATCTGTCAGTGAGTACGTGTGTCTGAGTGTGTGCGTGCATTCTGCCCTTGTCTCCAGTGTGTAAATGGGACAAGAGAAGACGGTTGCTCTGTAATTGAAAAAAACAAAGCCTTTTAGAACATCATAATATAGCACAGGATCGACGGAGTACTTGACAGAAATAGAGAAGGAGTGTGTGTGTGTGTGTGTGTGTGTGTGTGTGTGTGTGTGTGTGTGGCCTGTCAGTGATGACTGAAGAGATGAACTGTGGACTATATAGGACAGGAAAGCTATTTTAGTTGATGGAGTTGCGGCATTTACTTATTACTCGCCCAAACCACCGCTTTGATGTAATACAAATGTCACAACGATACATCTATCTGTTCTCGTCCTGAAATGCCGCATGGAAAGACTTATATTCTGAGCGCTTCCCATTAATAATTTGTTTTCCACGATAGAACCACGATACAAAGGAGAGTGGGTGTGAAGTGCTGAGGGGGTTGGTTGGAGATGAACTCTAGAAGCTACAAAAATAGAACAAAATCGGTGCTGGCTTCTTTATTAACGGAAGTGTAATGCGTTCTGCGTGTTAACCCTGGTCATGACATTTGACGTCAAATAAAGTTAACCTACCTCAAAAAATGCTTCATGCTTGTTTGTGATGTTTTGCTGTTGACCTCAGGTAACGTATTCCTGAAAGGCAAACGAAAATGTCGTTAAAAACCCCCCAACCCCGCCTTTAACTAAACTCATCGCACAATCGTTGCCGGCGATTGTGTGACGTGACGTCTGACAATTCATCGTTAGATTGAGTCGCAATCACTTGTGTATTTGCGTGCGGTGAACACCGCATAGATGAAGGGTACAGTTAAAATGAAAACCAAAAGAGAACCCACCTCTCTTATCGCAAGAGATCTGTTCCTTTCTTGTCCTATTTTCTTGATAGTTGATAGTTCTCTTTATCTTCGTCTCACCATTGTGTTCTCAGACAGACAGCGAGAGAGAAATCCGGAGGGACAGTCGCACTGCACAGCGGCTGCAACACAGACAGCCTCTCTCTTCTTCCAGGACGCGTCTAATGCTCTCTAGCTAAACTGTGAGGTGGTACCCACGATCACGGTCTGCATCGCCGTCTCAAAATAACTTTAAGGCTGCCAATAAAAGCGGTGGGATACCTGATCTGATATAAAGTGATATATGAGAATAAATCTTATTAGAACTCGCCGTCAAATAATAAATGTGGGTTTTGTGAGTAAGTGAATAAGTGTTAGCACGCGCGTGTGTGTGTGTGATGGTCGCTATGCAACAGATGCACAAGTATGTCAGTGTCTTACATGCTGAGCGTGAACAATAACATGACATTGTGAGAGAAGTCATCTCACCGATGGTGAGTGCATAAAATGATTTAATAATCCATTAAAAAACAGTTACATTTTAGACATGCTCTTTGGAAAACATAATATGTGATGAAAAACATCTGTAGAATATCTAAACATTCTCATAAATACACCTGAAGTTTCCTGTAAAACGAAGGCAGCAGAGTGGTGATAAAGGAAGGGGGATGTAGATGAAGGATTAGAGTTCACATCTTCGTGCTCTGTCTGACATAACACTCTCCTCCTCCTGTCGTCCATGGCAACCCTGGCAAGCCTGGAAACCTCCCCTCTTCCTCCTCAGCTGCCATTTCTTTATCCTCTTCATCGTCAGACGTGATCTTCACCTCCACTTCCTGTTTCGTCGTGCCCTCGTCGTAGACCGGGGCGGGGTTGTCGTAGCTCCCCTCCTCCCACCCCGCGGGGTCAGCGAGGTCAGCAGGGTCAGCGGGGCTGGTCGGTATGGCGTTGAAGGCGATGAAGCCCACCAGGATCATCACCAGTGACACCATGTACAGACCTGAGAACTGAACGAACACACTGGGAGTCAGAATCGGAATCGGAATCAGAATTGAAATCCGAATCACACCCCTGGCTGACCCCTTACACCTGTTTGCAGGCACCCACAGACAAATTCACAAGGAGTCGGAAAACCCATACGATTATTCACTCGAATCATTCTCAGTTACGTTGACGATGAGTTCCACCTCATTTATGGGTGAGCATGTCGTATGTAACACTTTAACTAGGGGGGAGGGACACTTGACATGCTATAGAGGTTGTTTATTAAACCCATTTAGTCACTAGAGACCGCAGTCATTAAAATACAATGTCACAGCGACCGTTGGAGATCGTTAAACAGGGCCAGAGATAATGAAAGAGAGAGAGAATGGAGAGACCACTCTACATTAACACTGGATGATAATGCTTTCTGAATCCTTAATCTCATCTCAGTTTAGCACGTAGTAGTATTATCAAGGTCTCTGAGATTAACAGTACAGCATCACATTCTCCTCTTATCCGATCACGTTACAATCTTACATCGGAGTCCCCATCTTAGTGATATGATGAGATTGAGATATTCTAGATTATATCATCAGGATACGACCATCCTCCCTTTCCAGAGGAAGTCAGTTCATTCTCTCAGCCTGACTGAAGCTGGGCAGGTCAACGTGACCTTACAAGCTAAGTTGCATGAATCACATAAACAAGCTCTATTGCAGCAATGGAAAACCTTATCTACCAGGTGAAGCTCTTATCAATTCCTCTGTGTCTTGACCTGTTCAGATAGACAATCAATGACTGAGCTGTTTTTGTACTGTACACGCATGTGTGTGTGTTTACTGTATGTGTATGTACATGTATGTGTGTGTGCTGCATGTGTATGTGTGTGTACTCACTGTGTATTGCATGTGTGTGTGTGTGTGTGTGTGTGTGTACTCACTGTGTACTGCATGTGTGTGTGTGTGTGTACTCACTGCATACTGCGTGTGTGTGTACTCACTGCGTACTGCATGTGTGTGTGTGTGTGTGTACTCACTGTGTACTGCGTGTGTGTGTACTCACTGTGTACTGCATGTGTGTGTGTGTGTACTCACTGTGTACTGCATGTGTGTGTGTGTGTGTGTACTCACTGTGTACTGCATGTGTGTGTGTGTGTGTGTGTGTGTGTGTACTCACTGTGTACTGAAAGAGGAAGAGACCACAGAAGAGGCTAAAGAGGTCTGCGGTCAGCAGGGAGAGATTGACTGAAGTGGCGCTGGTCATCTTCACCACTATGGGCATGCAGCTGTACAGTACGTACATACAGAGACCATAGCCAGCAAACAGCAGGCCTGCGGAACAACAGGAACATCAATCACGTGAGACCACGACGCGATGGATAACTGTAACTCCACAGCAGTGTAATATGCTGCCTTGTGTGAATGGAATAATGGAAGGGGATTACCAATTTCCCAACTCCACTGGACGCTTGCAACGTCTTTGTATTCCACGATGCTCCTACGTAACGAAATGCAACAAAAAAAAAAGCATGGTAAACCGGTATTCTTTCAAAGGCTGCACGCACGCGTGGACGCACACACGCACGCTCCTTACACGCACAAGACCACTACACTGCGTCCACACTCACACGCTACGCACACAGACCCGCACATGCACACTCAAGCACATGCACAAACAGACACAGAGACACACACTTACAATTGTATTCCACTGATGAGGGTTCCAAACAGCCCCACCATTCCGAGGAACTCCTCTCTGCTCAGGTGTTTAACGGTGTACTCCTGACACACGTTGGACACGGCGTACAGCGTGGCGCTGATCAGCACCAGGCCGTCCCCCAGCAGGATGTTAGAGGCTGGGAGAGAGAGGGCACACGTTATGGTACACTGTGCCGAATCCAAGCCCTCCAACCCAGACCCTAACCTTAACCCAGACCTTAACCCAGACCTTAACCCAGACCCTAACCTTAACCCAGACCTTAACCTTAACCCGACCCCTAACCTTACCCTAACCTTAACCCAGACCTTAACCTTAACCCAGACCCTAACCTTAACACTTACCTTAACCCAGACCCTAACCTTAACCCTGACCCTAACCTTAACCCAGACCTTAACCCTAACCTTAACCCAGACCCTAACCTTAACCCTAACCTTAACCCAGACCCTAACCTAGACCCTAACCTTAACCCAGACCCCTACCTTAACCCAGACCTTAACCCAGACCCTAACCTTAACCCAGACCCCTACCTTAACCCAGACCTTAACCCAGACCCTAACCTTAACCCTTACCTTAACCCAGACCCTTACCTTAACCCAGACCCTAACCTTAAACCAGACCCTAACCCTAACCCAGACCCTAACCCAGACCCTTACCTTAACCCAGACCTTAACCTTAACCCAGACCCTTACCTTAACCCAGACCTTAACCTTAACCCAGACCCTAACCTTGACCCTAAACCAGACCCTAACCCAGACCCTAACCCATTTGTATTTGGAGATGCCCACCTAACCCACTGGGACTTGGACGGGGGCCATAACGATTCTTACTGATCCTGTTCGCGTCCAGCTAGCAGGTCAGCCCCCACCATAGCCCCAACGCCCAGCAGGCAGACACACACAGACACGTAGTGGAGGGGTCTATAGCGCGTCTTCAGGAAGAACCAGGACAGGATCATCAGGACTGGGATGATGAAACAGTCCAGGAGCTGGAGACACAAGGACAGACACGCTCAGCAAGGAAAGAAGAATGAGAGGATTTACTCTCTCTCACACGCACACACGCACACACACACACACACACACACAAATATACACACAGACACACACACGCACACACAAATATACACACACACACAGACACACACACACACAAACAAAAAAATATGACACACAGACACACACAACAAATAACCCTACGTACACACACACACAAACCACACAAAACACAGACACAACATCACAAATATACACACAGACACAAACACACACAGATCCACACACAAAGATCCACACACACAGACTTACACACAGAGACACACAAACACACACAGATACACACATAGACTCTCACACACACAGATACACACACACAGATATACAGACACACACAGATAAACACAGACAACAGACAGATACATACACACATACACACAAACACACACAAAACATAGACACACACAGAAACACAGACACACAAATACACACACGCGCAGACATGCATCAACACACACACACAGAAACACGCACAGACATACATCAACACACACACCCTAACACACGCACACACATAGACAGACACCACATTTCTCACCTGTATACTGGTCAGTGTAGTATACTGGTATGCTTTAACCACAGTGTAGTTTGCCTCCACATCCACCAGACTCAAAAGTACATATTTCCACCACTTGTTCCTCAGAATCTGTAAAATATTGCCATCCCCTACGTTAAAAGTACAGCATTAGTAAAAGTTCCCTGAAGGTTCCAGGGCTGGGAGAGGACATACAACACAGTGATGCTGTTCCTGTCGACTGCTCTGCCAGGCTACTATAGCTTTCATGTCATGTTTACATGGCTGTCACCACACTGTTATACACACACACAGTCCCTCAACGGATGTACACACGCACACACACACACACAGTCCCTCAACGGACGTACACACACACACACGCACATGCACACAGTCCCTCAACGAATGTACCCACACACACACACACACACACACACACACAGTCCCTCAACGGACGTACACACAGTTTCAAACAAAGCTGACTGCTGGTGAGCCTACCTGTCTTGAAGACAAGCATGGTGCTGTAGGTGAGGCAGAGCAGAGCGTAGGCCAGGAAGCTCTGCAGCATGGGCGTGTTAACGTGGAAGTTAGTGGCCAGGTACTGTGACGTGATGGCCGTCCCACAGATGAGGACGGCCAGGCCCTGGCCCATGGCTACCGTCCTAAACAGCTGCCTGGAGGACCACAGACAGCACATCTCTATCAGTCACAGCGGGAGGGGGGGGGGGGCACCAAGCTCAGGGAACAGCGGCCCCAGCTGAGGTGAAGCGTAGCTATGGTCTCAGGTTAGAGATGTGGATCGTGGAGGCGCAGGTAGTTTGGGAAGGGACGGGGGACCTGTTCTGAAGGTTCCACAAGCCTCACCTCCACTAGCCACATACTGAGTCACGTGATCAAAGTCAAAAGTATCGCAAAGTTCAACACTGAGGCCAGCCACTCACCAGGTGAAGATGTTTTTTCTGATTCGCCACAGGAGTCCAGTTCTGTCATGTTCATCACTGGTGCGTGTGGAATCCATCTCCTTGTCATTCATGGTCTGCTGCGGAATGTTCCGGCGTGGGCATGTGCTCTCTGCATGAGCACATGCATGGGCCTTTTATCAACTCTATGGCGCTCATGCTCAATGATTAACGCTTTGTAAATCAAAGGGCAAAGTGTTTGAAAGAGGTAATACTGATTAAAGGGTGTATGTGTGTGCATGAGTGAGTGAGTGAGAGACAAAGAGAGACAGAGAGAGAGAGTCCCATGTGTATTCTGACCAAATGTTGATGTCATCATTGTATATTTTCTTTCAAGTTGATGAGATTCAGTTTCGCTATAATTTGTGTTTGGATGTGTGTTGTCTTTACACTGCAAGCTTGTACAGCTTTCTTGTCAAGTCAAATCAGGCAGCATAGCCTTTTCTGCACCCCAGTAAGAATTTGATATGATCTGTGCTATGTTTAGATTTGCAAAGGCAGAATTCTTTCTGCAATGTTTTCAAACACCTGAATAACTTCCTTGTTACTCTCATGGTGAAAGACTGCCGGCAATAAAAGTATCGTCCTTTATTGAGCATCTGAGCTGCCACTTCATGAATTAAATGTCATCGGCTATTTCTTTTTTCTTTTTTTTATACTGTTAAGCACATTGCCTAATGCTTTTTACTGGACACTGGACAAGCGGCTGTAGCCTCAACTCGCGAGACTGAATGCGCGAAGTGATAAGTTGAGGAAACATGGCGACGTCAAATTTGTTAAAGGTAAGAATCACTTCAACACATCGTATTTCCACATTTGCGTAGACATGTAGGGACCTCGTTGTCCGTTGTCCATGCCAAACAAAGTAATTGAACTCGCATATAAAGAAATAGTGACGACTGTTTGATAAGATCATGTTTGCACTGAATTCAAAGGTCTGGTTTCTCCTTGCTAGTTAGCCAGCTAGTGTAGCTAGCTAAGCTATGCTAGGTTATAAAGCCAAGGTAGGCGAACGGCAAGCCCTGCTAGCCAGCTGCACTGTCTGTGTCACCGCTACAGTAGCTAGTTGCAACCGGCGAACGATTGTCTTACTCTATACAACTAACAAAACAGTTCATGGTCAACGCTTGGTTGGATTTGGAAAAGGACTTGTGCCGTCGTGAAATAGTGTTCGAATATGCAAGCTTGCCCAGTTCATCAAATCATCATAAAAATGATTAATAGCCAGCTAACGTTAGCTACGCGCATGTTAGACAGTTCATAGCTGCACCTGACAGGTCGGTTAACTTCACTGGCACAGTACGGTATACATAGCAACTGGCGGCAGGACATTTTGAAACAGTATCCTTCGTTCCACTGTGTTAACAGCAAGTATGTAACTAGGGAATGTAACGTCACTGCCATGTTTGACTTGTAGTGATCTCTTTATGATCGGTGATCATGATCTCGAGATTGACTCGTATGTACGAAGCCTAAATGTCTCATGTCTCTGTTCTGTAGAACAAAGGTTCCTTGCAGTTTGAGGACAAGTGGGACCTGATGCGTCCCATCGTCCTAAAACTTCTGAGACAGGAGTGTGTGACCAAACAGCAGTGGTTTGACCTCTTCTCGTAAGAACACACACACACACACACACACACA
>BROE01000005.1:4144960-4167494 GCA_036571765.1 Plecoglossus altivelis | reverse complement strand
GGAGGAGGAGAGAGAGAAAGGGAGGAGGGGTTGTTTGGTTGGGGGAGACCGCGGCCGACAGGAATCAAGAACGTGAAGATTGTGGTTCGGCTGACTGACTGGCTTCTTGTCTCTGGCGCCCTCCGGTGTTCAAGGAGGGGAGGGACAGCACACGCAACAGCCGATTGCAGCTCCGATATGTGACATGAAACAATCCCCTGCCTTACCTTAGTTACAGCCACACAGGACAGCATCCACAGGAAAGGGCAACAGACTATACAGATCAAGAGACACACGTTCCCTGGAGGGGACGCAAGAGACTTCTAGATACTGAGGGGTGTACTTTGCCAAATTCGTGTGTGTGATGGTGCGCGTGGTAGGCGACTTGCCTTGCTGTGTGTGTGTGCGTGTGCGTGCGTGTGTACCGTGACAGCATGCTGCTCTGTGAAAAACGTGTTCATTTGAGGTTCTGTCACAGTGTGTGCGTGTGTGACCTTTACCCTTTTCCTCTCGCCCACACATCACTTCCATGCACCATAGCGGCGGCGACGGGGGGGCGGCGACGATATGTCCCCATGGTGACATTTTTTGCCAGATGTCAGACAGCCTATTGGTTGCCGTGCGTAAACAACCATTGTACCGCGACATCCAATTGGTTCTAATGTGAGAGGTCCCTCCCCCCTGTCCTCTAAGAGGTGTGTCTCAGTGACCTCTCGACCTATCAGAGACAGGAAGAAAAGCCTCGCTGGCACGTTCCTCTGTTGCGCAGCTCCAGTCAGTGTTTGTGTCTGCATGCCTTTGCATCGTTTGGAATTTTCTCTTTGAATCTGTTTTTTTTTTCTCGTTTTCTCCCAGTTGACTTGTGTGTGTGCGTGGAAATGTGGCGTTCCTTTCTAAATCACCGAGCGCTCTAATCCGTCCCTTCTACCGTCCACACTCCTCTTGTTGCTTGTCCTCTTGTCCTTCTTTAGCCACGCCCTCCAAACACCCACACTGTCCTCACATGAGGGGCGTAAACCTTCCTGGTCTTCAGGTGAGACGTGTTGCCATGGCATTTCTCTCATCCTTTGCCCTAAAGAAAGTGCAATATTCATATATTTTTTTAATCTCACTTGACCGTCTTCATTAACATTTCCACATCCCCTCCACACTAGACTATGTGCCAAAGTACAGCACTGTGGTGCTGCTTAGTTAAACTAACGTACTGGCCTAGCAAACAGAACAACAAAAAAAGACACCGTTACTTCTTGTCTAGCACCGTGTTCAAGTCACAATCCTACGATTGTCTCCGTCTTTTGTTTCGTCCATGTGGGCCAGTGTAATCTGGTCAGAGGGAGAGGATGGACGAACAGGAATGTGTCATGGCAGACTGTTTTTCTTTTTGCACTGATGTCACCACTGTCCGGCGACCGCAGGGAGCGGGTCTTACTTTACGCTAGCGCTCTTTATTGCTTGGAACGACTGGAAGGCACGATCATATTGCGGTTGTGACCGGATCTCTTCTCAGTCGATGAGTTTTGGTGTGGAGAGACTAGACGGAGAATGTGCGAGTTTGAATTTTTTCCGTTTGTATTTATTTCGTATTTATATCACAATGTGATTCGCTGTATGAGTTTGTTTTTCCGTTTCGTTTTTCTGAGGAAGGGTTTTTCGTAAGAGTAACCCTTTCCAAAGGGTGCTGTTATGTACATAACCACTTTGTGAGTGCGTTTTTGAAAAGATGTCACTGAACTACAATATGAGAGCATCGACACTACTCTTGAACTGCAGCTTCATTCTTGCCATGGAGGGAAAGTTTCAGCGTTGCACAGTCGTCTGCAGGAGGCGGTCAAAACATATGAACTCAACTGACGGTGTTATACCGTGCCGATCAAGGATGTGGAGGATCTCACACTAATATTTCTAAATATGCTACCTAACCTGTAAGATCTGGATCTAGCCTACGCTACCTCTAGTCTAGATCTAAACTACCTATGTTGGTGTGATTCGCACAAGCTTGTTGCAATCACATTGTACAAAAACATACAGAAACACACACAGTTAGCAAATTGCCAAAATTGTCTCAAAACTATCAACTGTTCATTATGCGAGAAAATGCGTGAAGGCGTTTATCGGACCGGTTAGTGGCAGGAGAAGTTGGAATACCTGTAGCACAAGTCCAGTCGACTGAATAGGCTCCTAAGTTCACCCACCTATCACCTCTAACCCGGCGTCTGGTGACAACACTTCATGCTGCTTTATCGCTTGATATCCACTGAATGAAATTGTTTGGGCTTTTAAATGATGATTGCAGAGAGATAGTTCTTCTTGTTTTTATCGTCTTCCTTTGTACTCCGTTCTCCTATAAGCGTTTATAGATAAGCATCATCTTCAGTTGAATTTTCAGTGTTACAGGTGTCTGGGATTGCAAAGCACCGTACAAAGTTGTCCATTTTTAAAACAATCTACTGTAAAAAAAGATATTTATATTGGTTTGTTCTATGTATACATGCACTCTCAATGACTGTATTCTGTCTTTTATCCATGTTTAACATGTATCAAAACAACTTTGGTTCAATCGTGTTACAAATGAACAGTATTAGTCCTTGTGAAACAGAACTTTCTCTGCAATGCTGGTTTGAGGATATGTCCCTGCGGTGTAGTTGGTAAAGTAGCGATGATTGTGTCATGGAGATAGTGTTCATACCTCCTCCACCTCTTGATAATGAATACATATCTGTAGCCTTGATCATGAGAACTTGAAAAACTAGGATTTATTCATTACAACAACAACAACTGAATGTTTGACGCTGTAGGATCATGGATATGTTTGAATGGGAATACTCCTGCTGTCCGATTCTTCTACTTTGATGTGCTGCATTATAACATTAAAATTTGTTTTGACTTTTTTATTGTGATATACTTCCTGGCAAATAAAAACGACTGTAAAAAGGGTACAGGGTGTGTGCATTCGGATGTCTTTGTCTTCTGTCTTTAGGCTGCAAACGATCAATAATTGATGAAGCAGAATGATTCCAATCTTAAATACGTTTCTCATGCATTCTATCTTATTTATTTACATTTTGTGTGACTCGTGACATTAGTAAGAAATGAACAGGTCTTTACATACTTTGCACGTGAATGAATTATGATTGTAAAATTTGGTAAAAATTTTATTTGGCAAGAGTCATTGGCATGAAATTTTCTGCGCAAAAATCGGTGGCGAAGAATCTTTTTTTTTGTACACATTCTATTTTCATTTAAATATTAAGTTTTTTTTTACAGTTTAAATAATAATACGTACTGGTTGTGTATTTTGTACGTTGTGCACAAAGATAAACATATGACCAGAGTCCGTCTGTGTAGACATTAGACAATTATGGGATATTCCATCATTGTTTCTGATTCCCCGGAAGAAACGTCACCAACCGGTGAAAATTGAGAGAGCAGAACAGCTTCGCGAGAAGGTTGCAACCATAAAAGTACACTATTAGCGTTGTACTCAGACAAAAAAGGCAAAACCGTTGGAAAGTAAGAGTTGGATGTCTATTTTTCTTCAACTTTATTCGAACTATTTGACGGTTACCGCATAATTTTACCGTCTAGAATTTAGTAAACATTACAGTAGTGTTTTTACAACTTCTGTTGACAAATTATCTGAGCAATTCTAGAGCTAGCTAGCTTTGCTAGCCAACTGAAAAGCGCACTATAGGACTGTACTGTAGCCTTGCTAGCAAGCGATTCTGAAACCGTCCTGGTGTTAATTACCTACTTACCCGACTGGTTACCTAGATTGTCAGTAGCTATTTAACATGCCAAATATAGCATTCTTGCTCTCTGACTCACGTTACGTCCGGCTGATCACTTTCACCGGTTGCCTTGTTCGATATTGAGCGACGCCAGATACGCTAGCTAGCGTGTGGTATGTAAACTGTGGGATAGCTACACTGGCTAGCACAATCAGCGCGTTGTTAACTTAGCTACGTGTAGTCACCAAACTATCTAAATTGATAACGAACGGCAACGCCAAGGCAACTTTAATGAAGTAGCCAGCTAATAGTAGTAGCGGGTTTACCTGTGTTATCAGGACTATTAGCTAGCGTAACCTTTTCCTAACGCTGACCCTTGACAGCAACAACAAAGAGGTTGCAGTGATGGTGAATGATTGTGGTCCGCTACCAGATTTGGCAGCCAGATAAATGTATTGTCTCAGAGACTACCTAATGTAAAATGGCCATCTGTCCATCGTATACAAATTAGACACTCAGTAGGCCAGGTTGATTTTTAATCTAGCCATTGGCTTCCCCACCAAATCGCTGGCAGAAGATGGTTAGAACATTCTAGTTAGAAAAAGATGCCGAGCCAGCTAGCGGACTAGCTAGCGACAACTCGCAACATATCCGTTAGTCAAATATGTAGCTACGACCCTTTTTGAAGTTCAGCAAGCGATATAGCAGCGAGGTTTGTCTATGGTCGATCAACTATTTGAATTGTTTATCATTTTAGGGTCTTAGAACAGCGTGTACACACGCGGCAATGTGTATGTACGCGAGCTAATTGGCTTGCAACCTAGTTCATGAATGCATGTCACGTTTGTTCCCCTTCTTCCAGCGGATCCAGTTTGTCCACCTTCAGATAGCGTTCTATATAGATGGGTCTCAAGCCTTTCTCAATAGTAAAGGCTATCTAGACTGCTTGCTAAGGCTCTAACGTGTAATATCTCCGGTTGCAGGAATCGGATTGTATGCTGTGCGGACTGGCAGACATCAAGGCTATAACGCTATTACAAGCGCTGGACAGACTTGTAAGTTGCGCAACAGCCGTACGTAACCACACATCGTGTTGACGTCGTACGTGATGTTTGGGGCCAACGTGTGAACCTGTGACATGCCCGGGGCAGGCCAAAGGCCCAAGCTAAGGCCCACCCCCAGTTGGAGAGTCCCGTTGATGCCTGTGGAAAAAAAGAAAGAAGAAAAGGTCCTTCCTTGTTCCGGACATCCTGGGGACTTCCAGAAGTGTAAAAAAATCACTAGGTTAAAAACCGCGGTATTGTAAAGCCCTTCCTCCGGCCCGGGGGGGCCCGGCCATGCAAGCCCAAAAAATAAACCAGTGGGTTGTTTGGCCTCTTGCTGCCTCTTCCAAGTCGAGCCTGGTTTCAGGTAAGGCTAACAACAAGCAGGAAAAGCGGGTGGGGTAATCAGTGTTGTATCCACCCGCTGGGCTTGGAAGTAAAAAAAGGGCTTGCCCCAAAAAAAAAGCTGGGGCGGGGGGGCTTCTCCGCAAAGTCAAAGGGTTGGGTTTTGCGTGCTGGTTCCGATGGGAGGGATTCCTCTCACAAAGGGCCCATGTGTTGTTACCAGGGCATGTTACATCTGCCAACGGGTGTGTGTAAATGGTGAATGTTTGTTTGTGTGTGTGTTGGTGGGTGTGTGTGTTGGTGTGGTTATGTGTTGGTGTTTTTTCTGGCTGCTGGGGAAAACTGGGAACTTAGGCACTTCAAGCAACATTATTTGTCCCCTTATGGCTTGTTGGGCAGGACCCAGGGCAGGAAAGGAGAAAAAGGGAGAGGAACGGAGGGGTTTGTCTCTCCTCTTCTCTGTGATGTGTGTGGGTGGTGTGTTGTGTGTGTGTGTGTGTGTGTGGGTGTTGGTCAGTAGGACCTTTCCCCAAGGTGGGTTTCGGTTAGTTCTAGGAAATTTCCCGTCATGTCTCTGGGGCCCTGACGTTTGACAGGTTGAGAAAGTGGATCCAAGCTTTATGGTTCGCCCATCTGTCAACAGTACATTTGTCTATGAACTACGTTACCCTTGTAACACCCTGCTGCCTGTGTTGTAGTTATTGCAGGTCTCAGACTCCAGGCCGATTGATCAGTCCAGAGGACCTGTTCTCCAATAAGAAGTGCCTAGCTTGGTTCTACGAGTATGCAGGTGCGCTGTTCGTCGTCGTCGTGTGTCTGTGTGTGTCTGTGTGTGTGTGTGTGCGTAGACTATCTAGAATCCTTCTGAGTTGTAGTTTTGGTTAGAACCCAAGATCGCAATCCCAGAAGATGGAGTGATGGGACTGAAGGAAAGACTGGGAAAATAACTGTGTGATATCTGTGTGTGTTTATATCAGGTCCTGACGAGGTGGTGGGCCCAGAAGGGATGGAGAAATTCTGTGAGGACATTGGAGTGGAACCAGAGAATGTAAGATCTCATCTTCTCGCCTGTTCTGTCCAACCACTTGACATCTGTCCATTCATGCTCTGCTCTCTAGATCCTATAGTCAGCCTCTACCTGCCTGTGATTTAAATGTGACTGGTTTCTCCCCCCCTCTGTCTCTCTGTCTGTCTCTCTCTCTGTCTCTCTCTCTTTCTTTTCCAGATATCAGTAGTCTTACCTGGAAAACTAGAAAGCCGCCAAAATATGGATTTTTTCCACCAAAGAGGAGTGGCTTAAGGGAATGACACTATTACAGTGAGTATGGCCCAGCCTTACAGTCGTCCCAGTGAACCTCCCAGGTGGTTAGACAAGTAGAGGAGGCCCAGTGGTGACAGACAGAGAGGAGGCCCAGTGGCTAACCACTGTCCTCCTCTGCAGGTGTGACTGCACAGAAAGGTTACAGAGCAAACTGGACTACCTGCGCTCTCAACTCAACGACTTGGCAATCTTTAAAAACATCTACAGATACGCCTTCGATTTTGCCCGGGTGAGTAGTGCTGCTCCGGTCAGTCCTGGAACCTGTAGCTTAGTGGTTACAGTCAAATCTGATCAATTCACTTTCTCTCTCTCTTTGTCTCTCTATTTGTCTCTCTCTTTGTCTCTCTCTCTCTCTGTCTTTGTCTCTGTGTGTCTCTCTCTCTCTTTGTCTCTGTGTCTCTCTCTCCCCCCTCCCTCCTTCTTGGCCCCTAGGACAAAGATCAGAGGAGTCTGGACTTGGACACAGCTAAGTCCATGTTAGCCTTACTGCTAGGGAGGACATGGGCTCTCTTCCCTGTGTTCCACCAGTTCCTGGAGGTGAACCCCACTCCCATCTTATCTGATTTGAGCACATTTTCATTGGCTTGTTATAGTAGCATGCAGACAGACCCTGCTAACCCTGACTGCAAGCTTAAGCCTTGATGATCCTGTCTGCCCTCTTCCACAGCAATCCAAGTACAAGGTGATGAACAAAGACCAGTGGTATAACGTGTTAGAGTTTAGCAGGACGGTGAACGCAGACCTCAGCAACTACGACGAAGACGGCGCTTGTGAGTGCTCTCTCTCTCTCCATCTCTCTCTTCATCTCGCTGTCTCTCTCTCTCTCCATCTCTCTCTTCATCTCGCTGTCTCTCTCTCTCCATCTCTCTCTTCATCTCGCTCTCTCTCTCTCTCTCTCTCTCTCTCTCCATAGCTCTCTCCATCTATCTCTCTCTCTCCATAGCTCTCTCTCTCTCTCCATAGCTCTCTCTCTCTCTCCATAGCTCTGTCCATCTCTCGCTGTCTTCATTTCGCTCTCCATCTCGTTCATTCTTCATCTCTCTCTCTCTTCATTTCTTTCTTCATATCTCTTTCTTTCTCTTCTCATTTCTTTTGTCTTCACCTCTTTCTTCCCTTCCTTGCTCTCTTCATTTCCCTCTGTCTTCCCCTCCTCCTGGTCCAGGTACTAACCCAGTGTGTGTCCCTGTGTAGGGCCAGTGTTGTTGGATGAGTTTGTGGAATGGCAGAAAGCTCGCTCACCATTATAGCAGAAAAGGACGCCAAACAGAGTGATGGGAGGAGCTAACCAGAGTGAAGGAGAAAGAAGGAGCGCTGGAGAATGTTCTCTTCCTGTTTGAAAGCTGTTCCAGTTCCCTCGCTCACCCACCATGGACTGCACGCATACCCACCCCCTCCCCTCGTGGATCAGACACCCACACTTCCTCATCGACCTCGGAGCACTTCTGCCTGTCCCATGTCATCTGCTGGAGGTCTCTCTCTCGTTGGAGACTTTTACAGTGTTCATTTTTAATCCAGTTCATAAAGAAGAAAACAAAAATGGGGGGTAAAAAAAACAAAAAAAAACTGAAGGGGGAAACAATTTTTCATATGTATTTCATCTGTGGCCGCGGTTCATATAGCCAGTGTTGTAAGATCAACTGGACGTTTTCTGTTTCCGTGAATATATATTTTTTTCCCTTTCATTTTTGAGTCTTACCTTGTTTATAGTATGTTCTCAGAACAATAAAGAAAAATAATTGTACCAAACCAGACTCCAGACCCTCATAAAACATGGATTTATTCAACGATAATCATACTATTTGTATCAAGTTTTCAAAGTATTCAACATGATGGGGTGCTGTGGAAATCTTAAATGACATATCGAGTGTGTAGAAGATGGTACATCCTAGTGCTGTTTACATAGTGTGATTGTATCCTATTTGCTCATGTCTGTTCTTTAGAGTCAGCCTCATATGTCCATTTTGAAGACCGGTCTCTCCTTTTGTGGAGAGTCTCCGCCCCCTTCCTCTGCATCCCTCTCCTCGCCAGTCTCTCTGCTGGGAGGGTCTAGCGGGCTGCTGCTGGCCGCCGCCATGATGGCGTTAAGCCGAGTGAGCGAGAGCGAGCGCTGCCTAAGCCTGGGGGTGGGGCCTGTCTCAGAGGGGGCGGAGTTTGGCAGGTGACCGTAGCGATGCCCCTCCTCGTCGTACTGGTATAGGCGAATAACCCGGCTGCGTCGCGCTGGCCGCGGTGGAGAGCATGCCCCCTCGTTATCGACACCATCTCGTTTATCTTCCTTCTCTCCCCTCTCTTCTGACTGTAGCCCCGCGTCCTCGGACTTCTCTGACTGTAGCTCCGCCTCTTCGGACTTCTCTGACTGTAGCTCCGCCTCCTCTGACTGTAGCCTCGTCTCCTCAGAATGTAGCCCCGCCTCCTCAAAATGTAGCCCCGCCTCCTCAGACTTCTCTGACTGTAGCTCCGCCTCTTCGGACTTCTCTGACTGTAGCCCCGCCTCCTCGGACTCCTCTGAATGTAGCCCCGCCTCCTCAGACTCCTCTGAATGTAGCCCCGCCTCCTCAGACTCCTCTGAATGTAGCCCCGCCTCCTCGGACTCCTCTGAATGTAACTCCGCCTCCTCAGGCTCACTCGCTGCTCCTTCTGAGTAACTACCACCAGATCCGCTCTCCTTCACCCATCCCTCGTTTCTGCCCCTCCATTCACTCCCTTCCCCCCCCTCCTCCTCCCCCTCGCCATCTCTCTGCTCCTGGCTCTCCTCCCTACTGTCTCTCCTCCCATCAGCCTCTCTCTCGCTGTTGTCGCATCCCTCCATGTAGGTGGTGGCCTCCAGCCCCTCCTCCTTCCCTCTCCGGAAGCTTCTTTGAGGCTTGGCGGGCGGAGCTGTCGTTAACGACGCCTTTCCATCCGTTGCCCCGTTGTCGCTGGTGGAGGGCAGGGTCGCCATGGTAACCTGCACGTGGTGGTCTGTGTCGGTGGTTTGACGGCGACGGCGTCCGAGGGAGCGCATCTTATCTCGGGTCCCTCTCATGCACCTGGAACGGAACAAAGTGAGGCGTCATCAGGGGCTTTTATAGGGGAAAACAACGATAACAACCTAGCTGGCGAGACCGTGACCCCTCGTGCTCTCTGCACGTTCTGCAACTCCCCCTGTTCTAAGGGTCAAAAAGGCCCCACCTTTAACCTCATAATACAGCAGGATCATTACATTTTTACCCCTGTAGCTTTTTGGGGCACTGAAATGTGCAGAAATGCTTCGTTTTGTCTGAGTTCAATCAAGCACTAATGATCTAAATGTTTCATTGTGGGTCTGTGTGTGTGTGTGTGTGTGTGTGCATTTCACAGAGTTTCAGGTCATTCTGATCCCCTGAAGAGCACGAGGGTTAAATATTCGGGTAGCAGAACCCACCGTAGAAGAAGAGCTCTGCTCAGGGCGCCAGAACTGAAGCCCACCAGGAACGTCACCACCACGGACGCTGCCACCGCCCCTGCAAACAGCCCGTCTGACACCGGGGAAGCGCTCCTCCCTCCTTCCTCCTCCTCCTCTTCCTCATGCTGACCCTCCACACTCCTCGGTGCTCTGGCTGCCTGTGCCTGCTGTCCTCCACCACTCAGGGTCTGGAGCAGGAGAGGGGGAACCACATGGTCAGGTGGTTGACCACGTTCTTCCTGGTCCAGATGAGGTCTACTGTGGTCATGCTGGGCAGGGAGAGTGTGTAATCGGTAGGGGTGCAGGGTAATTCCCTCTACGTCCTGTAGGAGGCAGTAGTAGAGACCAAGGTGTTGCTGAGTGACAGTGTTGATCTGCAGGCTGCCGTCGCGTTGCATCGCCACAGGGTCGTCCTTGTTGCCGTGGGAACTGTCGTTCAGGACCTGGCCAACAGGGGTGTGCCAATACTGGACCGTACCTAGAGACAGAAGGATTCCGGAACATTCGCTGAACATTCGTCTCTCTGTACGATATGAAGGTGGGTTTCTGTAGGCACATATGGATCTATGCACAGTATTCCACTTCCTGTGTGTGTGTGTTTGTGTGTTTCCTGTGTGCGTGTGTGTGTGTGTGTGTGCATAACCCTGTGACCTGTACGCGTTTGGTTCCCACACGGTAGCATCAGCTGTCCTCCTATGTGAACCTTGACCCCTGTGGTCTGCTGCAGGGTCAGAGGGCTTCTGTCTCTGGCCACGCCCCCTGGAGCCACACAGCCAATCAGGTGAAACCAGAGAACTGCACATCCCAGAAGCTGTGTAATAAACATCCTCACAGATTCTCTGAAACGTATGGAGGAAATAAATAGCTTTAATTCGAGTGCTGTGATGTACGAATACCTGATGATCAATAAGCAGCTGATAATATGAAAATAAGCTGATAAGATAATTAGATGATAAAACGTAGCTAGGTAAAACTTTGTCTGTAGCGGTGTGATCATGATAGCCTACTACGAAGTGAGGATTTGTATTGGATTGATTGAGGCTACTGTACAACTGCTAACACAAAGTTTCAGACAGTTCCAGTTCGCTACAGAAGATGTTTTATTCGTTTTACTTACAGCTGATTGGTTTCGTCAGTTTGGTGTATTCTGGTCAAATCTCTGTGTGACTTCCACTCACGATGACGGTCCGACAGAATACTTTATTCTCTCTCTCTTCTGGTGAAGTGTAAAGTGCAGTTTCTCACATGACACTTGTGTGTCCGGTCCCAAGATGTTAAAGATTAATAGCATCATCAGGAGGAGAAGGTGTCTGTGATGCCACGAGCGCTTATAACTTAGCGCTTAAGCACTGTAGTTACTTCAAAAGTATCGTTTTTTTCTGCAAACTTTTTACCTTGACAATATTTTTTTTAAAGTTTTGTTCACCCTCGAAATTGTTTCAATATGTTTCAGATTTCACTGCTTGCGTCTGTAAATAGTTATAATTTGGACTTGATTTCTTAACAAAATTACGATAGATTATGAATATGATGGATATTGTTTTGCCTGGAAAAATCTTCAAGAATAACGAATATGTAAACCAAAATCCACTTTTCTGTACTAGCATTAAAGCGCCGCTAGGGGTCCCCATTGCACCTGAAATATCACGCGAGTTGCAAAGCTTCTGAAATTATAACTTTTTACCAAGGTTTAACGTTTTGCTTTTAAACTTTAGATGTCCCCTTATTGATTATTCGTTAAATTTTAATTGTGTGTAAAGCATGATTAATCTGTTGAAACAGTTAATAAACCCTTAAAAACGTCTCCCCTCGGCGTGCATCACAGTACTTTTTGAATTGCGAAACACGGTGGTCAAAGCTTTGACTGCTAACTAGTGTTCTGCTATTCCAGCGCACAGACGCAACCTAATGAGCCGAGTATTCGGAATAAACTCGCTTCACATCATTTAATTCAGCTAGAATGGCTTTGCTGCCTTTCTTGCAGTAAGACGGTTGCAGAACACACGTTGTCAGTAGATCATTTGACACATGCTCTGTTCACTTCGCTTTTGGCGCTCCTCCTCCTCCTCTTCCTCCTCCTCTTCCTCCTCCTCATGTGTGTTCGCTTCTGCCTGCTCCTCCTGCTAAAAACACGGAGCCAGAGACCGTTCATCTTCAGGAAGACGCTCGGAGACAAGGGACACCGACCGCATCCCCCGGAGATCAGACACGTCATTGAGGGATCCACCGCCCCAGGTAAGCTAATTAAAGATTGAGTTACTTCATGGCAAAACTCTGAATCTGTTTCCTGTTTCTGTGGACTTGCTTGAACTGATATTTACATCTGGGAAATGACTCCCTGTTCATGCAACTTCGTGGTTGCATGAACGGGTACAAGACAGTTAGTTGCGTTTTCATTTAGGATTATACTTTGTTAGAACAAACAAACAAACAAAAAAACGTAAATAGGCTACTGCTGCGTTTTTATAGAAGTTTTCCACACACACAAAAAAAGAGCAAATCGTCTGCTGAATCTAAATTGCCCACAGCTGGCTCGTGTGACTAATTTCAACATAGTTCAGCCGGCCATGATGGCTTTCAGAAAGAGCTTATTGTTTCATAGTTTGGTCGCAGTGTTTATGTGTGTCGGAAAGACACGGAACCACACCCTGCTCTCTGATGTTATACTTGTTTTGGCTGCCGCTCTAGTTCATCTACACAATGTGAACCGTCTTCCTCCACATGGTACTTTGCATGGAAAAGAGAGCTGGAAGATTGTGAGAATACAGGAGGGGAAACATTGACAAACAGACAGATTTGGACAGGTGGAGATCATGTTATTCCTTCTGGCTGTCTGCCTGTCGTGGCGCGTCTCTACTCCGTATTATTGACCTTCTCATTGCTCCGTTTCTCTGCACAGAGCTGTTCTAGACCTGCTGACGACAAAAAGTTCTTACCGGGGAAGTAAACCAGTCATAACTATATCTTCGTGATACAGGATTCATTACTTATATATTATTCAGACAATACTGTCATCTTTCCTCATCGTCTCTCTATTCACTTCCTGGTATGAAGGAGCAATGGGAGCTGATTAATTATTCATCGCTGATTACAGACAGTACCCTTGCACAGATTGTGCACAAATGCATCTGAATGTTACTGGATGCTAACCACAGAGAGCAGTATGCCAAACGCTGGCGTTTTGCAACAGACTGCTTCTAATTAGATTACTGTCTGTCTACATCCCATAAATGAACTCCATGGCAACCAGTAACCTGGTCAGACCTTCAGTAGGACCACAGAACAGGAAGCTAGCAGGTAGCACTCTGGTAGTTCGCTATAAGGAATCAAACCCTTGTCTGTTTTCATCATATCTGAAGCGAGTGGATAGTTCTGTGGGTGGAATGCTGTTCATTTTCCCAGAAAACCAGTAAACAAGTAGTGTGTTGGGCTGTCCGGTCAAGTGACTGGGTGTGTGTGTGTTGTGTGTGTTTGTGTGTGTGTGTTTGGCTCAAGTGTGTATGTCCTGTTTAAAAGGAGGATATACACGGTCTGTGTGTGAGTCAGTGCCGAACCTGGGTTGTCGACGGATAACAGACCGCTCCCTTGGATAAGCTCTTTGAGACTTTCATTACAGACTCAATACCACAGACACACTCTTTAATACTGTGACTACAGACTCAATACCACAGACACACTCTTTAATACTGTGACTACAGACCCAATACCACAGACACAATCTTTAATACTGTGACTACAGACTCAATACCACCGACACAATCTTTAATACTCTGATTACAGACCCGATACCACAGACACAATCTTTAATACTCTGATTACAGACCCGATACCACAGACACAATCTTTAATACTCTTATTACAGACTCAATACTACAAAGGTTTGTTCTCAGTTATCCAGAAAACATCCTTGTTGTCATCAAGAGGTTTGTTCTTGTTGAAAGTAGTAGACTGTAGAAACACTGGGATAGTCCACTTGCTAACGTCTTCGCTCTTCAAATCGCCTCTCTCCTGTTGTCACTGGGACAACCCATCAACCAACCTTCTACTCTGACAGAATTTTTTTTTTATCCTTCAACACTTTATCCCCCTCCTACACACACTCTCAGACACGACTACCACAAGACTGTCTTCGCAATCCCCACACGCTAAAGAGGTGTTTTTGACAGCCTTGCGTTTAGTAACCTGTCGTGTGCTGTCGTCCGTGCTCCTGTGGTTTGTGTGTGTGTTGTGTGTGGTGGCGTCCGTTGTGCGTGTGCGTGTGTGCGCGGTTGTGCGCTCGTGCGTCTCCAGGGCCATGGTGGTGCCGTACGAGGGCCAGGTCTTCTCCTCTCTGAGGAAGCAGCACCAGCACAGTGGGCAGCTGTTTGAAGACCCTCTCTTCCCTGCTACTGACCAGTCCCTCTTCAACCAGGCCAACACCATCGGCCGCATCACATGGAAGAGACCCAAGGTAGGCGTGCGTCTTCCTATATCAATCGCTGAGGAAAAAAGAGAAGGAGAGAGGAGGCAGAGGTAGGAAGAGAAAGGAGAGAGGAGGACGCAGAGGGAGGAGAGAGGAAAAGGAGGAGGAGAGCGAGGAGGGCAGAGGTGTGAGAGGAGGAAGAAGAGAAAGACGAGAGAGAGGAGCGTCAGAGAGTAGGGAAAGAAAGAGAGGAGAGGGAGGTTAGACAAGGTCGCAAACACAGCATGTGGAATGGTTGGAATTTGCTCTCTACAGATTCCTATCCAACCGGCCTTGAATTTCAACGTGTGCGTGTTTACATTTCCTCAACTTTGACCTGCGGTAGCCTACCTCTCTCGCTAATATGAGCAGGACACTGAGCAGTCTGTTTACTAAAGTGTCTAGCGAACAAGTGGCTACCAGGCGTTTGACATTTGTACATGCCTGATGTACATTGACCTAGCCAAAGCTGCGTGTGTGTCTGTGTGTGTGTGTGCGTGCGCGTGTGTGTGTGATGTGGTTGGTTTCATTTTACAGTTCCGAAATGAATCAGATTGTGACCATTGTGGTCCAGATAATGACTGCAAAAGCTCTTTGTTATTCAGAAAGTGGAGCTGTTTCCTGTCTCCGATGTGTCCTCTGTGGGTGCAGAGAGTGATGGATGAGAGAGCTTGAGTGGTTGTGGATTAGATGACCACACAGCCTCTGTGTTAGCTGGGAGACTCCCTACTCCTCCTTCTTGGTACACTGAAGACGGGAGCTCCTGGATGAATTGTGTTATGCTGCTGTTGCTCCTCTTCCTGGTTCCTCATCTGGAAGCAGCCGTGGGGGTCTGGCTTCTCTGTTCTCTCTCTCTGTTCTTTCTCTATCTCTCTCTCTCTCTTTTCTTTCTCTATCTCTCTCTGTACCTGTGTGTGTGTGTGTGTGTGTGTCTCTCTCTCTCTATGGGGGTCTGTGTGTGGGCGTGTGTCTCTGTCTGTCTGTCTGTCTCTCACTCTGTCTCTCTCTGTGTGCTCTCTCCCTCTCCCTCTCTCTGTGTGTGCGCACTCTCTCTCTCTCTATCTTGAGGTGTGACAAAGCAAATACCAAGCCTGTCATTGATGCCATTATGGAAAAATGATCTTTTATGGATACATGAACCGGATCGAGGGAGGAGAGAGTAAGAGACATGCACTCCTCCCTCCTGCACACAGACTGGAGAGAGAGAGAGAACACATGTCCATTCCTCTCATTGTATCCTGAGAGAGAGAGGGAGAGCATTGTGAGAGAGAGATAGAGAGTGAGTATAGAGAGAGGGAGAGCATTGTGTGTCTGTGAGAGAGAGAGAGCATTGTGAGAGAGAGCATTGTGTGTGAGAGAGAGAGCAAGCAGAGAGAGAGAGAGAGAGATAGAGAGGGAGCATAGAAAGAAAGATTAATGAGGAAGAGATGGTGTTAGACAGACAAAAGCCGTACATACTGACCAATGACCAGTAGCAAATCAGATGCATCCATGATGATGATGATGATGATGATGATGATGATGATGATGGAGTGACCAGGCAGGATAGTGTTCCCCCAGCCAGCTGGGCTGGTGTTCAGTCACGTGCTGAAGGTTCCGGTTTGCCAGTCGGCTCTCTGAGGGGAGCTACGCTGTCACCTCAGCCACTGACCCAAGGCCTGTGTTCAGCAGCGCCTCTGAACGCAGCCTGTTTGCTCCCCAGGTGGCTGGCGAACGCTGCGTTGAGCAGGGAGCCTGAACACACTGTGACAGCTGCATGTCCCCTGGAAGAACACTTGGAGGGAGGGAGGGAAGGAGGGAAGGAGGGAGGGAGGGAGGGAGAGATGGAAATGGGAGGAAGAGAGTGGGGAGGGAAAGAGACAGAGAGGGGGGTAGGAAGAAAGGAAGAGACAGACAGACAGACAAAGAGAGACCGCGAGAGAGAGACAGAGAAACAGACAAAGAGAGACCGCGAGAGAGAGACAGAGAAACAGACAGAGACCGAGGGAGACAGTGAGAGACAGACAGAGACAGACAGACAAACAGCGAGAGAGAGAGAGAGACAGACAGCGAGCGAGAGACAGACAGCGAGAGAGAGAGACAGACAGACAGAGACAGACAGACAGCGAGAGAGAGACAGACAGCGAGAGAGACAGACAGCGAGAGAGAGACAGACAGCGAGAGAGAGAGAGACAGAGAGAGACAGAGACAGACAGACAGACAGAGAGACAGACAGCGAGAGAGAGACAGACAGACAGACAGACAGACAGACAGCGAGAGAGAGACAGACAGACAGACAGACAGACAGCGAGAGAGAGACAGACAGAGACAGAGAGGGAGGAGAAAGAACCAAAGACTAACCCACCTCTGCTGGTGGTCTGTTGAGTCTTCAGTAGGTTGGAGGAAAGACTGACAGTGGTTACCACTGGTTACCCAGTAATGGATAGTCCTCCTGTTGGTCCCCAATAGGAGATCTCTTAACGACAGGACTCTGAACCCACTTGGTGAGTCACCTTTGGTATCCGACCTACCTTAATTCCTAATCGTGTGTTCACCAAGGCTACAGAAGTTCTGAAACTGGTCCAACCAGTAGATGTCCCAGTGTAAACCAGAACACTCCCTTCCAGATTAGAGATTCGAGATGTTTAACAAGGGGGGGCGGAGGCGCCAACCTCCGTCAGTTTGCTACACCGCTGCCCTCTACTTACGACTGTGGTCCGGCCTACACCACATTAGAGCCTGGGACTCTCCTGCTGTTCTATCCAGGGAGGCTGCTGTCTGATGGGGCTCGGCAGGCATCAGGCGCTGGGCGGGGAACCAGGAAGGGAGGGGAAACTGGTTTTTTAATTATCTTGTGGTTCCATGCCGTCCACCACACCCATCTATTAGCCAGCTCAGAAGACAGATAACATGTTTCCCTTTTGATGGAAAAGACCAGGGGAAATGCAGACACTGCTATCAATGTTTTTACTAGGGAAAAAAAGTCAAACTCACCCTGATTTGCCTGTCTGTCCCCCTCTCTCTCTCTCTTTCTCCCTCTCTCTCTCCCTCTCCCTCTCTCTCTCCCTCTCCCTCTCCTTCTTCTCTCTTCTCCCTCTCCTCTCCTCCCTCCCCTCCTCCCTCTTCCCTCTCCCTCTCCCTCTCCCTCTCCTCTCCCTCTCCCTCTTCCCTCTCCCTCTCTCTCTCTCTTTTCTCTCCTTTCTCCCTCTCTCCTCCCCTCTCCTCTCCTCTCCCTGCTCCCCCCCTCCCTCTCTCTCTCCCTCTCCTCTCTCTCTCCCTCTCCCTCTCGTCTCTCTACCTCTCTCCCTAAACTGTTTCGGACCTCCCTTTTGTAACGGATTCACCCCATGACCTAACCAGGCACTGGGACGCTGTTGTCGCCGCTTGTTCCAAGCCTGCCTTCCAGAAGCCTCTGCAGAGGTGTGTGTATCTCTCTCTCTCTCTCTCTCTGTGTACCCTGTGATTGGTTGTGATGTGTGTGTGTGTTTGGTGTGTGTGTGTGTGTGTGTTGGGTGTGGACGTGTGGGTGGTGTGTGTGTGTGTGTTGTGTGTTTTGGTGTGTGTGTTGTTGTTGTTGTGTGTGTGTGCGTGTGAGACTCACTGCTCCATTTGCACTCACACAATCACAAAAGTTCCTACCTCTCCACATGAACACAATAACTCACCCTTCGGGGGTGTCGGAAGGCCGTAGGGGAAGTGTGTTGTGATGCAGAGGAAAGAGTAATGGCAGTTAATAGGCTGTTTGTGTTAGACTGATGGAGACGAAGGAACGTTGTCTTCCACCTCATTAGACAAATAAAACTAACAAGAACAAGCAGTCCCTCACTCTCTCAAGCTCTCTTTATCTCTCCCTCTCATGCTCTCTCTCTCTATCTCTCATGCTCTCTCCCTCTCATGCTCTCTCTCCCTCTCATGCTCTCTCTCAAGCTCTCTCTCCCTCTCATGCTCTCTCTCTCTATCTCTCATGCTCTCTCTCCCTCTCATGCTCTCTCTCCCTCTCATGCTCTCTATCTCTCCCTCTCAAGCTCTCTCCCTCTCATGCTCTCTCTATCTCTCCCTCTCATGCTCTCTCTCCCTCTCATGCTCTCTCTCATGCTCTCTCCCTCTGTCTCTCAAGCTCTCTCTATCTCTCCCTCTCATGCTCTCTCTCTCTCTCCCTCTCATGCTCTCTCCCTCTCCCTCATGCTCTCTCTCAATCTCTCTCTCTCCCTCCTGTTTCTCTCTTCCTCTCTCTTTTCTCTCTCATGCTCTCTCTCCCGCTCTCTTTTCCTCTCTCTCTCATGCTTGCTCTGTCTTATACTTTCTCTCAAGGTCCCGGTCTCTCTCATGCCCTCTCTCTTTCTTTCTCTCCTCCCCCCTTCCCTGTTTAAGACCCTCCCCTCTCCTCCTGCTGTTAACTGACAGCTGACCCGTTCACACTGTAAACACACGCTCACGGTTGTCCTAAGAGATGTCCTAAGAAGAGATGCATCAGAACACACAGTCTATGCCTCCTCCCAACGGGGTGTGTCTCTGTGTGTGTGTCTCTGTGTGTGTGTGTGTGTTTCAGAGAGTGATTTGGGGCTCTGTATTGATTGGCCTACTGTAGCAATGAACAGTAGCTAAAGTTAGCCTGTGGCTGGACCCGTGTCACAGTTCTGCTAGTGCTGGTCTCAGGTCCCCAGCCTAGCCTAGCCAAGCCAAGCCCACCCCAGCCTAGCCAAGCCTACCCTAGACTAGCCTAGCCTACCCAGCCCAGACGCCCAGACCAGACACCCAGCTTAGACGCCCAGCTCAGCCCAGACGCCCAGCCCAGATGCCCAGCCTAGACGCCTAGGCCAGACACCCAGCTCAGCCCAGACGCCCAGCCCAGACACCCAGCTCAGCCCAGACGCCCAGCCCAGACACCCAGGCTATACCAGCCCAGACACCCAGGCTATCCCAGCACAGACGCACAGCACAGCACAGCACAGCACAGACACAACCCGAGTAGGCATAGATCTGTTTAATATGTTACCCAACAGAGGACACATCCATCACATGTTTATGACAGGCGGACATGCAGTACATCTAGTATCCATAGTGATTTGTGGTGGGGGAGGGGTGGTGGTTAGACTGCCCCCCCCCTCACAGAAAGCTTTATGCAGATAAGTTGCCTCTCCAACATTGCCCTCGCTGATAATAATGAATGAGACATTTATAATCTATGCACTCACCATTTGATTCAGTCCCAAATTACTTTTTAAATGGTATTTTTATTTTTTTAAATCCAGGAATATTATCTTTACATGTTGGAAACACACACACACAGATTTAAGTGGGAGTTGACACTCATAAGGGAGCTATAGAGAGTAGAGATGGTGCTACAACTAGTAGAGTTCAGCTGTGTGCTACATTGCCTGGGCGCTGTCCGCTTCCTGTCCGTGGTGGCCTGCCCAGGGGTGAAAGGTCGCGCTCAGTTCTTCTCAAAGTCCACCGTGCAGCTGAACTTGGAGGCGTTCGTTCCCTCCTTGAAAGCAAACAGGAAGTACATGACCTTCCTCACCTTGGCCAGCTCGGCAATCCTCTCCCCAAACTCCTGGATGTCGGCCTCCAGGAACTTGAGGGGCGTGTCCTCGGGGTCGCCGGCGTTCCTCCAGAAGGTTCCCACGGGCTCCAGCAGCTGCCTCGTCATCAGGTTGGTCAGGTCCGGGGTCCACAGCTGGCAGATCCCAGTGACGATGACCCGACCATGGCCGCCCAGGCTCACGTGCCAGCGGGAGAAGCGGAGGTCCTGGCTGGGGAAGTCCAGCCTGTAGATGGCTTCATAAGGGAGGAGGAGTCGCTCCCCGTCCTGCCGCTTCTGACCCGAGCGCTGGAGGAACTCTGCCCGGTGACGCATCACCTGGAGGAAAAGGATGAGGAGGAGGAAGGAAGGGAGGAGGAGGGGTTTGGAGAAAGAGAGGGAGGTGGAGAGAGAGGTGGAGGAGGAGAGGATGGAGAGATGGAGGAGAGGATGGAGGAGGAGAAGGTGGAGGGTGGTGGAGGAGTAGAGGGTTGAGGAGGAGAGGGAGGGGGAGGAGAGAAGTAGGAGGAGGAGAGGATGGAGGAGAAGGTGGTGTAGGAGAGGGTAGAGGAGATTAGAGGAGAAAAGGAGCGCAGCATTGGAGAGGAGATGACAACTGTTGTCACCATCACCTCGCTCCTTCTCACTAACCCCCATCACAACCACATCCACCTTACCTCTGTTAAAGAGGAGTCCTCTGTGAAGCTCATCTCCAGAGTCTTGGAGGAGGTGTCTGCTGCGTCTGTGTCCGCCTGAGAGCTCATCCTCCTGGGATAGAGAGAGGGCTCTGCCTGCCTGTCTGGTTGTTGTGAGGGGGGTCTGGCTCTCTGGATGTTTCTCTCCCACTGCCTCTTCTGTCTCTGCCTGTGGCTCAGTGTGTCTCAACTGACTAGTTCTAAAACTCTCCTCCTCTTATGTCATCCCTCTCTCTGTGTCCCCTCCCTTTTTCCCTCTCATTCACCTCACCTCCTCTTTCTCGGTCTCTCTCTCTCTCTGTGTCTGTGTCTCTCTCTATGCTCTCTCTCTTTGTGTTTGTCTCTCCCTCCCTCTCTGTTATTCTTTCTCTCCTATCCCTCATCTCTCCCCCTCTTTCCTCCCTCTCTCTCTCTCTCCCTCTCTCGCTCTCTCCCTCTCTCTCCTCTCTCTCTCTCTCTCTCTCCGTCTCCCTCCTTTTATGTCCCTCTCTCTTCCCTCCCCTGAGGACAGTATGGATGGTCTAGTTGGGACTGTATTGATTCTGTTCTGTACAGTGAGGGCGGGGGGAGGGATACATGAAGGGGGAGGGGACGGGAGGAGAGGGGGAGGGGGTGCCGAGCCGACTGATGTGTGATGTCACTAAGCAACAGGCGCGGATGACGTGAGACCAGGATCTGTGGGAGTCTACTGAGGGCTTCTGGGAGTCTGTCTGGTCATAGCTCACTGGCTCGTTTATTAATGACACACACACATACACACACATATACACACGCGCACACACACAACACGACAAGTCATGTGTATGTATGAAGACATGGGATAAACCTTCCTCTGTCAGGACTTGTGTTTACTTAACAATGGCTGCTCCTCTCCACCTCAGGTGATTCCTGACTGGAAGGACCAGGAGTGGGACAAGCCGGAGTCTTATGCTGGAATCTTCCACTTTCGCTTCTGGCGTTTTGGCCAATGGGTGGACGTCGTCATCGACGACCGGTTGCCGACGGTGAACGATGGCCAGCTGGTGTACTGTCATTCCAACGACAGCAACGAGTTCTGGAGCGCGCTGGTGGAGAAGGCTTATGCAAAGTACGCCTGTAAACCAATCACAGCGGAGGAAGCTCAGGGACAAAAGTTTAGATGAAGCGTGTTATAGGGGTTCACTGGAAAATGATCTTTTTGTGCGTGTGTGTGTGTGCGTGCCTGTGTGTGTGCGTGTTCCCTGTGTCTACGTGTGTGTGTGCGTGTGTGTGTGTGTGTGTTCGTGCGTGTGTGTGTTTCTCTGTGTGCGTGCGTGCGTAGGCTCCACGGCTGCTACGAGGCTCTGGATGGGGGGAACACGGCTGACGCCCTGGTGGACTTCACAGGGGGCGTGTCTGAACCTCTGGACCTGCTGCAGGACAGACTGAAGGACGACCAGGATAAACGGCAGCAGCTGTTTGAGAGAGTCCTCAAGGTCCACAACAGAGGAGGCCTCATCAGCTGCTCTATACGGGTACACACGCACGCACACAGACACACACACACACGCACACATAAATACACGCACATACACACATACACATACATACACGCGCACACACACACGCAGTCGCACGCACACATACACACATACACACACACATATACACACATGCACACATATACATACGCACATATACACCCATACACACACATACATACACACACACACATATGCACACTCACACACACACATATACACCTCTCTTCCTTCAGCTTCCATACCTGCCCTCTCAGTATAGCAGTGGAGTCATAATGGTAAAAACAGGGAAAGCTAATAAGAGGACTGGTGTGACGGTGCGTTTCCGGCGTGTGCGTTGCCAGGCAACGTCAGCAGCGGAGATGGAGGCGCGCCTGGACTGCGGGCTGGTGAAAGGCCACGCCTACGCTGTGACGGACGTGAGGAAGGTGCGTCTGGGCCACGGCCTGCTGGCGTACTTCAGGTCCGACAAACTCACCATGATCCGCATGAGGAACCCCTGGGGCCAGAGGGAGTGGAACGGAGCCTGGAGTGACAGGTGTGTGTGTGTGTGTGT
>BROE01000005.1:4129157-4144296 GCA_036571765.1 Plecoglossus altivelis | reverse complement strand
TGTGTGTGTGTTAGCGCGCCTGCGTGTGTTGTGTTACTGCTGTTCGTTATCCTTTGGGAGGAAAGGGCATTAGGGGAAAAAACACAGTCAAAATGGATTGAACGTGTGTGTGTGTGTGTGTGTGTGTTGTGTGTCTTTTTTTGTGTTTGCATTGTGCACAGGTGAGAAGTCTGAACAGGGAAAAAAATCTCTACCCCCCGGCATATGGCAAACAAATCTCCTTCAGCAGAACGGTTTGGAAGGGATAGTAGGTTTTTACATTTAACTTCCCGGACTATGTATTGTCCTGCGGGCATCGACCTTTAAAGAGGGCCGCTACGTCATCATCCCTACGACCTTTTGACCCTTGGTCTGGGGAGGGAGAAATTCCTGCTCGAAAAAACCTTCACTGAATGCCCGTTCAGGGGGACTTGCCAAGTAGGAGCCCCCTCCATGCACACACACACACACACACACGCACACACAGTGATTCTGTGATCTCACGCACACACCCTGTGATTTTGTGATCACACATGCTGATTCTGTGTTCACACTCTCACACACACAGATACACTGGGATTTTGTGTTTGCACACACACTGATTGTGTACGCACACACACAACGGATTTTGTGTTCACACACACACACACAACAGATTTTGTGTACACACACACACACACACACACACACACTGATTGTGTGTTCCTCACATACACACACACACATACACACACACACACACACAACAGATTTTGTGTTCACACACTCAAACACACAGACACACACACACTGATTGTGTGTTCACGCACACACACACACACACACACACACACACTGATTGTGTGTTCACGCACACACACAGACACACACACACACTGATTGTGTGTTCATTCTCTCCTCCTGCCCTCTGGTGTGTCCCAGGGAGCTGACTGCACACGAGCCTCCTCAGACCTGCTGGACAGGGATGTGCGGCTTCCCTTCTCTGGTCTCACAGGTTCACGTGCTGCAGGCTGACGGACTGGCTGGACACGACTCCAACGGAGGTACGAGCCCTGAGCCGTCTGTCTGTCTGGGCCTGGAGCTGTCTGTCTGTCTGGGCCTGGAGCTGTCTGTCTGGGCCTGGAGCTGTCTGACTGTCTGTCTGGGCCTGGAGCTGTCTGTCTGTCTGGGCCTGGAACTGTCTGTCTGGGCCCGAAGCTGTCTGTCTGTCTGTCTGGGCCTGGAGCTGTCTGACTGTCTGTCTGGGCCTGGACCTGTCTGTCTGTGTTTACAGTGTGCTGATGCCATGTAGTGCTTACATCCAGGTGTACCATCATGGCTGAACTTTGCAGGTTAATGTGTTTAGCTCACAGACATGTCTTGACGTGTGTGTGTGTGTGTCTGTGCGTGTGTGTTCCTCAGCTTCTGACCCGTACATGATCATCAGGTGTGAGGGGGAGAAGGTTCGCTCTCCGGTCCACAAAGACACCCGCAGCCCTGTGTTTGACAGCAAGGCTGTGTTTTACAGGAAGAATGCCAGGAAACCCATCCAGATAGAGGTGTGTTACTACCTGACTGTGGGAGAGGCAACACAGTTAACTATCTCTAGCACGCTCGCTCGCTCACTCACTGTTTTCTATCTTCTCTCGCTCTTTCTCTCTCTGTTTTTCACCACTCCCCTGCTCTCTTACTCCTCACTCTCTCTCTCCATCCCCTCCCTCCATCACACCTCCACCCCTTTTTCCTTTGCTCTCCTTCTCTATCCTGTCTCCTCCCTCCTCAATCTCTCTCCTCCTTCATCTCTCTCTCCTCCTTCTCTCTCTCTCTCTCTCCTCCTTCTCTCTCACCTCCTTGTCTCTCTCTGATCCTTCTCTCTCCCTCTCTTCCCCTCAGATCTACAACAGGAATATCCTGATGGATTCCTTCCTGGGTCAGGTCACCTTGACTGCTGACCCCAACGACCTCAAGCAGCAACACACGCTTCACCTAAGAGACAAGGGAAACCGCCAGAACAACGATCTTCCTGGAACCCTCACCATCACTCTGCTGACGAGCAACGTGCTCACCAACATCTGAAGCGCACGTGCACACGCGCGCGCGCACACACACACACACACACAGCGTTCACACACCTACCTGATCAATCGGTCGCTTCTGTACCCCACTTCTTTCACTTCCTCATTCAAACCCCTGGCCCGCCCTCCTCCCTATCCAGGGTTTGGATTGGACAAGCCATAACCACTTTGTCCAGTAGGAGAGCAGAGCCTTGCTGGAATATGATTGGCCGAAAGTGCCTATGTCTGTATAGACAGCCTATACATGTGATGCGATATAGAAATATACATGTGCTAACTCTGTATATCTTTATGGCATGTCATCATAATACATCATATATAAGAATCAGGACATTTCCTCTTTTTGGTTTAATACGCCGAACGATTCGCTGTATATTAAGTGTTTTATATAAAATTATCTGCTGGTGGGACCATAAATATAATAGCCATACCTCACTGTCAGCTATGTACCAACCATAACCAATCAAAACCACTGACTACAGCCTTAACAAGGTCAGTGGTTTTAAGTGCCAATTTTGTGGGTGGTGTCATACCAGTCTTGGCCACAAAGGGGCAGCAGAGATTAACCCTTAGACCCATCCATCATCTTATTTAGTGTATCTAACTTTAAGTTTACTCAAAATGTGTTTACCCAAATTATTTCAGCGTCACGAAACGCACTTGGTTGTGTTTTGTTTTTAATTCAGTCCTAAATGTGTAGATTGATTACTTAGTCTTGTTTACTTAACATAGAACGGATCTATCATACGTGTTTTAAGTGCCTTGTGTTGTCAATTCAGTTTCAGTTTTTACAGTTCTACGTACATCAGCTGTGTTCTTGGCAAGCATGAGTTTGGTGCAGTCTAGGGATGGATGACTATAGTTATTACAATAAAAAAATCACAATTGGTGATTTTTATGCATCGAAGAACCTAACGTGAGGACTGTCTGGTATCTGGGAACTGGGTTAGGTCCACAGTCAGTCTGTCTTGATGTTAGACGGGCGGTCAGGCTTCCAGTCAGAAGCTGTGCTGTGATTGGTCAGACAGAGGCTTCCAGTCAGAAGCTGTGCTGTCTGGACAGTCTATTCATTCACCTGCGGCTGGGAGATTAAGTTCCACTTTCGCACTAAAACTGCTGCACTTAAAAGCTAAACTCTCACCAAGTCCGAATCCTTGTTTTCAGTGAAGACCCTTGATTTAGAAACGGATAGTTTGACGGTGTGAAAGGATGTGTTCGTGTCTTCACTAGCAACCAAAGCGAGTAAACAGATGTCTGTTTTACTGTGTTGATGGGATGTTTACATGAGGGAGGCTTCTACCAGTTCCTCTGTTCTCTTTTTATATTCCTGTTACTGAGTGAATGCTCTTGGTGTAACTTAACGCAACTTAATTTACATGATGGTGATGCGGTGTCTGGTCTTGTGCAATTATGTGCTAATGCCGGTTGTTTAAATGGATGTGTTATGTGTGTGGTGTGTGTGTGTGTGTGTGTTTGGGGGGGAGGGGGAGGGGGAGGGGGGGCTCCTGGTCGTTCTGTTTATCGACTCCCTGAGTGCTTGTCTTTCCCCTGCTGGGACTCAGTGAGGTGTGATGAACTCTCCCATCTGACTGTCTGTCTGAACTACAGCCTCATATGCCTGTCTGTCTGAACTACAATCCCATCAGCCTGTCTCTCTGATCTGACATGACCTTTACCTCTACCACTCCATTAGGTCTGGAGGATTAGCTGTGTGTGTCTGTGTGCAGCACGCTATGTGTGTCTGTGTGCAGCACGCTGTGTGTGTGTGTGAGGTGTTGTGTGTGAGGTTTTGAATCGTGGTTCGGCGAGTGGTGTAAATGTGTGTCTGTGGCAAGAGGGTTTGTGATGTGAGATTTGTGCCTGTGTTTTAGGAGTGTGTGGAGAGGACAGTGTTTGTCTTGGGTGTGTGAGAGAACACGCCTACAGCACTGTGTGTGTGTGTGTGTGTGTGTGTGACTGCTCCTGGGTCTAATTACTGAATGTGTTTGACCTCGACTATGATGCGCCTCAATGCCCCCCACCAGCTTCGCTCGCCCGCCGAACATATCACTCTGTGTCTCTCTCTCTGTCTCTCTCTGTCTCTCTCTGTCTCTCTCTCTGTGTCTCTCCGTGTCTCTGTGTCTGTTTCTCTCTGTCTCTCCCTCGCTACCCTCTGCCTCTCTTCACTGGGTCTCTTTGTTTTTCTCCCACCCACCCACTTTTTCTTTTTTTGTCTCTGTCTCTCTCCTCTCGGTCTCTCTCTGTGTAATAGGATCAAGTGTGGCATTGAATGAGCTGGATTCTGTGTCAGAGCTAATACTTCAGCGGGAGGAAGACGAGCCAGCCCTGATACAGTCACAGCAGGTGTCTGTTCAAGTCACGGGAGGAAGACGAGAGAGAGACTCTCCTCCTCGGTCCCCCATCCCTTCTGTCCACCAGTCCCTCTGTGGACCTCGCAGAGACCTGGACGCCCAGGAACCAGGGAGGGAAATACGGAGGAGATCTTGCGAGCAGTCTTGAGGTGAGGACAGTTACGAGGCTTATAGAAGCACAAAGCAGCTTAGGTGTGTGTGAGCGTTAAAGAGACAAGGTTTCTTTTTGACCTGCTTCTTGGTAGTTGACAGGTTTGACAGTTATTTTTCTTCGATCGACAGTCAGTATTTACGGTTGACATGGCATGTATTTAGAATAGCAAAGTTATGACATTTGTAACGAAACACAAATTCCATTGTAGTTCCGTCTGTTTGCAGTTACGGTCACCGACATTTAAAGGCACTTTACGTATGAATTTGGATGCAAAAAGGTCATCTTCTCTGTATCAAAGCATTCGTTGATGATCTTGCATACATTTATAGAAGATATAGAAGTGGTTGAGGTGCAATACCGGATCATTTGGAAATTCTGCCGGAAATTCTGTAAGACTCCCTCTCTCTCTCTCTCTCTCTCTCTCTCTCTCTGTGTAATAGGGATCAGTGTGGCATTGAATGAGCTGGATTCTGTGTCAGAGCTAATACTTCAGCGGGAGGAAGACGAGCCAGCCCTGATACAGTCACAGCAGGTGTCTGTTCAAGTCACGGGAGGAAGACGAGAGACAGAGTCTCCTCCTCCGTCCCCCATCCCTTCTGTCCACCAGTCCACCTCTGTGGACCTCGCAGAGACCTGGACGCCCAGGAACCAGGGAGGGAAATACGGAGGAGATCTTGCGAGCAGTCTTGAGGTGAGGACAGTTACGAGGCTTATAGAAGCACAAAGCAGCTTAGGTGTGTGTGAGCGTTAAAGAGACAAGGTTTCTTTTTGACCTGCTTCCTGGTAGTTGACAGGTTTGACAGTTTTTTTCTTCGATCGTCAGTCAGTATTTATGGTTGACATGGCACGTATTTAGAATAGCAAAGTTATGACATTTGTAACGAAACACAAATTCCATTGTAGTTCCGTCTGTTTGCAGTTACGGTCACCGACATTTAATGGCACTTTACGTATGAATTTGGATGCAAAAAGGTCATCTTCTGTGTATCAAAGCATTCGTTGATGATCTTGCATACATTTATAGAAGATATAGAAGTGGTTGAGGTGCAATACCGGATCATTTGGAAATTCTGCCGGAAATTCTGTAAGAACAAGTTTTGACTCAGTGTGGAATGAGGGTGTTCACACACAGAAAATAATGATTAACTAAACACAGTGTGTGTGAGTGTTTGTGTGTGAGAGTGTTTGTGTGCGTGTGTTTGTATCTGTGTGTGAGTGTTAGTGTGGGTGTGCGTGTGTTTGTATCTGTGTGTGTGTGTGTGTGGGTGGGTGTGTGCGTGTGCGCGTGCGCGTGCACGTGCACGCGTGTGCTCCATGTTCAGAACAAAGAAACATACTGAGCTCCCTCCCCGCATCTCAGTTCAGGCAAACATGTCTCTGTCCTTCCATCTCTTCGCTTCCTGTGTCCACCTCAGTAGCTACAGCCTCTCTCTGTCAGACCTCAGTACCTGCAGCCTCTCTCTGGTCAGACCTCAGTACCTGCAGCCTCTCCCTGTCAGACCTCAGTACCTGCAGCCTCTCCCTGTCAGACCTCAGTACCTGCAGCCTTTCCCTGTCAGACCTCAGTACCTGAAGCCTCTCCCTGGTCAGACCTCAGTACCTGCAGCCTCTCCCTGGTCAGACCTCAGTACCTGAAGCCTCTCTCTAGTCAGACCTCAGTACCTGAAGCCTCTCCCTGGTCAGACCTCAGTACCTGAAGCCTCTCTCTAGTCAGACCTCAGTACCTGCAGCCTCTCCCTGGTCAGACCTCAGTACCTGAAGCCTCTCTCTAGTCAGACCTCAGTACCCGCAGCCTCTCTCTGGTCAGACCTCAGTACCTGCAGCCTCTCTCTGGTCAGACCTCATTGACTGCAGCCTCTACCTGGTCAGACCTCAGTACCTGCAGCCTCTCCCTGGTTGGTCACACAGCTTTTGTTTTCCTTATCACTCCTTGGAACTGGAAAGTACTTTTCTCTGAGAGACGCCTAGCCGATAACGTTCCAGCCGTGTCGAAATATCAGATGGAATTCAGATAACATCTCGTCCTAAAGGAACAGGATTAGTGGTTTCAGCTACGCTCCAACTACCTGCATCTTAACTTCCAGTTACCACAGAACTTTGCGCTCATCTTGAACTTTATCTGACACAATGCCTTCAGATTTCTACACGTGGGTGACGTAATCCCTGCATCCTCTCACTAATAACTGCTCACCAGGGGGTCCCCAAACGCCCCCGGGGGGGCGAAGGAGGGAGGGAAGGATGGGGGGGGGGACATTGGTGAAAGGGGAACTGGGTACTGCAGAGGAAGCACTCTTTATGAACGGCTGATTGGGTATAAACACAGCTTCATGGATATGGAGAACAGCGTTTGATGGTCGTCGATTGGTCATGACAGAACTGTGTTTGTTAGTACTTTGATGGTCGTCGTTTGGTCATGAATGCTAGTTGTGTGTTTTTGTAGGAGTGGTATTTACAGTCGGATGTTGTTGTCGGGTGACTGAGTTCCTCTGGTCTGGTCGCTCTGGGGTTGTGAGACGGTTACCAGAGACAACGTTTCGGTCGTCATTGAGGTGATGGAATTACAGCTTGCGGTTCTCTCAGACAAGCTACAACAACGTTACACGTCAGAAGAATTCAAGAATCTAGCTCAAGCTCAAGTATTGAACTCACTCTGCCATTCAGTTCCAACAGACGCTTTTCTCATTTCTCATTTCATCATTTAAACTTAGACTCGGTTTATAGACTCGATTTAGGGTTTGAAACGTATATATATCCGCGCGCGCTCACACAAGTCCACACGTGTGTGGTTTCAACCTGTGTCCTAGACCTCTGCTAGGGTAATTAGATGCTGAAATATTGATAGGGAGTGTGCTATTTGTGTGTGCGGGTCACCCTTGTTTTTGATTCCCTGGAGAGAACGAGAGACACACAAAGCCAGAGAGGGAGAGAGAGAGACAGAGAGACAGAGAGAGAGAGAGAGAGAGGGAGAGGGAGACAGAGAGACACACAGAGAGAGAGAGAGACAGAGAGACAGAGAGAGAGAGGGAGACAGAGAGACACACAGAGAGAGAGAGAGACAGAGAGACAGAGAGACACAGAGAAAGAGAGAGAGAGGGAGACAGAGAGGCACAGAGAGAGAGAGGGAGACAGAGAGACAGAGAGACACAGAGAAAGAGAGAGAGAGGGAGACAGAGAGACAGAGAGAGAGAGAGTGAGTGAGTCGGCGAGAGAGAAACAGAGTGTAAGAGAGAGACAGACAGACAGATAGACAGAGAGTAAAAGAGTGAGCCAGTGAGAGAGGTAGAGAGAGAGAAACAGAGTGTAAAAGAGAGACAGACAGACAGACAGAGAGTGAAAGAGTGAGCCAGTGAGAGAGGTAGAGAGAGAGAAACAGAGTGTAAGAGAGAGATAGACAGGTAGACAGACAGTCAGAGAGTGAGCCAGTGAGAGAGGTAGAGAGAGAGAAGGCTGAGACCTGTAGAAGAGGTTAGCAGCCAGACAAAACAGCAGTGCCTATATGAGAGAGAGACAACCGACAGACAATCAGACAGAAGTGAAAGAGTGAATCGTTCACATGAAGAAGGTAGATAGAGAGAACCAGAAGCTGAAACGAGCATTAAGACGAAGACAACGCACCACTAAACTAACAGACAGATAGATCTAAGAAGGTAATAACGATTAGAAGACACTCGTTAAATGAAGTCAGAGTAAAGAGAGAAACAGAGCTGTAAAAGAGAGACAGACAAACAGACCAGATAGAACAGAGAGTAAAAGAGTGACGCCTGTGAGAGAGGTAGAGCAGATGAGAAACAGAAAGTGTAACATGAAAGATCGAGACAGTATCAGAAAGACAGTACTAGTCAACGCATGACAACAGACGCAAGTGAAAGAGAAGCCAGCTGATGAGATGGGGCAAAAGAGAGAGAGAAAGGCCTGAGGCCAAGTACTGGGTGTGTTACGTGGAACTCTAATAGGAAAGATGCCCGTCCCAGGAGCTCTTCTCTGTCTTATCACGAGTGCAGTCGTGCACCTTAGACAGCTTCAAAACTCCAATAACCTCCCAAGGTCACTAAGGCAAAAAAACTATTCCGCAAAATCTTGTTTAGGAGTGTTCACAATAAAGCATAAATCTGAAACGTAACAGCACACTCCCACACCCCCCTTAACGCTCAAATCCAAAACTCATACCGCACAGACACACAACACACACGCGCAGACACACACACACAACACACACAGCAGCGCATCAGACACAACACACACACGCAAACACAACGCGAACACACAACGTCACCTACACTTCACTGCACCATAACAACACAGGGGGATAATTAGATCGTGGCATGTTTGGTTGCCGTGGTGACGGATGCAATGTCATGTGACGGGGGTTGAGTGGACACGGGTCATGTGACACGAGTTGGAAAAGGCCGTGGTGGAGGGTATGTTGGCTGTGTGTGTGAACTGTATTAGTGTGTGTGTGTGTCTGTGTGAACTGTTATAGTGAGTGTCTGTGTGTGTGTGTGTGTGTGTGTGTGAACTGTTTTAGTGTGTGTCTGTATGTGTGTGTGTGTGAACTGTTTTAGTGTGTGTCTGTGTGAGTGTGTGTGCTTGTTAGGGGGTCAGACTAGCTGTGATAGTATGCCCGCCCCTCCCCCCCCCCCCCCCCCCACACTCAAGCCTATGAATTAAATGATCCAGAGGAAATGAGACAGACAGGAAGGTCTGTCCTATAATCACGACACCAGCCTGTGTGTGTGCGTGTGTGTGTGTGTGTGTGTGGGGGGGGGTGTGTTTCTGACCTCCCAGGGGAACGAACTAAAACGGGCAAAGTCACAGGACGCCCCCCTAGGACCTAAATAAATCATCCAACACACAAAACACACACACACACACACTGTCATCTGGACAACATTTACTTACATACATCTGAGGACTCCATGTTTCTGGGCCTTTCGTGGTGTGTGTGTGTGTGTGTGTGTGTGTGTGTGTTTACCGTTCAACATGACCGTTCAACATGCAACATGAATAGCAAGAGAACATGAGCTACAGAGTGTGTGTGTGTGTGTGTGTGTGTGTGTGTGTGTGTGTAACGTTCTCCCTCCTCTCCCTCCTATCTGCAGGGTTGACAATCGGCTGCTTCTGATGTCCAGGAATAAAACCATCAACCAGAGTCATGGTCATTTTACAGCAGGTAAACACACACACACACACACTCACACGCACTCACACGGAAACACACACACACACACTCACACACTCGCACGCAAACACACACATACTCACACACACATACTCACACACTCACACGCAAACACACACACACACTCACTCACCCACACACTCACACACACACTCACACGCAAACACACACATACACACACATACTCACATGCAAACACACACTCACTCACTCACCCACACACTCACACACACACTCACACAAACACACACACTCACATACTCACACACACACACTCATACACAAACACACACACTCTCTCTCACAGACACACCCACACAGGAATGTCCCAAAGAATCATTTAAAACGGATCCTGTCCTATAATTGTTCAGCACCACATGAATGCTTCCGTGAGTGGTTGTGTGTTTGTTTGTGTGTGTGTCAGTGTGTTTGTTTGTGTGTGTGCTTGTGTGTATCAGTGCGTTTGCGCATGTGTGTGTGTGTTTGTTTGTATGTGTGTGCTTGTGTTTGTTTGCGTGGGCATGTGTTTGGGCGTGTGCGTTCGTGCGAGTGCATGCGTGTGCGTGTGCAGCTTACTTCGGTCACTCAAACGTCCCTGTCATTAGCGTCGCACACGTAAACACGGAGGTCCAGAATAACGGCACCCTGCTGAGCGAGGGAAGAACACACCTTGAAGTCATTATAAAGAAGCTGCTCAGGCCACCAGCCTGGAGTACTGGTCTGCTTTCATTCAGCTCTCCCTCTCTCTCTGTCACACACACACATGTGCTTGAACACACACGCGCACACACGTGCTTGAACACACACGCGTGCTTGAACACACACGCAACAGTTTATGTTCTGTAGAAAGCCCGTTCCGTCAGCATGAATGTTCACAGTCATGTGAGTTATCTGATAGTGTGTGTGTGTGTGTGTGTGTGTAAACGTGTATGCGGTTGTGTGTGTGTTTGTGTGTGTGTGTGTGTGTGTGTGTAAACGTGTATGTAAACGGTTGTGTGCGTGTGGCGGTACCGTTGATGTTCGGCGAAAACAGGGCTCAACTCGTCAACCTTTCTGATCGACTAATCACCCCTGACAAGGGCTCCTTTTCAGCGCGGAGCAGAGCAGGAGGGGGTGATGGAACCGGCAAACTGGGACACACACACAAATGAAAAGACATACTCACATATCAGTAGTTCCACCCGCCTCCCCCCAGCCTCCCCCCAGCCTCCCCCCAGCCTCCCCCCAGCCTCTCTAATGGTCTCTCCTCTGGGAGTGAGCGACCTCCATTGTTGCGACCCCGTCTTTGGATCCGGAATGTTCCAGAGGAGGAAAGTTCCGCTCAACGGAGGGAGGAGATTCCGAAGTTCCTGAGAGCCTTTTGGAGGGCGCTCCAGTGAACGAGCCTTCTTCTTCTTCTTCTTCGAAGCCTCCGTCCTCGTGTCCGAGGGACATGATTCCTCCAAACAGGTGGAGGACCGTGAGTTGAGGTCGCCATGGAGACGAAGGACGTAGCCTGGCCCTTGGAGGGCTGGGATAGCACCGTGCGCCGTCTCAGCTACAAATACCCCACCCTCATACAGGTAACCGTAGATACGCACAGCCGTGGACAACGTGAGTCGGTGCTAGGCAACGCCAGGTGTGAGGTGACAGCCGTTGTTGGTGTGTCTCGTGGTGTTGTCTGATGACACCGGGATTCTAGAATGTGTTGGTGTTTCAGTGCAGAGCATGTGGGTTTGAAGTCATGTTCTGAGAGGGTTAGTTGTCAGGTGAAGGGCGTACAGGGAACTACTGCTGGCTGTTTGCAACGGCTGTTCTGAGTTCGGGTCGACTGTTTTTTGGGGTCGGCTGTTCCAGGTCATCTGTTTGTGGCAGAAGTGTCAGGTTGGTCCGTCGACTGTAGCGACGGTCTGGGGGCTGTTTTCAGTTTTCAGATTCCATTCTGATGACGGAGTGGCTTTCACTCGGTTCCCTCACTGACAATGGAGGGGTGAGGATGGGGTGACAGGACGGGGGAGGGAAGGACAGGACGGGGGAGGGAAGGACAGGACAACACAGGACAGAAAACAAGAGAATGGTGAAGATGAGAGGTGGGAGAGGAGAGAGAAAGCACTGTGTGGGGGACATGCCCACATGACAAACACATGCGAGCTACGCATGCAGCCTACACATGCGAGCTACGCATGCGAGCTACGCATGCGAGCTACGCATGCGAGCTACGCATGCGAGCTACGCATGCAGGCTACACATGCAGGCTACACATGTAGGCTACACATTGAGGCTACACATTGAGGCTACACATGCAGGCTACACATGTACACAGTCATAAGAGTGAACTAGAATCTGAACACGGTGACCCACAGTGAGGTTGTTCAGCATCAGCTGTCGACCCAATTAGCCAATCACTGTGTCTCTCTCTGACCTTTTGACTTTCAGTCTTATTTAAATGCAAATGAGAACGCCCTAATGGCTGCGTACATTTCAGCTCACTGACATCACTGTCTAGCTTGTTGTTTATTGTTCTTTGGTTGGGTGGTTTTACTGGTTGTTACTTGAAGGGCTAATGTGCCTCCATCTTCATCTGCTGCTTGCTTCCTGTAGGGCAGGGGTGTCAAACCCAGGTCCTCTAGGGTCGCTGTCCTGAAAGCTTTCGATGTTTCCCTGCTGCAGCACACCTGATTCTAATAAAGAGTCATTATCAGGCTGCCACAGAGCTTGATAGCAACCCGTTCATTAGAATCAGGTGTGCTGGAGCAGGGAAACATCGAAAACCTTCAGGACAGCGGCCCTCGAGGACCTGGGTTTGTCACCCCTGCTTTAGGATTTCAAGAGGTGCAGTACTTCGTTCTGACCACCAGGGGTCAGGCTGAGCGCTCCAGAGAGGAATCCGAGACAACTCTCTCTCTCTGGGACTTGAAACGGTCCGAGAGCAGCAGAAAACAGGCCCAGCCGCTGAGTGACTTGTAACATGAACCTCCAGCCTGTCCTAGGAAGGGTTGTACCAGATCAAACCCTTAGTCAACTATCTTAGAGATGAGAATTTATCTGAAGAAAATCAGAAGCTAAAAGTGAAAGGCAGAGTTTGGTATTTCTGTGTCGGGCATGTTTGTGTGTCTGTGTGTGCGTGAGCGTGTGTGTGTGTCTGTGTATGTGCATGTTTGTGCGTGAGCATGTGTGTGTGTGTGTATGTGTGTGCGCGCGCATGTATGTATGCGTGTGTGCATGTGTGTGTGCGTGAGCATGTGTGTGCGTATGTGTGTGTCTGTGTATGTGTGTGCATGTGACCGAAGCGCGTGTGGCGTATTTTCAGTCTTGCTGAGACGTGACTCATCTGTATTGGGGTCCTGTAAGTGATCGCTGTGCTTCAGTAGCATATCTAGTATCTGGTACATCTAGTATATTCTCTAGTAATGACAGAGGCACCACACGGCTGCGTCTGAATTATTAACCTGGCGTAGGACTCAGGCTCACGGTGTTGGCAAGTGACTCGGACATGACATCATCGATGTCACACTACGAGTTGTCACCTGGCTTGGGCACATAAACGCCTACCTATACACACACACCTACACACACCTACACACACCTACACACACACCTACACACCTACACACACCTACACACCTACACACACCTACACACACACCTACCCATACCTGTACACACACCTACACACACCTACACACACACCTTCACACCTACACACACCTACACCCCTACACACACACCTACACACCTACCCATACCTGTACACACACACCTACACACACACCTACACACCTACACACACCTACACACACCTACACACCTACCCATACCTATACACACACACCTACACACACACCTACACACACACCTACACCCCCTACACACACCTACCCATACATACACGCACACATCCACGCATACCGACACACACCTACCTGTACCTAACCATGCTTAAACACACACCTTCACGCACACCTACTCATACCTACTCACACACCTACACGCACACCAACACACACCTTCACATTCAGTAGGCAACAGGAGTTTTTAAAAATCCCGTTGCACCTATGACATCATTATGTTGTTAAAGGAAAGGGTTAGGGTTTGAAGGGTTAGGGTTTGAAGGGTTAGGGTTTGAAGGGTTAGGGTTCGTAGGGTTCAGGTTTGTAGGGTTCAGGTTTGAAGGGTTAAGGTTTGTTTTGGGGTAGGGTGATGGCTTAACACTTGCAGGAACACGGTGTTTGTCATTTCGGCAGAAAATAACAAGCTGGTCGTGTATTGATCGAGAGAAGCCTTCACAAACGTTCTCTGCTTTTAAACTGCTGTCATTGGTAGACAAGGCCTCCCTTTGGAGGGTGGAGTGTGACCCCCCCTTCCCCTCTCCCTCGCCTTCCCCCTTCTCCTCCCCCTCCTCTCCCAGATGATCCAGAAGCAGTTCATCTAAATCAAGCCCGAAGCTGGTCCACTTTGCTCCGAGTCTCGCTGCATGCAAGCGACACCAATCTGATAAGGCGTGAGGAAGGGGGAGGGAGGGAGGGAAGTAGAGGGAGCGAGAGCAAGGAGAGACTGGATGATGAGCCAAACATAGGCTAGTTGCATGAATAATTGAGGATGTGGTTTCTGATGGTATGTATGGTGTGGTGGCGTAGGCCCTGTCTACATATCACAGGTGTGTGTGTGTGTGTCTGTGTGTGCGTGTGTGTCTGTGTGTGTGCGTGTGTGTGTGACAGCTGTGGTCTGTGCTCTGTGGTGTATAGTTCAAGCACTAGCTCTGTACCCCAGGGGAGTATTTACTTAATTAAACAGACATGCATTACTCTGAGAGACGGAATAGTCACCACCCCCGACCACTCTAGTGCTCCCCTCCTCCCCACCTCAATCCACCCCTCCCCATGCCTCCCTCTCTCCACCCCTCACCCGAGGTAGCCAGCCCCGGTAAACACATGTGCTGAGGAATGACATGCACTGAGAGAGAGAGAGAGAGAGAGAGAGAGACAGAGACAGAGAGAGAGACATAGAGAGAGAAAAAAAACAGACAGACAGAGAAAGAGAGAGAGAGAGAGAGTGAAAGAAAGAGACAGAGAGAGAGGGAGGGAGAGGGAGAACAAGAGAGACACAGAGAGAGAAGCATAAAGAGACATAGGAATAGACAGAGAGAGAGAGACATAGGAATAGACAGAGAGAGAGAGAGACATAGGAATAGACAGAGAGAGAGAGAGAGACATGGGAATAGAAAGAGAGAATAGATGAGTAGGACAGGTGAGAGAGCAGCAATGAGCCGTGGTCTGGATCAGGCGTGAGAGCCAGCAGACACACAGCACTGTGGATCAGGCGTGAGACCCAGCAGACACACAGCACTGTGGAACAGGCGTGAGAGCCAGCAGACAGACAGCACTGTGGATCAAGCGTGAGAGCCAGCAGACACACAGCACTGTGGATCAGGCGTGAGAGCCAG
>BROE01000005.1:4106252-4119932 GCA_036571765.1 Plecoglossus altivelis | reverse complement strand
TACACCAACAAGAAGATAGGAGAGATGCCTCCACACATCTTTGCTATTGCAGACAACTGCTACTTCAACATGCAGAGGAACAACAGAGACCAATGCTGCATCATCAGGTGTGTGTGTATCTGTGTGTGTGTGTGTGTGTGTGTATCTATGTGTGTGTGTGTGTATGTATCTGTGTATCTGTGTATGTGTGTGTATCTCTATGTGTGTGTATCTGTGTGTGTATCTGTGTGTGTGTGTATCTGTGTGTGTGTTGGGGATTGAGTGTCCCAACTGCACCTCAGGGCTACAGAATCAAGTGACACACACACGCGTGTAGAGTTTAACTTGCATGGGGAGCACAGTACTCTCTCCTAGAGTACTCTCTCCTAGAGTACTCTCTCCTAGAGTACTCTCCCCTAGAGTACTCTCTCCTAGAGTACTCTCTCCTAGAGTACTCTCTCCTAGAGTACTCTTGGCCAACTCCAACGCTCCTCTGGATGCAAGCTCTTTTTATTGTGCACATAGCATAACATAAGCAGTGAGAATTTGACCATTCGGTGTGACCTTCTATCTACTAAGAGGTCCCATCTCTTTGTTTTTGTGGGAGGATGAGAGACTGTCAGCAGTTAATCATGATCTGGTTTAACCTGGCTTGGTGGTAAGATAAGCTTACCCTTGACAGATGTCTCTAAGAATAACATGTCCAAGACTCTCAGTAGGATACTTTTTACTCTAAATGTGTGTGTGTTGTGATGTGGTGTGTGTGTATCTGTGTGTAGGTGTGTGTGTGTGTGTGTGTGTATCTGTGTTAGGTGTGTGTATTTGTGGTAGGTGTGGTGTGTATGTTGTGTGTATGATGTGTGTATCTGTATTTGTGTGTGTGTGGTATTTGTGTGTATGGTGTGTGGTGTATCTGTGTGTAGGTGTGTTTGATCTGTGTGTGTTGTGTTTGTTGTGTGTGCCTTGTCTGTAAGCAGGATGTGTCTCTACTATGTGCAGACTTGCAGCTGAAATGTCACCTATGGATACCTGTGTGTGTGTGTGTGTGTGTGTGTGCGTGCGTGTGGTGTGTGTGTGTGTATCTGCGGTGCAGTGTGTGTCATGTTGGTGTATAGTGTGTGTGGCATGCCTGTGTGTGTGTGTGCATGTGTGTTGTATGCGTGTGTGTGTGCGTGTGTGTATGGGTGAGTGCAATGTGTGCGGGTGTGTGTGCATGTGCGTGCATGTGTGTGTGTGTGTGTGTGTAATTGTCGGTGGAGTACATTTGTGTTTGTGTTTTTGTTTGTGTGTGTTTGTGCATGTGTGCATGTGTGTGCATGTGTGTATGTGTGTGTGCATGTGTGTGTATGTGTGTGTGTCTCTGTGTGTATGTGTGTATGTGTGTTGTGTATGTGTGTGTGTGTGTATGTGTGTTATGTGTGTGTATGTGTGTATGTGTGTGTGTGTATGTGTGTATGTGTGTGTAATGTGTGTATGTGTGTGGTGTGTATGTGTATGTGTGTGTTGTGTGTGTATGTGTGTATGTGGTGATGTGTATGTGTGTGTGTTGTGTATGTGTTGGTGTATGTGTGTATGTGTGTGTGTGTGTGTGTGTGTGTGTGTGTGTATGTGTGTATGTGTGGTGTGTGTATGTTGTGTGTGTGTGTGTATGTGTAATGTATGGTGTTGTGTGGTTTGTGTGTGTATGTGTGTATGGTGTGTGTGTGTATGTGTTGGGGGGTGGGTTGTGGGTGTTTTTGTATGTGTGTGTATGTGTGTGGTGTGTGTGCATGTGTGTGTATGTGTGTATGTGGTGGTGTGTGTGTGTGTGTGTCGTGTGTGTAGTGTTGTATGGTGTGGTGTGTGTATGTGTGTGTGTGTGTATGTGTGTGTATGTGTGTATGTGTGTGTGTGTATGTGTGTGTATGTGTGTATGTGTGTGTGTGTATTCTCAGTGGAGAGTCAGGAGCAGGGAAGACTGAAAGCACCAAGCTGATTCTTCAGTTCCTAGCTGCCATCAGTGGACAGCACTCCTGGATAGAGCAGCAAGTCCTGGAGGCTAACCCTATACTGGAGGGTAAGACACACTAACCCTATACTGGAGGGTAAGACACACTAACCCTATACTGGAGGGTAAGACACACTAACCCTATACTGGAGGGTAAGACACACTAACCCTATACTGGAGGGTAAGACACACTAACCCTATACTGGAGGGTAAGACACACTAACCCTATACTGGAGGGTAAGACGCACTAACCCTATACTGGAGGGTAAGACACACTAACCCTATACTGGAGGGTAAGACACACTAACCCTATACTGGAGGGTAAGACGCACTAACCTTATACTGGAGGGTAAGACACAATAACCCTATACTGGAGGGTAAGACGCACTAACCTTATACTGGAGGGTAAGACACACTAACCCTATACTGGAGGGTAAGACACACTAACCTTATACTGGAGGGTAAGACACACTAACCCTATACTGGAGGGTAAGACGCACTAACCTTATACTGGAGGGTAAGACACACTAACCCTATACTGGAGGGTAAGACACACTAACCCTATTCTGGAGGGTAAGACACACTAACCCTATACTGGAGGGTAAGACACACTAACCCTATACTGGAGGGTAAGACACACTAACCCTATACTGGAGGGTAAGACACACTAACCCTATACTGGAGGCTAAGACACACTAACCCTATACTGGAGGGTAAGACACACTAACCCTATACTGGAGGGTAAGACACACTAACCCTATACTGGAGGGTAAGACACACTAACCCTATACTGGAGGGTAAGACACAGACTACACTCTATATCTGGAGGTAAGACACACTTAACTGCTATACTGGAGGGTACATGTACCCACACACACACGCACACACACACACACACACACATGCACACATTGACACACACACATGCACACATTGACACACACACACACACACACACATGCATCCTGCTGCCTCCGAGTGCTCATAGTGTTGTCCTTCTACCTCCACAGCCTTTGGAAACGCTAAAACCGTCCGTAATGACAACTCTTCTCGTTTCGGGAAGTACATCGACATCCACTTCAACAAGAGAGGGGCCATCGAGGGGGCCAAGATAGAACAGTACCTGCTGGAGAAGTCCCGTGTCTGCAGACAGGTACCCCCATCTACCTACCTACCTACCTACCTACCTACCTACCAGCCAACCTATCTACCCCTAACATCTACCCCCATGCTTTACCTACCTACATCCATGCCTGAGGCCGTAGATGATTGGGTTCAAGTGTTACATAACTTTCATCCTTTCTTCCTTTTGTTCCCTCATTCCCTCTCTCAACATCCATTCCATGTCTCATCCCGTTCCATCCCTTCTATTCCTCTCATCTCCCCTCTTCCTTCCATCTCTCCATGCTCCTCCATCCCTCCATCTCACCATCCATCCATGTCTCCATCCCTCCATCCCTTCCATCCTTCATCTCTCCATCCTTCCATCCTCGCATCTCTGCATCCCTTCATCCCTCCATCTCTCCATCCCTCCATCCCTCCATATCTCCAGGCACGTGATGAGAGGAACTACCACATCTTCTACTGCATGCTGAAGGGGATGACACCGGACCAGAAGAAGAAACTGGGCCTGTCCAAGGCCACGGACTACACCTACCTGACCATAGTGAGAGAGACTGTCTGTAGTATACCTGTCACACCTGGTCAGGTCCTTAGAGACTGCATGAACATGGTTACCAATCCACGCTTTTCTCTGTTCTTGGGTTCTTGCGAAGCCGTTTGACAACATCTTTCATTGCCAAGCATGATTCCAATCCAAATAAACACAGTCACCTAGTCTCTTCTATGTCGCACCCCCCAACTCTCTTCTCTCTCTTTCTCTCTCCTCACTCTGGCCTGCTATCGTCTGCCTCCTCTCTCTTTCCTCTCGCCCTCTCTCTTCTCTTTCTCTTCTGCCTCCTCTCTCTCTCGTGCCTCCGCTCTTCTGTCTCGTCTCTCGTCTCTCGTCTCTCCTCTCTCGTCTCTCTTCTGCCTCCTCTCCTCTCTGCCCCTCTCTTTTCTCTCTTCTGCTCCTCTCTCTCTCATTTCTCTGTCTCCTCTTTTCTCCCTACCTCTCGTCTCTCTCTCTTTCTCTCTCTCTCTCTCTCTCTCTACCTCCTCTCTCTCTCTCTCTCTCTGCCTCCTCTCTCTCTTCTCCCCTCTCCCCCTCTCCTCTTCCAGGGTAACTGCACGGTGTGTGATGGTCGAGATGACCAGAAGGAGTACTCTAACATCCGCTCGGCCATGAAGGTGCTGATGTTCACCGACACCGAGAACTGGGAGATCTCCAAACTTCTAGCCTCCATCTTGCACATGGGCAACCTGCGCTACGAGGGTGTGACAACACACACACACGCAACACACACACACTATGCACACACACACACGCAACACACACACATGCAACACACACACGTGCAACACACACACTATGTACACACACATTACACACACACAGGCACCACACACACATTATACAAACACAAACTATGACTGCACACATTATACACACACACACACATTGTACACTCACACACACTATGACTGCACACATTATATACACACACCCAATGCCCACACTCCCAGCACACACACATTATACACACACACACTATGCCCACACTCCCACCACACACACATTATACACACACACACACACTATGCCCACACACTCAGCAAACACACATCATACACACACTACCCACACACGCACCACACACACATTACACACACACACTATGACCACACACGTTATACACGCACACTATGCCCACACACCCAGCACACACACATTATATACACACTACCCACACACACACACCACACTCACACTATAGACACACACCACCTACACACGCACCACACACACACTATACCCACACATGCACTACACACACTATAGACATACACGCACCACAAAACCCACACACATACTACATGCATACACACACACACAGTCTGAACATAGTCTAACCTGTAACCTTTGACTCCTAGCTCGTACCTATGACAACCTGGACGCCTGTGAGGTGGTGCGTGGCTCGCAGCTCATCACTGCAGCTACCCTGCTGGAGGTAACACACACACACACACACATGCTCTAACACACACACACACACATGCATACAGTACACACTCTACACACTATAGTACACACTATACAGTACACACACACACACACATGCTCTAACACACACATGCATACAGTACACAGTCTCTCTAACAAACACACAAAAACATACAGTACACACTCTCTCTTACACACACACACTCTAACACACACACTCTAACACACACATGCATACTGTAGACCTTCTGTCTGACACACATACACAACATACAGTACATACTCTCTCTATCTCTCTATCTCTCATGCACACACACACACACACACTCTAGCACTCACAAACAAACACACAGTACACACTCTCTCAAACACACACACTATCCCTGTGACAGAACTTCAAGTGTGCACTGTAGGTGGGGAGACTGTAATGTGATGTGCTTGTGTGATGGCTTCACAAAGAGAGAGCGAGAAAGAGAAGGAAAGAGAGAAAGAAGGAGAGGAGAAATAAGGGAAAGAGAGAGAGAGAGAGAAAGAGAGAAATAGAGAAAGAGAGGGAAAGGGAGGCAGAGAGAGAGAGAGGGAAAGAGAGAGAAAGAAACTAGAAACAGGAGAGGCCAGGGAGGTAACATATATTTGCAACTCTGAAGGAACTCAACTGTCAAAAAGAGTTTAACAGCATCCCCTACTGGCTCTTAGGAAGTCACACACTCTCTACATGTGTATCCGTGTCTGGGTGTGTGTCTGTGTGTGTGTCTGCGTGTGTGTTCACCTGTGCGTGTTTGTGTGTTTACCTATGCGTGTGTGTGTGTCTGTGTTTGCGTGTGAACACGTGCAGGTGGATGCCAAGGACTTGATGAACTGTCTGACCAGTAGGACTCTGATCACCAGAGGAGAGACAGTCTCCACTCCCCTGAGCATGGAGCAAGCTCTGGATGTACGCGACGCCTTCGTCAAGGTAACGCACACATTCAATATGTGTAGATAAGTATGAGACACACACAATGTGAATGTCTGTATGTGCAGATTTCTGTCCTTTTTGCTGTCACACACGCACATAATCTGTATGTGTGTGTCTGTGTGAGTGTATCTGTGTGTGTCTGTTGTGTGTGTCTGTCGTGTGTGCGTGTGCGTGTGTGTCTCTGTGTGTTTGTGAGAGTGTGTGCGTGTGTGTGTATCTGTGTGTGTCTGTCATGTGCGAGTGTGTCTGTGTGTGTGAGTATGTGTGTGTGTATCTGTGTGTGTGTGCGTATCTGTGTGTGTATCTGTGTGTGTGTGTGTGTGTGTGTGTATCTGTGTGTGTGTGTGTGTATCTGTGTGTGTGTATCTGTTTGTGTGTACATGTGTGTTTGTGTGTGTGTGTATGTGCAGGGTATCTACGGGCGTCTGTTTGTGTGGATCGTAGAGAAGATCAACGCAGCCATCTACAAGCCTCCGTCCCACGAGCCCAAATCTCTGAGACGTTCCATAGGCCTGCTGGACATCTTTGGCTTTGAGAATTTCACCATTAACAGGTACATCCCTCTCACACACACACACACTCACATACCCACCACTCAGACACACACACACACACTAACATACACACCACTCATACACACACACACACACACCACTCAGACACACACACACACCCGCTCACACACACACTCACATACACACCACTCAGACACACACACACACACACACTGCACCACTTCAAATCTCACCACACACACACAACACCACATACACACCACTCAGACACACACAACAACACACACACACTCACATACACACCACTCAGACACACACACACACACACACTCACATACACACCACTCAGACACACACACACACACACTCACATACACACCACTCAGACACACACTCACACACACACTCACATATCACATCCACTCAAGACACACACACAACACACTCACATACACAACCACTCAGACACACACACACACACACACACTCACATACCCACCACTCATACACACACACACACACTCACATACACACCACTCAGACACACACACACACACACTCACATACACACCACTCAGACACACACACACACACACTCACACACACACACACACACACACACTCACATACACACCACACACACACAAACACACACACACACTGCACCACTTCAAATCTCACCACTCTACCATGTCACCATCAACTGGACATGTGCGTGTGCGCGCATGTGTGTGCGTGTGCATGGGTGTTCATGTGCATGTGTGTGCGCGCGTGTGTGTGTGCGTGCGCGTGTGTGTGTGCGCGCATGTGTGTGTGCGCGTGCGTGCCTGTGCATACTTGTGTGTGTGTGTGTGCATGTGCGTGCGCGTGTGTGCATGTGTGTGAGTGTGTGTGTGTGTGAGAGAAAACGTGTGTGTGTGTGTATACGGTGTGTGTGTGTGTGTGTGTGTGCGTGTGTGTGGTCCCTCTGCAGTTTTGAGCAGCTGTGCATCAACTTCGCCAACGAGAACCTGCAGCAATTCTTCGTGCGTCACGTGTTCAAGCTGGAGCAGGAGGAGTATAACCTGGAGCACATCAACTGGCAGCACATCGAGTTCACCGACAACCAGGACGCCCTGGACATGATCGCCATCAAGCCCATGAACATCATCTCCCTCATCGACGAGGAGAGCAAGTTCCCCAAGGTAGGACAGGAAGTGACACGGGGCTTCCTGAAGTGCGGCAGGAAACGAGAGGAGGGAGATTCTGTTTCTGTGCTGGCATCTTGCTCTTTTCTTTCCTTTAAGCTCTTTCTCTGGTTTTCTCTCTCTCTCTCCTCTCCCTCCTACATCTTCCCCCCTCCCTCCTCTCTCCTCTCCTCCCATCTCTCTCACCCTCACTCTCCCCTCCCTTCTCTCACCCTCTATCTGCTTTCTCTCTCTTGCTTTCTCCCTCACTCTCTTTCTCTATCCATCTCTTACTCTTTCTCTCTCCCTCTCTCTCCCTTTTATTCTTTCTCTCTCCCACCCTCTCTCCTTCTCTCTCTCAGGGTACAGACACCACCATGTTGAATAAGCTGAACTCACAGCACAAGCTCAACACAAATTACATCCCCCCAAAGAATACGTACGAGACTCAGTTTGGCATCCAGCACTTTGCTGGAGTAGTCTACTATGAAACACGAGGTGGGTCTACACAACACAGTGCTTATCCCTCTGGAAGCCATTCTGCCAATAGGATAGTAGTTATCTATATGTTTGTGTGTGTGTGTGTGTGTGTGCGCGTGCGTGTTCGTGTGTGTGTGTGTGTGCGTGTGTGTTTGCGTGCGTGTTCGTGTGTGTATGTGTGTGTGCGTGTGTGTGTGTGTGTGCGCGCGCGTGTGCATCCGCAGGTTTCCTGGAGAAGAACAGAGACAGCTTGCATGGTGACATCATCCAATTGGTTCACTCCTCCAAGAACAAATTCATCAAGCAGATCTTCCAGGCCGATGTTGCCATGGTAATTCCATCTTTCAGTGGGGTGTGGTTTGTTTGATGAGGGTGTGGCCTGTGCGCAACCTGCATACTGCCTGTGTCTGCTTCCACCTGTGCAGTAATACCTGGCTAGTGGCTAACTTTACAGTTCTTCTCCTGTCTTTTCTGTGCGTGTGTGTCTCTGCGTGTGTGTGTGCACATTTACCTCAATGTGTTTGCATGCTTGTGTGTGCGTGTGTTTGCCTCAGTTTCTGTGTGGCTACTTGCCTGGTGGTACACTGGGCCATCCAGCTACTCCTCCTCTCAAGGTAACAGAAGACAAGATCATCCCTGTGTCCTCTCGCTCTCCATCATCCCTCCATTCTCCTTCTCTACTTCATCCCTCCATTCTCCTTCTCTACTTCATCCCTCCATTCTTCTTCTCTACTTCATCCCTCCATTCTCCTTCTCTACTTCATCCCTCCATCCTCCCTCTCTCCATCATCCCTCCATCATCCTTCTCTTCATCATTCCTCCGTTCTTCCTCTTTACATCATCGCTCCGTCCTCTCACTCTCCACCATACCTCCATCATCCCTCCACCATACCTCCATCCTCCCTCCCTCCATACCTCCATCCTCCCTCTCTCCATCATCCCTCCATCCTCCCTCCATCCTCCCTCTCTCCATACCTCCATCCTCCCTCCCTCCATACCTCCATCCTCCCTCTCTCCATCCCCCCTCCATCCTCCCTCCCTCCATCATCCCTCCATCCTTTCTCTCTCCAATCATACCTCCGCCCTTCCTCTCTCTATCATCCCTTCATCCTCATGTCTTCCACAGCTTGCCATCAGTAGTTACCTCATACACGTTGTCACTACAAAGCCATCTTCACTGCCAACTCGACGATCGTGACATCACATCCTGTTTTATTCCTTTGTCGTTTCTGTGCCCGTGTCACGAGGGCTTCCTCCATGTGTCTTTAACGTGGACCGCTGTCCAATCAGAGCATCTGATTATGCTGTAAGAGCGAGGGGGTGGGGTGTGGGGATGAGAGCGAGGGGGTGGGGTGTGGGGGTGTAACTGGAAATGCACAGGAATCGAGAACTAACATCCTAGTCATTCTGGTAACAAATACTCCTCCAGTGTAATGCTATTGTGAAGTCAACAAACATCTTCCATATTTGATGGCGTAGATCTGATCTCTTGACTAGATGAACATCTTTCCTCTCGTAGTACAGATTTGATACGTTGACACATTTACATGTTAATATAACATCGTAGTTGATATCAGTGTGTTCCTTCCATCATCTCGTTTGGTGTTTTCTTTGTAGTTAAAAGTAGGCAGGGTAGCAGCCAGCGATGTTGTCATTGCTATCTGGCAACCTGTTTCAACAATAGACCTTCACTTTAGAAGGGGTCGGAAACAACATGGTTTTGGCAGACCTTAAAACGCGTTTGACCTTGGCAATGTTACAGGTCAGATTCTATGAAAAGAATGGTTTTCTTTAGACTGTGGTCACAACAACTGTCATAGGATTAAAAAGAGAGAAATAAATATATAAAAAGGAAATAGGAAGGAGGAGGAGGAAATATTCAAAGAGAGAGAGAGGACAACTAGAGAGAGTAAGAGAATGAGAGAGAGGGGGGGAAGAGGGGGGGGGAGAAAAATAGGGAAGAGAGAGAAAGGAAGAGTGAAGGATGATGGTCAGGAAGGAATGAAATACTCATTGTTACTAACCCTGACTTCTTCTGTGTGTGTGCATGCCTGTGTGAATGTGTGTGTGCGCGTGTGTGTGTGTGTGCGTGTCTGCCTGTGTGAATGTGTGTGTGCATGCCTGTGTGTATGTGTGTGTGCGTGTGTGCGTACGTGTGCGTGCGTCCGTGTATGTGTGTGTGTGTGCAGGGGGCGGAGACCAGGAAGCGCTCCCCCACTCTCAGCAGCCAGTTCAAACGTTCTCTGGAGCTGCTGATGAGAACGCTCAGTGTGTGTCAGCCCTTTTTCGTACGCTGCATCAAACCCAACGAGTTCAAGAAACCCATGGTGAGTGTGTGTGTGTGTGTGTGTGTGAGAGAGAGAGAGAGAGAGAGTGTGTTTCTGAGAGAGAGAGGGTGTGTGTGACAGAGAGAGAGAGTGTGTGTGTGTGAGAGAGAGGGTGTGTGAGTGTATGTGTGACAGAGAGAGAGAGTGTGTGTGTGTGTGTGTGAGAGAGAGAGGGTGTGTGAGTGTGTGTGTGAGAGAGAGAGTGTGCGTGTGTGTGTTTCTGAGAGAGTGTGTGTGAGAGTGTGTGTGACAGAGAGGGTGTGTGTGTGTGAAAGAGAGAGAGAGAGAGAGAGAGAGAGAGAGGATGAGAGAGAGAATGAGTGTATATGAGAGTGAGTGAGACTGCGAGAGTGTGCGTGTCTATCCGAAACAACCCACCATAACTCAAAGATACCGTAGCAGGACAGAGCGTAGGAATGTTCAAGAAACTTTTTCCTCGTGTTTCGTTTCCTCGCCGTTCTTCCGGCGTGTTCCGTCCAGCTGTTTGACCGGGAGCTGTGCGTGAGGCAGCTCCGTTACTCAGGGATGATGGAGACCATTCGTATCCGCCGCGCCGGCTACCCCATCCGATACACCTTCGTGGAGTTTGTAGACCGCTACCGAGTTCTCATGCCTGGAGTCAAACCAGCCTACAAACAGGTGTGTGTGTTTGTGTGTGTTTAGATATGTGTGTGTGTACCTGTCAATCTGTGTATGTGTGTGTGCTTGTGTGTGTCTGGGAATCTGTGTGTGTGTGTGTGTGCTGTTGATCTATGTGTGTGTATGTGTGTGTTTATGTGTATCCCTGTCGATCCATGTGTATGTGTGCCTGTCGATCTGTGTGAGTGTGTGTGAGTGTGTGCTGTCGATTCGTGTGAGTGTGTGTGCTGGCGATCTGTATGTGTGTGTGAGTGTGTGTGATTGTGTGTGTTTGCTGTCGATCCATGTGAGTGTGTGAGTGTGTTTCCATAGACTCAGTCCCCTGCATCATGTCTGCTGTGTTTTCAGGAGGACCTGAGGGGAACCTGTCAGAGGATAGCTGAGGCAGTGCTGGGCCGGGATGATGACTGGCAGATGGGAAAGACCAAAATCTTCCTCAAGGTGAATCTTTCTCTCCACAACACCGTTATGTCACTGCCAGGCACTAGACATGAGCTCTGTGGAGAAAGAAACCTCCCCCTCCTCCAACATTAAATGGTACAGTCCATCATGGCTCTTCTAGTGATTCTGGGGTATTAGATGGTACAGTCCATCATGGCTCTTCCAGTGATTCTGAACAGGAGTATTAGATGGTACAGTCCATCATGGCTCTTCCAGTGATTCTGAACAGGAGTGTTAGATGGTACAGTCCATCATGGGCCTTTTACTGATTCTGAACAGGAGTATTAGATGGTACAGTCCATCATGGGTCTTCCAGTGATTGTGAACAGGAGTATTAGATGGTACAGTCCATCGTGGCTCTTCCAGTGATTCTAAACAGGAGTATTAGATGGTACAGTCCATCATGGCTCTTCCACTGATTCTGAACAGGAGTGTTAGATGGTACAGTCCATCATGGCTCTTCCAGTGATTCTAAACAGGAGTATTAGATGGTACAGTCCATCATGGCTCTTCCAGTGATTCTGAACAGGAGGATCAGATGTTGCTAGTTACCTTCTGCATCACACACAGACACTTCATAGACAGGGACACCCATTAATGCTTCATGGACACAGGGAAGCGATGGTGCTGAAATTCAACCCAGCCTGCGTTGTCTTTGTTTCCAGTCAGGGCCCTGTGTTTTCATTGCTCGACCAATGGGAAGACAGCCCTGAGGTAGGGGTCAGGGGTTGCCGGGTAGTCCCGCCTGTTGGCTTGTCACCGTGGTGATGATTTGAAAGGGGCCCTGTGAAGGATGATGTTGCTCGTAGGTCCTGATCTTAGATCAGATGTTACGTGTTCGATGTGTGACATTAGGTTGGAGTGTGAGCTTCCCAAGCTGATCCCAGTCATGCTCTTTCTGGTAACTTCTACCGTAACTTTATTGACTTGTTATCAGAGCAGAGCAGACAGCTGCTAACAGGATGTTGGACAGGAAGTAGAATCAGCAGGGGTGAAGTCAGGGCAGTGCCCACATTTCCCACACAGGAAGTGGATAGATCACAAAGAGGGCAGGATGGACAGATGAGAGAGAGGTGGAGAGGAAGACAGGGATGTAAAGGTTTTACAACATTAACATTCTTCCCAGTCTGGGTTCAGGACCCTGTTCTTTTTTACTGTGTAATAGTTGTAATCAAATGTTTGTCTCTCAAGGTGATATTACAGCTCTTGAATGCCCCCCCCTCCCTCCCTTCTTCTTCTATGGCAGGGGTGTCAAACCCAGGTCCTCGAGGGTCGCTGTCCTGAAGGTTTTCGGTGTTTCCCTGCTCCAGCACACCTGATTCTAATGAATAGGTTGTTATCAAGCTCTGTAGAAGCCTGATACTGACCCTTTATTAGAATCAGGTGTGCCGGAGCAGGGAAACATGGAAAACCTTCAGGACAGCGGCCCTCAAGAACCAGGGTTTGACACCCCTGTTCTATGGTATTCAATAGTTTGCTGTCTCTGTGGTTCACTGTGTGGACCCTCACTGTGGGTGTGTCCCTCAGGACCACCATGACATGCTGCTGGAAATCGAGAGGGACAAGGCCATCACTGACAAGGTCATTCTCATCCAGAAGGTCGTGCGAGGCTTCAAGGACAGGTCACGACCCCTTCTTTGTCTTGTCTTTATTTCACTAAGGTTGTTTCTCACACCCCTTTTAAAAGCCTATGAGTTGTTTGGTTGGTTTCCATGGTTTCCATGTTTAGAGTCCGTTTGTGACTCGCTCACCGTATAATTCTGTCTCCAATGAACCAGGTCGAACTTCCTGAAAATGAGGAAGTCAGCCATGTTTATTCAGAAGACATGGAGAGGTTATAACTGTCGCCGAAACTACGTAGCTGTGAGTCTCATTAAACTGTCTGGTCAAAAACCTGTTGACTTGCTCACTGTTCTGTCTGTTAAACTTCCTTACAACCTATTTCACTCTCTTCCCTCTCCCCCCTCTCCCTCCTCTCTCTCTTCCACCCCCTTTCTCCCTCATCTTCTCTCTCCCTCCTACCCCTCTCTCTCCCTCCCCCCTCCCCCTTCTCTCCCTCCTCCCCCTCTCTCTCCCTCCCCCCCT